>CM024764.1:14379498-14545806 GCA_014218235.1 Colocasia esculenta
ATAACAATATGTCAGCGTTTTCTGGACATTTGGCAGCGGCTCCAAACCGCTGACATATGCTCTTCTTTTTGTAGTGTTTGTTGCATGCCTTTTTTCTTCTCTTTTTTATTAGAATATCTTTAACTTTTAACTCATCCAATCCAATCATAGTGTGTAATCATACACACGTGTATCTACTTTGAGTGAGCCTCGATGCGAACATTATTGAAAGAAGAAGAAAACTTTGGCGCATGCCAGCCGTGCAAGAGCTATTGCTCAATTTATTCATGATTTAAGTGTTATATAAGTGGAGGAGTCGACATCATCTTAAAATATTCATAAATAAGTAATATACAGCAAGAGTTATTACCCAATATATATATTTTAATTATATTATAGAATAATATTCTTACTCTAATATTTCTGGCTAATCACCACAGGATTAGCCTGCGTAACCTTGTAAGTTAAAACATCCATCCAACTGATCAAAAGAAGTCTGGGTGCCATATATCTAACTGGAGTTGGATTAGATCAGATATGTTAATGAAATGTATTAGCCGATAATGACGAGCGATGATATATATGCACAAGATAAAAGTGGAAAAAATTAATTAAGAGTTTCCAACAAATATTTGATTTATTTTCTAGTCCTTAACAGAATTATAACTCGTTACAGTAAGTGTTATCTCTAGTTAGTTACAGTATATGTTAAATTATGTTACAGTAAGAACATCCCTATTACAATCAGAGACTTCTAATTAATTTCTCCATAAAAATATTATTCATTAATTATTAAAAATGACTTGGGGTATAAGATTATGACGACGATTTGGATATAATTACCCATTAATTAATTAATACAATGGAATCCCTTCATTAGAAAAAAAATAAAAAACTAGAGAGGAAAAGAAGTTTAACATCAGTGCAAGATCTTGTGATGCTAACAATAGTTTAAAAGATTCCTCGAAGATTTAGTGCACTTTCATATTAAACTTAAGTACAATATGACTAGGTAATAAATTCATATGACATCTTTTCACATGAGGAGTGATAAAGTGGACAACTTAATTGTTGGATGCCACATGGATTTATTGAATAGTCATATTGTACTTAAGTACAATACAAAAATACACTAAATCTTTCTCTTCCTCGAAAGGTGGGGTGGCTGATCCCCAAAGGTTAAGACAATATTCTAGGTAGTACTGGTGGATAAGAACAAACATGTAATTGAAATATATATTTAACTATAACTATTAATGTTAGTCTTTATATTTAATTATATTATACATGGTTGCCATCCGCTTCTTGGAGCCAAAGTCGTGGCCTCCATGCTGATGTTTGTCATGGTTGCTGGTATTCATATGGTTCTCTTTCTCAATACAGCAGGAGGTGCTTGGGATACTGCAAAAAATTCATAGAAACAGGTGCTCTTGGCGGCAAGGGACCAGGGTAGTCTTTTGATCTTTTCCTCTGTTTGCCACTTTTAGCTGTTTTGAGAATTTAAGCTTGCAACCGGTTTAGCTTGGAGATACTTGACTGCAAGATAAGATCAAACAGCCATTTATACTTCCGTATTTGATGAAACCCTAAATATTGCTAAGATAGGTCTCATAAATGCTTGCTTATCATCGCATAGCTCATCAAGAAAAAAAAATCTAATTGTTGCTTCTTAATTAAAGGTTTTCTTTCTATTTCAGTATGGACATGCTAAATATGATAACAGCATAGCTTCAAGGCATTTAAAACATACGGGTTTCCCAGCACAAGCACAAAAGGTGGCACAGGTGAAATGTTTGTTGGTATGTGGGTCAGATGTGATGCCAACATATGTACATGTATATTGCAAAATGTAGAGGCAGAGTGGATGCATACACTACAAGAAAAAGTACTTTTAGAGACCGACAGTTTCGGTCACTATTCGGTCAGATCAGAGATCGAATAGTGACCGAATAGCGACCGAAAATGTCGGTGAAGAATTTCTGGTCACAAATCTGTGACCGAAAATTTTCGGTCACTAATCAGTCGCTGATAGTGACCGATTAGTGACCAAATACGTTCGGCCGCTGATAGTCGTCAACATCGACTAAAATGGTTAGGTCGTTATTTCGGTCACGAAATAGAGACTGAATCAGTGACCGAATACCTCGGTCGCTAGTAGTGACCGACATGGTTCAGTCGCTAATTCGGTCACTAAAACTGTGACCGATTGGTGATGGAACTTTTCGGTCGTTAATAGCGACCGACTTTGTTAGTCGCAAATCGGTCACTGTAATAGTGACTTAATTAGCGACCGAATCATGTCGATCGCTAATTCGGTCACTAAAATAGTGACCGATTGGTGACGAAACTTTTCGATCGCTGATTGCGACCGACTTTGTTAGTCACAAGTCGGTCACTGTGTTAGTGACCGAAACATGCCGGTCGCTAATCGGTCTCTATTTTTTAATAAAAAAATATTTTTTTAAAGAAAAATCACATGCTAAAAAACTCCACAATAATAACATAAACATCCACAATAATAACATCATCCACAACAATAATAAATATCCACAATAATAATAAAACTGTCCACAATAATAATAAAAATGCCCACAATAATACATAACAATGAAATGAAAATCATGAATCCTCGTCCAGGTGCTCGTCCTCGTCTCCTCCTACTTCACCCGATGAAGGAACCTACAATACATATATAACAATAATAAGTTAAATTTAAATACTACTATAAGCAATAATTAAACTAATGTAACTAGCTTAATGTGAATTTGAGCGTCGAGCTCAAACCGGGAGTCTGAATTGAACTCCGTCAGTTTCCACAAGTCACAACCATCACCCTGACCGTGCTGGAAAAAATCGGAGGTCAATCAGATTAGTATTTCTAATTTTAGACCCCCAAACCTGGCTAAGTTCTTCATTTTTAAACTAAAGTAATTTTCTTAATGTAAATTTGAGCGTCGAGCTCAAACCGAGAGTTCGAATTCAACTCCGTCAATTTTCACAAGTCACAACCATCGCCCTGGCCATGCTGGAAAAAACTAGAGGTCAATCGGATTAGTATTTCTAATTTTGGACCCCCAAACCTGGCTAAGTTATTCAGTTTTAAACTAAAGTAATTTGCTTAATGTGAATTTGAGCGTCGAGCTCAAATCGGGAGTCCGAATTGAACTCCGTCAGTTTTCACAAGTCACAATCATTGCCCTGGCCATGCTGGAAAAAACCAGAGGCCAATCGGATTAGTATTTCTAATTTTAGACCCCCAAATCTAAGTTCTTCATTTTTAATCTAAACTAACTTGCTTAATATGAATTTGAGCATCGAACTCAAACCGGGAGTCTGAATTGAACCCCGTCAGTTTTCACAAGTCACATTCATCGCCCCGACCGTGGCAGAACAAACTGGAGGCCGATCGAATTAGTATTTCTAATTTTGGACCTCCAAACCTAGCTAAGTTCTTCCTTTTTAACTAAACTAACTTGCTTAAGATGAAATTGAGCGTCGAGCTCAAACCGGGAGTCCAAATTAAACTCCTTCAATTTCCACAAGTCACAATCATTGCCCTGACCGTGCTGGAAAAAACCGGAGGCCAATCGGATTAGTATTTCTAATTTTGGACCCCCAAACCTAAGTTCTTCATTTTTAATCTAAACTAACTAGCTTAATGTGAATTTGAACATCGAGCTCAAACAGGGAGTCCGAATTGAACCCCGTCAGTTTCCATTAGTCACACTCATCGCCCCGACTATGGCGGAACAAACCGGAGGCTGATCAGATTAGTATTTCTAATTTTGGACCCCCAAACCTAGCTAAGTTCTTCCTTTTTAACTAAACTAACTTGCTTAAGATGAAATTGAGCGTCGAGCTCAAATCGGGAGTCCGAATTGAACTCCGTCAGTTTTCTCAAGTCACAACCATCGCCCTGGCTGTGCTGGAAAAAATCGAAGGTCAATCGGATTAGTATTTCTAATTTTGGACCCCCAAACCTGGCTAAGTTCTTCCGTTTTAAACTAAAGTAATTTACTTAATGTGAATTTGAGCGTCAAGCTCAAACCGGAAGTTCGAATTAAACTCCGTCAGTTTCAACAAGTCACAATCATTGCCCTGGCCGTGCTGAAAAAAATCGGAGACCAATCGGATTAGTATTTCTAATTTTGGACCCCCCTCATTTTTAATCTAAACTAATTTACTATGTGAATTTGAGCCTTGAGCTCAAACCGGGAGTCTGAATTGAACCCCGTCAGTTTCCACTAGTCACACTCATCGCCCCGACTGTGGCGGAACAAACCGGAGGCTGATCGAATTAGTATTTCTAATTTTGGACCCCCAAACCTAGATAAGTTCTTCATTTTTAACTAAACTAACTTGCTTAAGATGACATTGAGTGTCGAGCTCAAACCGGGAGTCCAAATTAAACTCCGTCAGTTTCCACAAGTCACAATCATTGCCCTGGACGTGCTGGAAAAAATCAGAGGCCAATCGGATTAGTATTTCTAATTTTGGACCTCCAAACCTAAGTTCTTCATTTTTAATCTAAACTAACTTGCTTAATGTGAATTTGAGCGTCGAGCTCAAACTGGGAGTCCGAATTGAACCCCGTCAGTTTTGAAAAGTCACACTCATCGTCCCAACCATGGCGAAACAAACGGAGGCTGATCGGATTAGTATTTCTAATTTTGGACCCCCAAACCTATCTAAGTTCTTCCTTCTTAACTAAACTAACTTGCTTAAGATGTAATTGAGCATCGAGCTCAAATCAGGAGTCTGAATTGAACTCCGTCAGTTTCCACAAGTCACAACCATCGCCCTGGTCATGCTGGAAAAAACTGGAGCCAATTGGATTAGTATTTCTAATTTTGGATCCCCAAATCTAAGTTCTTCATTTTAAAACTAAACTGACTTTGCTTAAGATTAATTTGAGCGTCGATGAAACCAAAGTAAACTTAAACTAACTTGACTATTAAAATAAAAAATCTAAAATAAAATCAATTTACTCACATGAGGGGCTTGTGCTGATGTCGATGGTGCTGCCTGAGGAGGAATGCTGACCTGGGAGAAGGGCTTGGGAGATAGCCTAGGAGAGGGCCTGGGAGAGCTGGGCCTGGACTGCGTCAGACACCTGCATCTGCATCTAGCCAGATGAGTCTCCATCGTCTGGACCAGACGAGTCTCCATCGTCTGGGCCAAACGAGATTCCAAACCAGATATCGTATCTACAATGAAGCCCCTCATCTCACTGGGAGAAGTACCTGGAGCACCAACTGGTGTGCTGAATGCACTAGTCTGTGAGGCTGAACTCAAGGCACCAGATAACACCCTGCTCGTGTCCATACTGTGCCCAAAACCATGCACATGGCCTTTCTTTGGGGCACCAGATGCCGCAACCCATACCTCAGGATCTAACTACGGTTGCTCCTCCTCCCCGACGTACTTCTCTGTCATATGTTGGCTATACGACTCCTACAAAAAAAATGACAATGTAATATTAATCTGTAACAAGAAAAATTAAATAGTGAATACCTTGTAAATACTTACCGCAACCTCTCGAGCTCTGTCGCTAATGTATTGATCTGTTCCTTTTTTCTTATGTGTTTTATCAAACACCTTCTGAAATGTCGGAGGCCGTTTTAGCTCCTTTTCCTATTTCACAGAAAAACATGACATAAATGAGTACCTATATGAATACAAGATATCACAAACGGACAAATTACTTACCAATCTGGACTGATGGGTCACATAGGAGACATACCCACTTGTATGCATGTTGGCCTCTAGATTGGCAGCCCGATTCACTTTCCTTGTTGTGAATGTTTGTTGCCATCTCTCTGCAGCCCATATGTTGCACAGACTTTCCCAGTAGTCTCTCCTCATCCATGTCGGTGCCCGCTCCCTCCAAAGAGTCGGGTCTGCATTCTGAGAAACTTTCTGTGCATTTTTCCTCGCATTATACAACAAATGCTTAAAATTTGATCGGGCGGTCATTGTCCATACTAATCGAGACCGCGCCTCGTCTGAACGACTCGTGAATCGATGATTGCTCTATACAGATAAGAGTTAGTTAACTGAATGTAGGAATAAGAAAACAAATAAATTATAATAAGAAATTTCATACCATGAACATCTGATACAACAACTCTTGGACCTCTGTCGAGAAATCATTGAATCTATGAATAGGCCTAGGAAAGTGTGCCTGAATTGTTCTTGTGATAAGTTGAGACACTTGGGAGGGCTCTATTTTATAACTGAAATTATGTAACATGTTAGTATGAATTTATGAACTAAATATACCTCCTTAATAAAAGATACATATAAGTTTATTACGTACCCATTGATCCACACCTCCCGCAGAGTGCTGTCATAAAAACTGCCTCCCCCCTCCTGGAGACTAACAACATCTTCTGGCACCAGACCTGGACAAAAATGCACAACGAGCAATGTAATGTACAAGAATATAAATAATGACTATACAAATACATTGAAATTTAAATATACATACCTACTACTGTATTAGGAGGTGTAGACTGACCCGAGCCTGTAACATTTTAATGGCATAAGAATCAATGCACAATGAAAGTACAACTTTAAATATACATACCTGCTGCTACAGGAGGAGACACAGAGGCTGGACCAGCAGCTGTAATAAGAATATATGGCATAAATAATGAGGAAGTGTAAACTCACCAGAACCTGTAAGAATTTTATGGCATAAACATCAATGCGTAATGAAAGTACAACTTTAAATATACATACTTGCTGCTATAGTAGGAGACACAGAGGAAGGACCAGCAGCTATAACAAATTTAATGGCATTAATAATATGTATAAATAATGACTATACAAATACTTGTAACATGAAATATACATACCTGGTACTCTAGGATGAGGAGATGTAAACTCACCCGAACTTGTAAAAACTTTATGGCATAAGGATCAATGCACAATGAAAGTAGAACTTTAAGTATACATACCTACTGCTACAGGAGGAGGGACAGACGAAGAACCAGAAGCTGTAACAATTTTAATGGCATTAATACTATGTATAAATAATACACAAAGAAAAATACACTAGAAAAATATACATACCTGATGCCTGGAACAAAACCCTCCTACGGAGGCTCCTCCCAGAACTAGAGCCCGATCGTGCTCCAACACACCATATCTTCATAGGGAATAAAAAATTAATGTTCATTAGTCAATTACTTATATTGAAAGTGAGCTACTTTAAATATACTCAACAGATGTGAAAAATTCTACCCATTTTAAAATGATATCCATTTCCTCCTTAGATGATGATGATATATCTAATTCAGCCCCATCTTCATCATCATCTTCACATTCATCACTGGTATATTCCTCCTCCTCATCAGAACTTTCACATTCAATATATGTTCGCCTTCCACTACTCCCTTTTATCTCACGTGGATCGACTTCTTCGACCTCATTTTTAAAGTGTATGCGATTTGTTCTATATTTTTAAAGTGCACTGTGTCAAGTTTAGATGGCATGGACCAAATTCAAAGGGTCTTGCACCTTTGCCAGCGCTCGGGCCGAGGCTCTGAGAATGCGACAGCCCGACAAGTCGTGTCCTCAACCTCGTTGGGACAGAGGGTCACGTCACGTTCTAAACGCGACGGGACTCTGCGTCACGACATTCTCTGCAGGTCGGCTCGACCTGGTCACACCACCCCGACCTGTTGTGACGCGTGTACGCGTCATCGCGATGGGGACTTGGCGGTACCTGAGCGTGTCAGACTTGTCCAGACAACGCGTCGGCTACCCCTGCCGCGATCTGATCACGACAGCGGCCGACGTCGCGATCTGACTATAATGGCCAGAACCTAAAATTACACATATAACCCTACTATTTATGTCAATTAAACCCTTTTTAACCCTAATTAAGTGACTGTCATGACTAGTAACGACTTGTTAATTAATCAATGAGTAATAATTACATGAAATCAATTAACTTAAAAGCCATGTGCACAATCATTCATGCTCTCTTGATTCAATTACACTTGCACACACTAAACATTCATGTTTGCCATTAAACTTCATTAAATTACTCAATAATATATCTGGTAATTAAGTGTAATTAATTACTAAATTTCCATATTTAATTATTGACACTTGTCTTCGTTTTAAATCGCATGATTTGTATATCGTGATCGCGTCCCTCTGCCTTCGAGGACTCGAGGCAAGATGGACAACGTTTCGTTACACACTTTTTCTTGGCATGGACCACCTCTCCATCGGGAATACTCCTGACTAGACCAGTGACTCCTTGTCAAGGCCTCCGTAAGTCTCCTTGGCTTTGGTGCACATCTTTTACCGATGAGCTGGTTGTACCTTTAAATCCCGTTACACCCTTAGGGATCAGCACGGTCCAACAGCCTTAGTGTGTTTCCTTCTTACCTTGTGATCACGCCGGACCATCTAGTCTGTGTTCATAGTACAACTAGTGGGAAATGTGACTTCTACTAGACTGCCGGCACCCGACCTAGTGTTGTGCAACTGCTCTTATCGGTGTTTAACGTTGTTTTATGATTGTACCCCCGTCTCATCTCCTATCCTTGAACTCTCATCTGTTCACTTTCACTCTACACTCTCGTCTATTTCATCTACTTCTCTCATCTATTCTTGGTACTCTATTTGGCCATACAATTGATTGTCTAAGATAATAAACATGACTATGCCAGTGCAATAGGGCCCGGTCTGGTCCTGGGGAGAGCTCCCGAAGAGTGCCATTTCCTCGCGAGGATTACATGATCAGGATGTGTACGGCATGCATCTAGTGCCATTTGTTACTATCACAATTTAATCTATGACAATCAAAGTGCAATCTATTCAAGTGCTACTTTTACAAGTGCTATCATTATTAGTGCACCGTTGTGCAACTCTATGTACTATATATGGCCAATCCTTTATCATACTTGATGTGCTATTTTCCTTGTACCAGTGTTATCGTTCTCTTACTATCGTTATTTTCTCTACTTGACTATGCTTTCTAGTTATCCTGTCATTTAAGACATTAATCAATTAAACTATGCTTGTTTACACGAGATATTAAGCCCTACTGGGCATTATTCGCTCATCCTGCGATGTTATCTCATGTGTTTCAGGTGAGTTGGATGGAGACTACCACACTCACGAGGATGGAAACGAGAATGATGTTCAAGAGTGACCCGACTATCAACCCGTGCTTAGTAGTTAGTTAGTTAGTCGTCAGTTAGTCATTATGTAATAGTTTAGATTTGAATAAAGTACCATGGGACCTAGTTTTGGCTCTGATTGGTGATTGTAATAGTTAGATGATGAATTATCAATGAAGTTGGATTACATTTGGCTTTATTCTAATTGTGCAACGATTTGATGTTTATTTATTGCTTCGATATTCTACGTCGGGGCATTGCAGTTTTCCTCTTCTACTTTGACTAATTTCCTCACCTATATACTTAACACACTATAATTACTACTTTAATAGATAACAACTATGATTTTAACAAATGAATTTAGTTAACGTAGAAAAATCAAGTGGTTAAAGTAAATAAAGAAAACAATTAAATTATGAACCGTAACACCTCAATTCTATTTATAAAAATAATTTGTCATGTAATTTTTATATATTACATGATAACCTCACCAAAATAGTCATTTGGAGATAAACAGACATGAGATTACATAAATTGACAACCTAAATAATTAAAAATTTTATTGATAGGAAAGGATAAAAATGGAATTGTATTATATTAAAAGATTATATAAATATATATATTACGTAATATAAATTACTGTTCACCTACGTAACAGTGGTTACGTAATAACCCTCCTTACGTCTTAATCGCGGGTGAAATCTTAGCAACGTGGAGTGAATCCGTGGGAGTAACTCATCCAGTTAATCACCATCGTCCAGCTGTTGATGTATTTACGCACGCCTCATTTGAGATAATCTCTATATATGATCATGCTGATCCTTAGCTAGAACCCTGAACTCTGGCTACTTGCTGCTGCTATCACCAATGGCTATGGAGGAAGAGGAAGGAAGGGACGTGCAGAGTGCTGGGTAAATGAAGGATTCTGGAGCTTCGTAATTCTGGTTATTTCTTAGTGTCATCTTCTGTCAAGTAGGATATTGTCTTCTTCCCTTATTTACTACCTTCACCACGTTTGTTCTGTTTATGTTGCCTAAGTTAGGACTCAAGTGTCTATATTGCCTAAAGGAGACCCTCATGCATGAGTTTGTATTAGCATGATCCAACCTAAGGCAACCATAGCCACTACCTCCATTTAGGAATTAAACTAGTTCTGTAACATCACCGGGATCGGTCGAGTGACTGATCCTATCGGTCGACCGATCCCTTCCATTTTGTCTATCCGAGAGAGAAAAAGAAGAGAGATAGGGAGCTTAAAACCTCCCATTTTCGTTGAAAATTATGTACAACTGTAGATTCGATCTGACTCTTCTATTCCTGATTGTTTATTTCCATTCCTAGGCTAGAAAAAGTAGTATGATTTCGACCTGTGTAATTTCAGGTTTTTCCAGAATCGGTTGACTAAAATCATAAATCGGTCGACCGATCCTATCATATCGGTCAACTGATTATGTGATTCCGGTCGATTGATTCCCACCACAGTAAGAACTCACTTCGACTGATTAGGTCAGTCGATCAATTTTACCATTCTGGACGATCGATTTTTCCCTAAAATCAAGAACCAAGTTACTAGCTAGGTCGGTCGATCGACTTTGTCATTCTGGTTGATCATTTCATAGTAAACCCAGAAACAACTACTGGCTAAGTCGGTCGACTGACCTTGTCTTTTCAATCGACCGATTCCCTTATTTTAGTTCCAGAATATCATTTTATCTGAATTATAACCATTCGAACCTTCATGCTTGCCTCTTATTATCACTGCAACAAGACTTCTTGAACTTGACCTTTGTTTAAGAACCATATTTGAAAAATAGTTCGGTGGAAATGGTATGACATATTATGGGTCTTCAGACTCCCCTGACATAATGCTTGTGCAAATGGGGCCGGTCCAGTCCTAGAAGGAGTACACGAATTCGATTACTAGCTGTACGGATCGAAGATGGATCATCTGGGTGTTTGACATGACACCACCTACTGCTAGATTGATCTACCTTTCCACGGAACTGTATCAAGATATAGATTACACTTGTTTACTGTTTGGTTCAGAGCAAGTCCTTCTTTTCACTATTACCTTTGTTTCAGTACTGTTACGAAATGTTTGTTTCATTTCTTGTTATAGAATGTGCACTCTCATAGTTCCTTTCTAATGCTATCATGTACCTTACTCTCGTTATGAAGACAAATCTTACTGAGTACAACTGCTCACGTATCCCTCTTGTCCTTTCAGGAATTCCAGATGGGGCAAACTCGCAAGGGGATTGTGTGCCGACCGATTCTTTACTTTTTTTTTTTTGTATCAATCCCAGATACCCCTAGATGTTGGAAACCTGGACTATTGAAAATATTAACTGGAACCCTTAGTTGTATGATCATATTGTATTATTCCGTTGCATTGCCTGATTAATGTAATTAAAGGTTTTAACTCCCCGATAGGGAAATTTTGTTCCTGTTTCCCTTTTGCTCACGTTACGACATTTATAATTGCATTTAATTGTCGAGACGTGACAAACACATTGGTCCTCATGAAAGCAAAAAAAACACACACACACACAAAACAACCAGTTAAAGAATAAGTTAAAATTATGAGAATGCGATGTATATGTTGGTAAAAATAATAAAAATTTTAAAATTTATTTTGAAGTGTTTGGGACAGGAGGGGAACACCAGAGTGGGGCAAGGGGCGGGCGCACAGGGGAGGGGGAGCTGCCAGGGGTGGGGGTGCATAAGGTAGGGGGCATGGGGGAGGGCATTGGTGTTGGGGGGAGGGGAGGAGGAGGGTGTGGGGGGGGGGGAGGCCCCGGGGGTGGGGGCTGCTGGGTGGGGTGGGGGTGTGGGGTGGGTGGGGGCGGGGGGGGGGGGGGGTGGGGGGGTTGGGGGGGGGGGGGGGTGGGCAGGGGTGTGGGGGGGGGGGGGGTGTGCTGGGTGGGGGTGGGTGGGGGGTGCTGCTGGGTGGGGGTGGGTGGGGGGGGAGGGGGGAGGGCGCAGGGGTGTTGGGGGGGGTGCTGCTAGGGGGGGGGCACAGGGGGTGTGGGGGGGGAGGGGAGGAGGAGGTGGGGTTGCGGGGGGGGGGGGGGTGTGCTGGGGTGGGGGGGGTGGGGGGGGGGGGGGGGGGAGGGCGCAGGGGTCTGTGGGGGGGGGTGGGCAGGGGTGTGTGGGGGGGGGGGGGGTGCAGGGTGTTGGGGTGGGGGGGGAGGCCCCAGGGGGTGGGGGCTGCTGGGTGGGGTGGGGGGGGAGGCGCAGGGGTGTGGGGGTAGGGGCGGGGGGGGTGCTGCTGGGTGGGGGTGGGTAGGGGTTTGGGGGGGTGCTGCTGTGGGGGTGGGGGGTGGGTAGGGGTGTGGGGGGTGTGCTGCTGGGGGGGGGGGGGGGCAGGGGTGTTGGGGGGGAGGGGAGGAGGAGGTGGGGTTGGGGGGGGAGAGGAGGAGGAACTCGTGTTTCTAAAATAAAACAGGGTCAGACTTATTTTTTTTTCTAGAGAGATTTACATAGGAAAAAATTTTGCTCTAAAAAATTTTTTTGCTCTAAAAAATTATTTAGGAACACTAGTTCCTCCTCTCCCCCCCCAACACCCCTGCGCCCTCCCCTATCTCCCATTCTCATCGGCATCAAAAGAACCTTATCCAATTTATTGGGATCAAGAACAAGATTCAGAACATCTCAAGTAAAGAGTAACAATCAACTAATCCACACCTGGTATGAAACTTCTCCTCAACTCTATATATAGATATGTTGCTTTGCAAAAGAAGAAATTGTGACTAAAGTGAAGGGGACCTGGTATATGCTACCAGGGTGAGCATCATCACCACTGCAAGAAGAAAGTTATCAAGAGAGTCATATAGATCACATCCACCAGCGTCAAGCTGGTTGCATCCAAGAACAAAAGAGAAACTGATTATAGAATAACTATATGTTAAGCTTATGTCAACAGCTATAATAAGTTGTTGACATATGTTAATCATATGTCAACGACTTTGTGTAGTCGTTGATATATATCTTATATATCAACGACGTATTGTAGCCGCTGATATAAAGTCATTGACAAATCTTATTTTTCTTGTAATGTTGCATGCATGCAAGAGATTACAGGCTGTCAAACTCGAGTCTGAAACAGAGGAATGCGGATGCTTTTGGTGATGTTCACCATGCATATTATCCAAAGCTCCCAATTTAGTGCAAACCTGACTTCAGTCGTAGCCATTAATATTAGCAATTCTCCTATTCTAGAGGAGATTCTGGCACGTTCGAGCAACCTACAATTGAAGATGGAAGAAACGTTTCTCTGCGAGTCCATCTTGTAGTCCTTGCCAGGGGGTATTAGTTTCACAGGGTTCTCCGTTGTGGGAATTCTGGTTGAGCGACGGTGGGTTCTGCCACCATCGTGGCTGGCAGTGAGTAGGCGGTGCCATCAACCTATAGGGCCCCCAGTTTCAACCAGGACTGGTCGTCCTCCTGATCGTCAAGCCCGCTCGAGTGGAAGATCTATGTCGGCATTCACGTTTGCTCCTGCAATATTATCCGCTGCGCCGAAGCCTTGGACGACCCTGTTCAAGACCTCGGTGGGATCAAATGTGCTTAACCTGGAGTTCTTCTCGCCAACTACAAGGGAAGAACGCAAGATTGCAGTTATTGAAAAAGAAGACTCGGCTGAGTTGATTGAAGCATGGTCACTGGCAGTGGTTGGATACATCATTGGACTGAAGACATCCTTCCCTCCACTACAGTCTTAACATCAAGACTCATTGAAAAACATCTAGTTTCGACCTGCACATGCTCGAGAACGTACGTACGGCTTCTTCGTATGCAAGTTTGATTCGGAAGAAGATATGAGGAGTGTTCTTGAAGGGTTCTGGACGGTGAAAGGACATCCCATGATTCTATGAAAGTGGTCACCAGACCTGTGTCTGGGGGTAGAAAGCCTTCAATTGATTCTGTTATTGGTGTCTGTATTTGGTTGTCCTTGGTGTTGATCATGGGATCGCGACGGGTCGAAGTGTCACGTTCTGAACGCGATGGGATCCGTGTCGCCTTCTGGTTGAGAAGGCGACTGCCTCTGTGTCGTGTTCCCGTGATCTGTCTGTGGCTGGTGTGCCACGTGTCCGCACACATGTGTGAGAAGGCGACGCGCCAGGTGTCGCGTTCACCTGAGTCACATGCATGCGTGACACGTACGTGGTCTGGAGGCTGTCTGTTTGTCAGAAGACCTGTCGGAACTTTTGAGAAGGCGACAAGGTGCCTATCATGTTCTGGTGAGAACGCGATGCTCTCTTTGTCGCGACCTCAGTCCTGAGGCCTTAAGGCATACAGGCTCCTCTGTCTTCTTCTTTCTTCTCATTTCTCCTTCTTTCTCCTCCTCTCCGTGGTGGGAGAGTTTTCACCATCCCTCTTAGGTGTTGGGCATGGTGGAGGTGCCGACGAGTTCATGGCGGAGCATCGGAGTTGCATGGAGCGAGGAGGAGGTGGCCAATCTGATGTGAAGGGCCCCAACGGATCTGGCTCTTCAATTGCATGTAGGGATCTCTTGCTCTCTCTTACTGTCTTGAGGAGATGGAGCTTTGTTTCGAGCGATCCTCCCCGTGCTCATGGCTTACTTGTGGTTTTGCACGGGTGGATGCTTGCCGGTGGTGCTCCCTCTTGTGTAGATTAGTTCTCTTGTAGTTTGTGGGTGAGGAGAAGTGGTGTTGGTACCACGAGCCTATTTTCTAGTTGTACTTGGTGCGTACACCTTGTTTCCCTCCCTTTCTGTGGCTGTTGTAGCTTTGGGAAGACCGAGAGATGGCCCATCCCTAGTCTCGGCCTTCTGACTGAGGTCGCGACAGGTTGGCTGTCGCGACACCAGTCAGAAGGCAACAGGTCTCCTGTCACATTCTGGTTACAACGAGGTGACCATCATGTTCTGCTTATCAGTTCTATTTCCCCGTTCGGTCTTGGTGGGGGTGGCCCGTGTCCAAGTTGGTTAGAGGGAGGTCTCCCCAACATGGCATGGGGCTCGTCTTCCGGTTGGTGATTTATTTCCGTGGTTCCTTTGGGTGTGTGGACCTTGGGGTGGTTCTGCCCATGGGTCCTGCCTTCAGATGAGGAAGGCGACGGGTCGATACGTCACGTTCAGCATCTGAAGGAGACACCCTCGCTTCTTGTGGCGACAGGGTTGCTGTCGTGTTCCCATTGCCAATCAAGTTTCTTATTTCTAGGCTTCGCAAGGGTGGTCGTCTATGCCTAAGTTGGTTAGGGGAATGTTTCTTCCCCAACTTAGGCACATGACTAGTGTTCTGTGGTTGTTTCCCTTGTCGGGTTGTGGGTGTGGGCCTTGGGGATGTTCCTCCCCAAAGGCTCTGTCTTCAGATGAAGAACGCGACGGGTTGATACGTCGCATTCATCATATGAAGGTGTGGTGGCAGTTTTCTGCCACCTAAGCCCAACGCGTCAAGGCCCATCAGTGCCCTCTCTCTGTGACGCGACCTCCCCGTACGGTCTCACGTCTCCGTGTGGATCGTAGGCAAGGGGGCCCGCTCTCTATTCACCCCTAGTGAGGCGCTGCCGAGCTCGTTAGCGGACAGCTTCCGAACAGGAGCGTCAATCCTGCTGCGCGGTACAACCCTGGATAGCACCGAGTAGCACGTTCGTGCCCCATGTGGGCCACCTGCTCGGAAGGTGTGTCCAGAGGGTGCCGAGCGGGCTCTCTGGCTTACGCCGCGGTTATAACCTCCCCAGGCCACGCACTCCATCATCAAGAGGCACGAACTACCTGGCATCCCAATGGGCGTCTGAGCGCATAACTCCTCCCGTTATGCGCGCCCATCAAGGCGCCTTTTCACGCACGATCTACGAACGTTACGCACGTTGGCCTTGGCACCAACGCCTATAAAAACACAGGTACAATACCATGCAACGGTACGTTCCCCCTCACGTGAACACGCTTCCATACTCCAAAACCCTCTGCCTTGCAAGCTCTCCACTGACTTAGGCATCGGAGGGTTTCCCCGGTCTTCACCGGGCCCCTGATCCATTTCTGGTCTTGCAGGCTCTCGTCCACACCGGCGATCGTCTTCCCCATCTCTCTAGTGGAGGCATGTTGGCTCAGGCCCAAACAGGATTACACCACCACATTTTGGCGCCGTCTGTGGAACGACGCAGCCATGGCTCGCAGACGATCCTCATACAGAATGTAGGGAGCCGGGCGACGAGGTCCTGTTAGTCGCGAGGGGACTCTCGCCGGCGATCCCCCCCTGTGGACGTCGCTATCGCCCCTGCTGGCGCTAATCACGACGTCCTTGCACCAGCAGCCGCTGCACCTGCAACGGCCCTTGAAGTAGCAAAACTTCGGGGGCAGATGCAGTAGTTGACGGGCGTCTGCCTCGCCCTGCAGGTTCAGCTAGCAGGAGCAGCGGCCCTGACAGTTTCCCTGCAGTGCGAGCGACAGGCGGAATCGTCGCATCAACGCTCTCGCGCCCCCCCGGCGCCTCAAGAGCAGGCTGATTCGCCGCGCCGTTCCCACCGAGCTCCATCGGAAGAGCGGGCACCGGAGCGCCGTGGGCGTTCGCCCCGTCGCTCTTTTGCCTCCCCCCGTTCGCCACGATCGGTCGTGGGGGGCAACTCCCACGCGTCCGGACGAGGGGGCCCCGCCAACTCCGAGCAGGAGCTCGCTAGGCGCTTAAGGCGTGTGGTTGACCTCGAGCGCCGCGTGGACGCCATGGTTCAACGCGCGGAGGGGAAAGCTCCGGCGGAGGATGACTTGGATTTCCGCTCCCCTTTCAGCAGGGAGATCCTAGAAGCTCAGGTCTCCTCCAAGCTCCCTTTGCCCACCATCGCACCCTACGGCGGCACTACCGACCCGGCTGATGTGAAAATGGATTTTTAAAAATTTAAATTCTATTTGTCATGTTGCTCTTTTCTCATGGCTGCGCATTGTAAATTCAAATCTCGTCGTATGCTACACGAGCAATGGTGACGAGAGATGACCCTACAATTGCAGAGCGCGGGCGTGCCAGTCACCGAGGTGACAATAAATGGTCTGCTTCCGAGAGTCGGAGGGCTTTAGGTCTGTTGTGCGCACCGTTTGACTTCGTCAAACGAAAGTGAGTGTCGGGTCCTGGACCAAGATCCCATCGTTGTCTGAGCGCAACGACGTTAATTACATCTCTTTTGGAAAGAGAAAACCATTGATTAATCGCCAGAATAGAAGGTCTTATGGCCTAAGTCGGGACATCCGATAAAAGGGCGCAAAATAAAACTACAAGATTGTAGTCAAATTTGCAAGAGATTTTTTGATGTGTGTGTATGTGTCATTCATCTTTTAAGGTCAATTTTCATACTTGTTTATTTGTTTGTTCTCTTGTCTATTGTGTAAAAAAAAAAAATCTTTTATTTGGTAATGCAAGAGATTTTGACATGCTTTGATTGTCATTGTTCTTTTCATGATTCAATCTCATTTGATTGTTATATAGCTCAAACATCATCATGCACAAACCCATTTCATTCGGCGAGCAAAACGATTCGGCGGTTAAAACCATTATGTAGGGGTGAATCAACAGGAGCGAATCGGCAGCCAGGCCATTCAGCAGGGGTGAATCAGCAGGAGCGAATCGGCAGCCAGGCCATTCAGCAAGAGTGAATCAGCAGGAGCGAATCGGCAGCCAGACCATTCAGCAGGGGGGTGAATCGGCAGCACTTCAGAGACACGGTTCTCGAAATCCGGAGATGATCTGAGTGTCCGGTCAGGCTGATGGGCTATTCAACATATGGAGAACCCATTCATAGGCCTAAACCGGGCATGGGTATTAGATACTGAACCATTCATGTTGAAAACCACCCGGAAAAGTGATTCGGCAGCACTTCGGAGGCACAGTTCTCAAAATCCGGAGATGATCTGAGCGTCCAGCCGGGCTGACGGGCTATTCAAATATATAGAATCCATCCATGGGCCTGAACCGGCATGGGTATTAGATACCGAACCCTTCATGTTCAAAGTACCCAGAAAAGCGATTCGACAGCACTTCGGAGGCACGGTTCTCAAAATCCGGAGATGATATGAGCGTCTAGCCGGGCTGATGGGCTATTCAACATATGGAGAATCCATCCATGGGCCTGAACCGGGCATGGGTATTAGATACGAACCCTTCATGTCAAAATCACCCGGGAAAAGTGATTCGGCAGCACTTCGGGGACACGGTTCTCAAAATTCAGAGATGACCTGAGTGCCCGGTCGGGCTTACAGGCTATTCAACATATGGAGAATCCATCCATGGGCCTGAACCGGGCATGGGTATTAGATACCGAACCCCTCATGTTCAAAACCACCCGGAAAAATGATTCGGCAGCACTTCGGAGGCATGGTTCTCAAAATCCGGAGAGGATCTGAGCGTCCAGCCAGGCTGGCGGGCTATTCAACATATGGAGAATCCATCCATGTGCCTGAACCAAGCATGGGTACTGAATACCGAACCCCTCATGTTCAAAACCACCCGGAAAAGTGATTCGGCAACACTTCGGAGGCACACGGTTCTCAAAATCCGGAGAGGATCTGAGCGTCCAGCTGGGCTAGCGTGCTATCAACATATGGAGAATCCATTCATGGGCCTGAACCGGGCATGGGTACTGAATACCAAACCCCTCATGTTCAAAACCACCCGGAAAAGTGATTCGGCAGCACTTCGGAGGCACGGTTCTCAAAATCCGGAGAGGATCTGAGCATCTAGCCGGGCTGGCGGGCTATTCAACATATGGAGAATCCATCCATGGGCCTGAACCAAGCATGGGTACTGAATACCGAACCCCTCTTGTTCAAAACCACCCGAAAAAGTGCTTCTGCAGCACTTCGGAGACACGGTTCTCAAAACACGCGCAGCGTTTAGGCGTCCCGTCGGAAACACAGGTCATTTGGCATGTAATGACGCCTTTCATAAACCTGAACAGGGCCCAGGTATCAATTACCTGACCCTTAGTGTTCAAGGTCTCATAAAAAAGTGAATCGGCAAGATTGGGATAGTGAAACAGGGGCAGTGATAAGGGGATTTGAACAGTGCCTTGTCTGCCCTTAGACCCATTAGAGGAGGCACATATATGGCCTGATATGACCCCCCCTGGATTGGGCCTTCAAATGCCACGGTTAGAGCACAAAATCTAGAGAGAGAAACACCAAAGAAAGGGGTCTATTGAAGCAAAAGATGACATGGCAGTGGGTGGTTCCTCATGGACTGCCCTTGATGGGTTGAGGAATACCCAGCCGCCCTTCTCATTGCTCCAGGTGAGGTGTTGGGGATATTTTTATGCAAACATGAACAAACCAAAAAGGGGAGAAGGGATCATCCACTTCGGTTATGCACAATAGAAGAAAGAAAAATTATTAAACAATGGGGAATAGGAAGAATGCACACATAGCTTTAGGAATCTATGCTAAACACAACGGGAGGGGCCAAGCAACAACAAAAAGAAATAGAGGAAAAGGGTCCTTTCACTGTTGGATATAGGAAATGCTACATAGAAAAGGTAGAGAAAAAAAAAATGGGGGACTGCCGTAGCAGTCCCCTCTCCTCCTTCTCTTCTATGCTCACCCCTCTTTCTTTTCCTTTTTTTACTTCTTTTTCCCTGGGAGAACCGCAGCCACACTTAGCCAAGAAGAGTTTGTTGCCTCCTCAAGCTCCTTCCTCTTGTCTCCTCAGCCTTTTCTTTCCTTTTCCTTGCTTGCAAGCTCCTTCTTCTCTTCTTCTGTAACCAGCAAGATGGGAAGAGGGAGATAGAAGCCCAGCCCTCTTGTTCTTCTCCTCTCACGCAGCAGCAAGCCAAAAGAGGACCCTCCTCCTTGTATGCAGCAGCAAGCCAAAAGGAAGGAAGAAGCCCCTCTCCTCCACCTCTCTTGCAAGCCTCCCAGCAGCCCCTCCTTAAGCCTCTTCTGCGTGGGCAGCCAACGGAATGGGAAGGAGAGACCCCAAAAACCCCTCCTATCCTTTTCCTTTCTGCTCTCTTCTTGGCCCCTTTCCTCTCCCTTCTGCCTTTCTTCCCAAGAAAAGGAACCCGGGAGAACACCTCTCTTCCCCTCTCTCTTCTGCCTTCCCGTAACCAGCCAAAAGGGGTGGGTGAGGGGTGAGAGAGACCAGCCCCCTGCCATGCTGCTGCTAGAGCAGGTTTTGTCTGGGTAGTGGGGGGTGAGGAGTTGCCTAGAATGACCTCCTAACATGGGGTAGATGGGCCACTAGGTAAGGGATTCTCTTGGGCCTTTTTAAACAGTTTCCTAGTGGTCTTTTAGGGCTGTTTCGGATGGTTGGGCTGCTGGATGCAGGCCCTTTGCATCCCATTTTTTTAGGTGTCCACAGCCGACCACATCCACGGCTTCGAGTCGCACATGGTGTTCCATGGAGCATCAGATGCGGCCAAGTGCAGGGCCTTCCCTGCAACTCTCAAGGAGACCGCCAGGGCCTGGTTTGAAACCCTGTCGGCGGGTTCCGTCACCTCCTTCCGCCAACTAAAGAAGTCCTTCCAGGACAACTTCCTCGGCGGAAGGTTGCAGCCGCGAACAACGGCTTCTCTCCTGGCCGTGCGCCAGAAGAAAGGTGAGGCACTCTGGGACTTTGTCAAGAGGTTCCGAACAGAGGCGCTTCGCATCTCGCGCCTGGACGTCCCTCTGGCAACCAGTGCCCTTATCCAGGGTACTCGCGACGGCTTTTTGCAGAGGATCCTCGGCGTCCAGCAGCCCGCTACCCTCGCCGAGCTGCTCTCCATCGCACAGTGCCATGCGGCTTGCGAGGAAAGCCTGGCAGTGAGCAGGGCCGAGCAGGGGGAGCTGTCGGATAAGAAGCGGCCTTCCGATAACGGTTCCGACCGAGATCGAAAGAAGGGACGACGCAATGGCGATTCTCCGCGTCGTCCGCGCCCCTTCACCAACTACACCCCCCTCACAGTGGCACCCAAACAGATCCTGGCAGAGATCAAGAATGAAGCATTTGTTCGGTGGCCACAAAGGATGCGCTCTAACCCCCGGAGGCGCGATCAGAACAAGTACTGTCACTTTCATCGCGACCACGGCCATGATACCTCCGAGTGCCGCCAGCTTAAGGACGAAATCAAAGACCTTATCAAGCGGGGCTATCTTGGGCGGTTCGTGCGCCGGAATGAAGAGCGCCCCAGACGCCGAGAGCGTACTCCCGAGCAGCCGATCAATAATGAGCCCAATGGGCAGGAGATCAACGTGATCGCGGGAGGCTTCGGCGTGGGTGGCGAAAGCACTCGAAGCCGACGCGACTACGCAAGGCGAGTGCAGGTCGTAGATAGGCCCTCTGCACCTCGGCCGGCTCCATATCCCGCCAGTCCTTCACGCGCACCACCCGAGGAGGTTATAACCTTCTCGGACGAAGATCTTGTAGGGGTTACGACCCCACACACCGATGCGTTGGTCATTTCAGCCACCATCAACCACTGTAATGTGCGCCGGATTCTAGTGGATAATGGAAGCGCCCCCGATGTCTTGGCTTACGACTGTTTTGTCCTCATGGGCCTGAGAACCGACCGACTCACCCCTGTAAACTCGCCTTTGTTCGGCTTTTCGGGAGTTTCGGTCCAGCCCATGGGGAGGGTTCGCCTCCCAATCACCCTAGGGACGGCTCCAAGGGTGTGACCAAGATTGTTGACTTCTTGGTCATCAACAACATGCCTGGATTCAACGCCATCCTCGGCAGGGGTCTGATCGGGCGCATCAAAGCAGTGCCTTTGTCACTCCATCAGAAGATGAAGTTTCCTACTCCAAGTGGAGTCGGCGAAGTGCTCGGGTGTCAGTGCGAGTCTCGCCGTTGCTATGTCCTCTCCTTAAGGGACAAGCAACCACTCGCTGATCCAGCCCCTCCAGCGACCGATCAACCTTCCACCAGCCGAGGAACGCCCGCTGAAGATTTAATCCCCATCCAGGTAGACGAAAACCCCGAACACGTCCTATACATTGGCGCCTTGCTAAATGAGGCCGAGCAGCAGCGCTACACAGCCTTTCTGCTGGCCAATTTGGACGTGTTCGCCTGGTCTGATAATGAGCTTCCGGGCATCCCCCCCGGAGGTAATGGCCCATCGCCTCCGCTTGGATCCACGGATCCCACCCGTTCAGCAAAGGAGGCGACCTGTGAACTGTGAACGGCAGACTGTGATTCAGGATCACGTAGTCAAGGGCCGAACTGTTGGGCTTCTCCGAGAAGCCCAATATCCAAGATGGATCTCCAATGTGGTCCTCGTACGCAAGGCCAACGGTAAATGGCGTGTGTGCGTGGATTACAAAGATCTCAATAAAGCAACGCCTAAGGACAACTTCTCCCTGCCGCGCATTGACCAGCTAGTGGATGCTACTTCCGGACATGAGCTTCTCAGCTTTCTGGATGCCTACTCTGGTTACCACCAAATCAGTATGCATCCCTCGGATCAAGACGCCACGACATTCGTCACAGACCTAGGCTTATACTGTTTTACCAGAATGCCTTTTGGTCTAAAAAACGCGGGCGCAACTTACCAGCGGCTGGTCAACAAGATGTTCGAGCAGCAGATCGGGCGCAACATGGAAGTTTATGTGGATGACATGCTGGTCAAAACGCTTCCGAGCATTGACCACATTTCCGACCTCCAAGAAACTTTCGCAACTCTGCGAAAGTACAATATGAAGCTCAACCCTACCAAATGCGCGTTTGGTGTTCGGTCGGACAAGTTCCTCGATTTCCTCATATCAAACAAAGGAATGGAGGCAAACCCGGAGAAAATCCAAGCCGTACTTGAGATGAGCAGTCCAAAGACAGTACGCGACGTCCAGCGTCTGACGGGGCGCCTCGCGGCACTAAACCGGTTCATGTCCTGAGCAGCAGAAAGAAGTTTTAACTTCTTTAAGTCGCTCCGAGGCCCTAAAAGCGCCTCGAAGCAAGGGGGGCAAGTACGGTGGACTGACGAATGTGAGGCCGCCTTCACCGAGCTGAAGGCATTTGGCAGCCCCTCCTGTTCTCTCAAAGCCTGTGCTCAGGGAACCTCTGTTCGTGTACCTTTCAGTCACCGAACACTCCATCAGTGCAGTCTTGATCAGAGAAGTGGAGCGGGCATCATCCGGTATTACATCAGCAGGGTCCTCCAAGAAGCTGAAAGGAGGTACTCTAGGGTAGAAAAACTCGCCCTTGCTCTCGTCACGGCTGCCCGCAAGCTTAGGCCCTATTTCAGGCCCATTCAGTACGGTTTTAACCAATCAGCCCTGAAATCCATCCTTCAGCGACCGGAGGCTTCCGGCAGGTTGGTTAAGTGGGCGATAGAGCTTGGCGAGTTGACATCAGCTTTCGACCGAGGACGGCGGTCAAGGCGCATGCGTTAGTAGACTTCGTTGGGGAATGTACCCTTCCGGTCGAGCAGGATCTACCGTTGGCAGACGAACCCCCATGGGAGCTCTACGTCGACGGATCCTCTTGTGTCACAGGGAGTGGAGCGGGTTTGGTCCTCACCTCCCCGGAGGGATTAGAGTTCCAATACGCCATCCGTTTCCACTTTCCGGCCTCCAACAACGTGGCCGAGTAAGAAGCCTTGCTGTCCGGTATTCGCATGGCTAGCACCTCGGAGCCAGTTGGCTTAGAGTCTTTAGTGACTCTCAACTAGTTGCCAGCCAGGTGAGCGGACAGTTCGGAGCGAGGGAACCCCGCATGGCTCAATACCTCCAACAGGTCAAGAGCCAGACAGAGGGCCTCGTATACTTGAAGTATACATGTTCCATGGGAGCAGAATGCGCGAGCTGATGCACTGGCCAAACTGGCATCTTCAGGTGACATCGCCCCTTCCCGCTCCGTGTTTATTGAAGAGCTCGCCTTACGAGCACGGAAGTAGATGTAGCAGCCATAGGAACGGGCCCACCAACTCCGAGTTGGGTGGACCCTCTCTTGGCGTACTTACTCCGGGGTGAGCTTCGCCCGAACAGGGCGAAGCTCGGAAAGTCAGGATGCGTTCTCAACATTTCACCCTCGTAGAAGGCAAGCTGTACCGACAGTCCCTTCAAGACCTCTTCTACGTTGCCTCAATCCTGAGGAGGCCCTTGCCGCCACAGAAGAGGTTCACGAGGGGCTGTGCGGAAGCCACCTGGGGGGCAGAACGCTAGCACGCAGCATCATCGAGCAGGATTCTGGTGTGGCTTTCTTCAGAAGGATTACATGTCCTTATCAGGAAATGTCCAGAGTGCCAAAAGTTCGGGAGAACTTATCAAGCAGCCTGCCGAACAGCTTCACAGCCTGTTCGAGCCGCGCCCTTTCGCCAGATGGGGCATTGATATCCTGGGTCCCTTCCCAGAGACCCAGGGGCGCAAGAAGTTTCTATTCGTGGCCATCGATTACTTCACCAAATGGATCGAGGCCGAACCCGTTGCCACAATCACCGAATAAGCCGCATGGAAGTTCGTCTGGAAGAACCTTCTCTGCAGGTTTGGCATTCCAAGGGTGATAACCTCTGACAACGGGAAGCAGTTCGACAGCACTTTCTTCAAGCAGAAATGCGTCGAACTCGGGATCTACAACCACTTCACCTCCGTGGCTCATCCCCAGGCTAACGGTTTGGTTGAAAACGCCAACCGAACACTGCTGCACGAGATTCGCACGAGAGTGGAGGCTGCAGGTGGATCGTGGATCGACGAGCTCCCAAACGTCCTTTGGTGTCACCGAACGACTGCTCGGGTAGCCACAGGGGAAACACCTTTCCATTTAGCCTACGGCTCAGAAGCAGTTGTACCTTTGGAAGTAGCCCTTCCAACCATCCGAACAACCCACTTCGACGAAGCCCCCAATAACTGTGCTCTTCGGGAAAACTTGGACATGCTTGGCGAACGACAGAACGACGCCAGCATTCGCCTTGTTTCTTATCAGCAACGGCTTGCGCAATATTATAATACGCGAGTTCGGCAAAGACGGTTCAACGTGGGAGATTTGGTTTTGCGTCGCTGTTCGGCTTCGGATCCCCGAAGAGCAGTCGGCAAGCTTGCCATCAAATGGGAAGGACCTTATCAGATCACCCATGTCCTCGGAAAAGGCTCATATAAGCTAACTACCCCTAGTGGCGAAGCCATACCAAGGACTTAGCATGTCTCTAATTTTAAGGCATATTATTTATAAAAGCCTTTCTCCAGCATCCTACCTCTCTCCTCCCTGTTCCAGTTATTTCATAAGCGTTTGACATATACACCTGATCGAAATCTTCTTACGGTTCCCAATGATCTGCGTCTTACATGCAACGCTTATGAAGCCAACGGACTCCGACCCGAGCGGGAACAACCAACCAAAAAAAAGGGAGAGTAGAGAAAGAAAGCAAAGCTATAAGACAACCCGTGAGCAGAAAATTTCATTTACAAAAAGTTTTTTCTTACATACGGGCCGTTCTGGCCGCGGTTACAAAAGGAGAAGTATAAGAAGGACATGGAGCAGGAAAAAACTAAGGAGCCTATTCAGAAGGGCCAGCTCCTTCATCTGAAGAAGGCATACGCCCAGATTGGAATTGTGCAAAGCGCACATCATCCAAGCGGGCATCATTGGTACGACGCCTGCACTCCCGAACAGCAGCCTCGAAAGCTTCTCGGGCGCGCTCGACCCAGGATAAACGCTCTCCGAACTCCTTTCTAGCGTTAAGACCTATCCTATAGCAGCGGACCCCATACTGCTCCAATTCCTCCCTATAATCAGGTCCGACCTTATAATCCGTCACGGCACGGACTCCGGCATCTGAAACCACCTTGGCTAGAGCTTCCTTCTCGGCCCGGGCCACGACGACATTCAGCTCCGAGGCTTGAAGGGCAGTCTTGAGGTTCTTCACCTCCTCCTCCAAAGCTGCCTCGCGAGCCTTGTGCCCTGCCGTGAGGTCCTTGCAGAAAGTCGACTGTGCTTCGTATAAATATTTCTGCTTCCGGGACCGAGCAGCCATAGCCTTCAGAACGTCTAGCGATGTGGATATCCCCTCCACAAGAGCCTCCAGATTGACGTCGCTTGCCACGTCATCATCTGGGTTCTCGGGATGGTACTCTTCCGTTTGCGCCTCTGGAGTCCTCTCGGCAGGAAGGTCCTGGCACCTTGCTAGGCGATCAAGGTAGGAGGCAGTCGGGCTAGGAGGCAGCTTCCTTGGCGATGCTTCGACGCGACGAAGCGTCGCCTCTACCGTTGCCACCGAGGGCACCTCGGGGAGTCTCCGATGCAGCACCTCCCTCAGAGGCCTATCATCGTCCCCGGAGCTCTCGTCCCTCGCCGCAGCAGCGGCAGACGAGATCAGGGCGTCACCAATCACAAGGTCTTTCGACCGGCCCGACCCGGAGGCCACGACAAAAACGCCTGTCGAGGCCGAAGCCCGACCCGCCCCAACGGCCTCCTGCCTTGTCGCCGGCCGCACCTCCCCACCATCCTCGGTAGCGGAGATTGCGAGGGCTGCTGCACGGCCCTCCTCGGCATCTCCAGGAGCTTGAGCGCTCTTCTCCCCGAGGACGGCTGCACTCTCGCTGACTATAAGATCCTCAGCAATCACGGCTGCATCCTCGCCGACTACACGGCCTTCGGTGATCACCGAGGTGGGGGGCATGGGGGGCAGGAGTCTCCACTTCCTTGCGGAATATCCCCCTCGGAAGAACTGCCTCGCCAGAACCGCAAACAGCCACTGGTGCAGGAGTGAAGTCCGAGGCGACCGCCCCGTCCTTGGCACCAAGCTGCGCTCTCTCGTCGGGCGCACCACCCTCCTCGGCGCTCCCTACACCGGGCAGGGTCTCTTGGGTCTCGCGCACTAGCGACTTCGCCCGCCCTCTGGAGCGGTCCGATTTATCGCTGACCATAATAAGGCCCAGCTCGGCGGACATCCTCACGACCGCCTCCAAATGGTCCACAGCTGGAGTTGCGGACGTCCCCGTACGTTGGCGAGAGCTTTGAGCCAGCAGAGGCTCAAGATCTTCTTCTTCTTCCTCTACTGCCACGCCGCTCTCTGCAACGCGCGGCATCGGATTCGCCACCTTCTTCTTCTGGCGAGCCCGGGGCTCGTAGGACACCTCCTCTTCGAAGGAGCGGCCCTCGGCCTGCGACTCCACCGCGGCCGCCTTGCGCTTCTCCTTCCTCTTCGTTTGAGGGAGAGAAGTCGCCCCTGCGGTCGTCGCCGTCTCAAGCGCCTCCTTAGCGGCACCTCCTCTCGCTACGGCCTTCGCTTTCTGCGTGGGCCCCTTCGTGGAGACCCCCTCGTCCAGCCTTATTGAGCAAAGGCTAACAGGGTTCAGCTCGGCATAGTTCTTCATCTCCTTCTGGTCCCGACAGCAGCTATTTCTTCATCGTCTAGAAGAGCAGAAGAAGGATCAAAACCCATGTATGTGGGAGAAGAAATCGAGCAGAGCACCAGAAGACTTACCCCAGGCGCGGCTAAGCTTGTACTTCACAAGCTTGTACTCGGTCAGGTACCCTCGGCGTGGCTGACCCCAACCGTGTTCAGCGATTGGGAGTCTGCGGCTGCCCTTGAATCAAAAAAGGGGCCATGTCCGCCTTCTTCAGGGGCTCCACCACCTCACTGGGAAGTCCCACTCAGGGATGTTCGCTCCCTTTCTCCGCCCCACGGAGAAGAGACTCCCTGTCCACCCCTTGTTGTTGGACAGACGAGGCGAGAAGTTAATCCGCATCCGGTTCGTACGGTGTTTCACATACACGATCCCCATCCCAGACTGCGGAGAGCAAACCAAGCTGAAGTGATTGCGGAAGATCTCTGCGGTCGCCTCGATCTTCCATTTCTTGCATATGATGCAGAAAACGAATATAGTCCTCCAGGAGTTTGGCGTCAGCTGGATAGGCGCCACCTTCCAGCTCCGGAGCAGCTCCTTCGCAATCTCCGGCACCGACAGCCGGAAACCAGCCTCCAGCAGATCCAGCGAAAGCACGAAGCACCCCGGCCTCGTGGTGAGGTACGACTCGTCCTCACACATCAGGACGATGTCGTACACCTCACCTATCCGGAAGTGCTCCCGAAGACCTTCAAAACTCCGGTATTTCGCCGCTTTCGCTGCCACCGGCGGCATCCCACTGGCTTCAACAACCTCCTTTCCCTTCTGGGCCATCACCGGAAGGCGGAGAATACAACACACGAAGAAGAAGAAGAAGAACATGAGTGGAAGAAAGCTCGAAGGAGAAGATGGCGAGCGGCTTGGGAAGTAGTGGACTCTGGAAAACCTTTCGAGGCCGAAAACCCCGCTCTCACCCCCTCCCCTTCCTTATAAGGAAGGTGAGGTGCGAAATTCGAAGCGGGGCTGGAAACAGCGTTTCCCTCCACTCCAAGTCTCTTCTCGAGTGACCCGTGGGTGACCGTTCGAGCCTGGCATGTGACGTTCCGGGTTTGACACGACCCACGTGGTCATCATGAAGGCCTCATGTTCGAGGTGAACCCTTCTGCCACGGCGTCGCTACAGGTCTGTTCGGATCTCCGAGGACGATACCGCATTTATGGCGGAGATGACATCCGAGCAGATCGCCGCCCTCAAGCGCTTCGACTTCTGAGCCACTTAAGGGCGTGGGGGGCAAGTGTGGTGGCAGTTTTCTGCCACCTAAGCCCAACGCGTCAAGGCCCATCAGTGCCCTCTCTCTGTGACGCGACCTCCCCGTACGGTCTCACGTCTCCGTGCGGATCGGAGGCAAGGGGGCCCGCTCGCTATTCACCCCTAGTGAGGCGCTGCCGAGCTCGTTAGCGGACAGCTTCCGAACAGGAGCGTCAATCCTGCTGCGCGGTACAACCCTGGATAGCATCGAGCAGCACGTTCGTGCCCCATGTGGGCCACCTGCTCGGAAGGTGTGTCCAGAGGGTGCCGAGCGGGCTCTCTGGCTTACGCCGCGGTTATAACCGCCCCAGGCCACACACTCCATCATCAAGAGGCACGAACTGCCTGGCATCCCAACGGGCGTCTGAGCGCATAACTCCTTCCGTTATGCGCGCCCATTAAGGCGCCTTTTCAGGCACGATCTACCAACGTTACGCACGTTGGCCTTGGCACCAACGCCTATAAAAACACAGGTACAGTACCATGCAACGGTACGTTCCCCCTCACGCGAACACGCTTCCATACTCCAAAACCCTCTGCCTTGCAAGCTCTCCACTGACTTAGGCATCGGAGGGTTTCCCCGGTCTTCACCGGGCCTCCTGATCCATTTTTGGTCTTGCAGGCTCTCGTCCACACCGGCGATCGTCTTCCCCATCTCTCTAGTGGAGGCCCGTTTGGCTCAGGCCCAAACAGGATTACACCACCACAGAAGGCGATACCCTAGCTGTCACATTTTAGTCACGACAGGTTCTGTGTCGCTTTCTGGTTCTGATTGCGACGGGCTTCTTGTCGCCTTCTGACTTCTGTGCTATTGTGCAACCTTTTATGTAACCTCCGAGTTCCTAGCTGAGGTGTTTGTGCTTGTGTTGGCCGACGGTCCTCCTGAGAGTTCCGGGAGGTGTGTCGTGCGTGCCATGTGCATGTTGGGCTTGTCTTGGCTACGAGCCAACGGTGCCATTTGCTTGTTGTGGTTGCCCTGTCTGTTCCCAGTTCACCTGGTGCTTGGAACTTGAGGGCTTGTTCCATTCAACGGTTGTTACCGTTACCTGGGACCCCCAGTCCCCGCACCTCCAGGTGGCGGGTGAGCTCGAGTTACAGACTTTGGTAGCAGAGGGGAAAACGGTAGGGGACAGTGGCGTTGAGTCGTTTGCGAAGCTCTCTTAGCTGAGTTTGGGATGCCAAGGTGGTTTGGTTGTTCTTTCGATGCAGATCAGCTAGTCCTTCTCACTACCTCTCTCGGCGTTAGTTTCGGAGCCATGTCGCGGTGTTAGGTGTGGGGCTACAGCTCGGCTAGGTTGCGGTTGTTCGTTTGTGGTGTTCTCTATGGTGGCATGCTGGCCTTACTCTTTCGGGGAGGTGGTAGGCAGGAGTCGGTGGCTGGCGAGTATTGGGAGTGGCCGGTGTGTTCTCCTCTTGGCTGTCAGTGGCAGTGGCTTGGTTGTTGTTGTTGTAATGGTGTTTCTCTCACTTGTTTCTAAGTGTGATTCGTTGCCCTAGCTTGCATGGCGGTTATAGTCTAGTCGTGTCTAGTTTCTGTGGGCATCGTTAGTCTAGCCTTGTTGGCCTATGCTTCTAGTGGCTTCCGCATTACGTGTTCTCTCGGTGTGCCTTGTGTTGGCCCCAACCGTTGTTTTGCAGTTCTTTCTTAATTTGCTGCCATTCGTGGTGGCACCGACATGTGTGTTTTCCTAATCTCGTGATGTGTCTGGGGTCTGAGGTGGTTCTACTTGTGGGCCCTCAACCTTGTGGAGATTTGGCAGCCGTGCTTGTGGTGAGACGTCCTTCTCACGTGGCTGCTGGGTGTCATTCATGGTGACACCTGTATGTGTACCCTTCCTGACCTTGTGAAGGTCTGGGATGAATGTGCTTGTGGTGAGACTCTGGTCTCACGTGGTTGCTACGGTGTTCCGTAAGCTCTTTGTCTCGATGTGTGTGTGCCGAGGATTGCTTCCGCATCTTGTCCGACTTTGCTGGTTTTGTGAGAGTCACGTGTGGCCTGACCCTGGTTGTGGGCCATGGCGTTACTCTATTCGCTGCTTTGTAGTACTCTGCACTAGGTGTTTCTTTCTTTACTGCTTTCTAGAGTAATTGCTTCTATTTTTTCTTGGAGTTTCTACTGCTCTAGCTGGTAAGGGACTGGTTATCCATACTGAGCCTTGTTCGCGAGGCTCACCCTCTACTTTCTTTAGGTAGGGACTCACTTTCGCAGGAGTTGGTGGTGGTTTGTTATGCCGTATGTTGCCAGCAGTGTGAGCATGAGAGCTCTTGTACTGTGTGAGTTAAGAGTTACTTTTTTTTTGCAAGTCCTCGGGATATGTCCTTTAAGGATGTACTTTTCTTTATGTACTTGTACTTTTATTTGAGACATATTGTATATATTTCTCTTATTATGTACGAACTTTCTTATTATAGTTATTTAAATTTATTATTTATCTTATTGGACTAAATTCTAATCTTTCTAGATCTTCGGATCTGTGACGGTGCGACTTTCGAGTTCTCTAGCGAGGGTCCAAGATTCCATGGATTGCCACTGCATCTCTGGAGTCGCAAGTACATCGCAAAACTCTGCAGCACGTTGGGACAACCCCTATACCTTGACAAGCTAACAGCGGAAAGGAGGAGACCATCATTTGCTCGTACATCGGTACATGCGTTCTTGTATCGTCTGCACAAGAGCCCCAGACGAAGTCTGCTACGAGGATCCTGATGGCCGGACAAGACATGTTCAAGTTTCCCATCCTTGGAAACCACGCAGATGCTCCATCTACTCATCATTTGGTCATCTTGTTGCCGTCGGTGATCGACGTCATGGTGGGGCCATCGGTGCAAATCACGGTGCTGCAGTTTGGATAGTACAGTCACGTTGCAAAACTTAATCGCCCTACTCAACGGGGAGGAAGATGATCGAGTTAGCAAATTGGTTAACCCATCAACTCCAGCCGACTCAACCCTTGGCCAGGTTCAAGGTGAGAACTCGGTCATAACTCAGGAACTCCAAAATTCAGAAGGGATTGCTGCGAAATCTGATACTGAGGTGGCGAAGGCAAGTCATTTAAATTCAGAAGAGATCGTCCAATGATCAAGATAAAGAAAGAGTCACATCAGGAGGAAAGCCGCGTTCATTCCCCTACAATTGTGGAGCAAACAACGGCAACTAAATCTACATGTGTGCAGAGCCCTTCCTGTTCAGGTAACCTAAATTTTAGGAATTTGCATGCTGTGGATGAGCTAGAAGTTGTTAAAGGTAAAGTTATTCCGCCACCGTCTTCTTCCTTGCATGCTCCGATCAAGCAAAAAGGAAAACATATTGTGGAGGATAAGAAAAAGGTAATGGACAAAGAATTACAGGAAGGTTTACAGGAAAAAGAAAAGGATACTGTATATCGATCCTTTAGCCAGTAAGAATAGGAACAGCGATCTTGTTGATAGTCATGCCTTTTCTTTAGCCTTTTATTCATGATCGTTTCTTGCATGGAATAATAAATCCCATAAATGTAAAGAGCTTAAAAATATCATCCATTTGACGTCTCCAGATATTGTGGTCCTAGTTGAAACTAAGGTTAAAGCTATGCATTCCAGTTATATTAAAAGCACCATCCTGGGGCTGACATGCTGAATAATGATGCTCACTGCCGTGGAGGTCGTCTCTGGGTGTTGTGGAACCCGTCCACCATATCTATTAGCCTAGTCCAATTTGATGCTTAACTTGTCCAAGTTATTTTTACTGATAAAGTTCAGCATAGCACCTTCCAACTAAGTGCGGTCTATGCTTCTAATAATGCTTTTGAGAGAGAGAACCAAACTTTGGTCTACCATCTCTGGCCTAGCTACTACTACTCAGGAACCTTGGACCCTCATGGGGGACTTCAACACCAGTAGATTTCCAAGTGAAAACCTTGGAGGTCGATCTATCCAGCCCTACCTCTTGGCTGACTTTAATGATCACTGTATTAATTCTTCGGACCTTTTGGACATGAACTTTGCTGGGGACATGTACTCTTGGAGCAATCGGGACTTGGGTAATAATAAGCACATTCTGGCTAGGCTTGATCGTTGCTTGATCAACTCGCAATGGTTTTCTACCTACCCAAATAGCCTCAATTATGGGCCTCAATACTTATCTGATCATTCTATGCTCACTGTCAACACTAATAAGCCTCTGTTCTCTGAACCAAAACCTTTTAGGTTCTTCCACATGTGGATCTCACATCCTCAGTTTTTTAGACATTAATGTTAGATCTGCCTGGAACAATGAGATAATTAGTGGCCTTCTTATATCTTTTGTAAGAAACTCAAGGCGGTGAAGTGTGCTCTTAGAACTTGGAATGTCAACACCTTTGGAAATGTTCAACATAGAAGCTCAGAGTTGAGGAAAATTCTTGAGAAGGCATAATTAGATCTGCAAGCTGATCCTATGAACTATCAACTTATAAATAAGGAAAATGAAGTTAGGAATCAATACCTTCAGGCTATCAATGTTGAGGAAATTAAGCTTTGCGAGGCAAAAATCTAGACAGCAATGGTTGACTCTTGGGGATTCTAATACTAAATACTTCTATGCTACCATCAATGCTAGAAGGGCTATTAATCAAATCCGATCGTGTAAGACTGAGGAGGGAATTGTTCTTGATAATGTTGACATGGTTAAAGCTCATTTTGAGGAATTTTTTAGATCCTTACTAAACATGAACAGATTAGATAGTCCATTTTCTTGGGGCTCTTGAAATAGACTTCAAGAGGACCTTGTGGGCCTTTGTGCAACTGTTGCTAAGGATGAAATCAAGCAAATTATATTCAGTTCCCCCAAGAATAAAAGTCTTGGACCGGATGGATTTCCGTTGAATTTTATCAATCTTGTTGGTCTATTGTTGGTGATGATGTCATTCGAGTGGTTCAAAATTTCTTTCATAGTGGTAGACTTTTGAGAGAGATAAATAACACATTCATTGCCTTAATTCCCAAGATTGATGGGGCGGAGTCTTTCCACAGACCTATCTCCCTCTGCAATTTCCTCTATAACATCATTTCTAAGATTCTGAACAATAGACTTCAGGTGGTTATGCCTAAATTGATTAGTAAAAATCAAATTGCCTTCATTAAAGGTTGTAGCTTAAGTCACAACATTCTTCTTGCTAATGACTTGGTTAGAAATCTGCACACAACAAAGAGCAAAATGATTTGTTTGAAAGCTGATCTTAAGAAGGCCTTTGATTCTGTCAATAGGAAGTTGCTTTATAACATGATGAGATCTATGGGTTTTCCTTCTATTTGGATTCACTGGGTGCAAGAAAGCCTCGAAACTCCTACCTTCTCCATCCTCTTTAATGGCAGTCCCACTAGGTACTTCAATAGCTCTAATGGAATTTGTCAGGGAGACCCTCTTTCTCCCCATCTCTTCACCATTGTTATGGAAGGGCTATCTTGTTTATTGCATGAAGCAGAATCTAACGGTGAGTTGAAAGTTCCCAAGATGGGGAATGTCTTGTTTCTCGCATTAATTTTGCTGACGATCTTATGATCTTTGTGAAGGAGGATCCTATTTCTATTCAAAAAGTTGCTAAATTGATATATAAATTTGGGGAAGCTTCTGGTTTGAAGATTAATCTGGATAAAAGCCAGGTGTTCATTGGACTGGGGGTAATGATAGAAATGATATAACTATGGTGCTTGGGGTCTCTGAGGGCCCTCTTCCCGTCCCTTATCTTGGCCTACCTCTCATCTCATCTTCCATCTCTAAAACACATTGTCAACCCATTGTTGAGAAGATTCATAGGAAACTAAACTCCTAGTGCACTAGGCTTCTTTCTAAAGCTGGAAGACTTGAATTAATCAAATCCATGCTCTTCTCCTTCTCCATCTATTGGGACAATGCCTTTTTGCTTCCTATTGGTCTTGTGGAAGAGATTGAGAGAACTCTTTGTAACTTCTTCTAGAATAGCTCTACTGATTCTCACTCCATTCATATGATAAAATGGGATCTTATATGTCACCCTAAGAATGAAGGGGGCTTAGGTTAATTTGCAGCGGATTCGTGATTGGAATCGAGCTTGCATGTCTAAGAAGCTTTGGTCCATCATCCAAAAAGATGGTCCCTTGTGGGTGGACAGGGTTTGGGCTAAGTGTCTTGCTAAAGATAACTTCTGGAACATCAAAATGATATCTTATCAATCTGCTGCATGGAAGGGTATTCTTAGAGCTCATAATTGGACCAGCCAACATATCTCTTATTCCCTTGGCTCTGGTTCAACTACCAACTTTTGGTTCAACCCTTGGGGATATTGTTAGACAAGACCTTGGTGACCCTAGAAATTTGAATGTCTTTTCCTTTGTGCAGGCTGGCCAGTGGCACCTTCCCCCTCCTACATCTCCTAAAGTGTGTCATCTATGGCTAATCATCTAAAGGATTCCTTTAGACAACAATGAGGATGACAATATTCTTTGGATTCATGACAATGGCAAGTTCTCAGCTACTTCTATTTGGAAGCAAATTAGATAGTCTTATCCTATCCTACATGCTAAGGAGTGGATCTGGGACAAACCTATGCCAAAAAAAGTACTCTCTTTGCACTTGGCAAGCTTACCTTGAAAAGCTCACCATCCATGACAATCTGTAGAAGAAGGGTTTTTCGCATACCAACCAGTGTGTTCTCTGCAAGTTCCATGGGGAAGATGCTAACCACCTATTCTTTTCTTGTAGCTACTCTAGCTAGATTTGGAAACAAATCCTCTTGAGATTTGATCTTTATAACAGAGAACCTAAATACTAACTCCAACAAGAATTTGATGCCATGCAGCAAGCTATTCCTCATAATGGCCCTATTCTCACTCTTGCTAGGTTGCTGCTTAGAGCATCAATATAGAGAATTTGGAAGGAAATATGCACTAGGGTCTTTGAGGGGGAACATCAAGTGCCATGCAGCTTCTTCTCCAAATTCTGAATGACTCGAGATTATGCATGGAAGCTAAACTCCTGACTAAGTCTCTTTCTAGGAGGGAGGCTACAATCTTATCCAGATTTACGATCTATATGGAAAGTGAACCCCATTTCTCACAAGGTCAACCCAAATGATGCTCTTCATATGTTTGTAATGCATGTTAGTCTTACTTCTAGTCTTACCACTCTGATGTTGATGTCATATAGATCTTATTTTTTTGCTCTTCACTGCTATGTAATATATTGCCACCTTACCTATCAGGTTAGAATTTTTATGAATCTTTGGCAGGAGAAATGCAATGACTGCATCATTGATGTGTGCTCAATATTTGGGATATTTTCTAGTTGGCTAAAGGATACACAACCACAGTCTAATTCGAGTATGCCTTCTATAAATAATTGACCAAGCCTATCAAATCCTTCACAGATATTCTTTTAGAGGGATATGGCCATGATACAGCAATCTTCGATTTTAATATAATTCTTTAATATCTACAGCTAGTTTGACCACAGCTCGTGTGGTCATGCCACCCTATCTCCATAGGCAAGTAGCTCAAGTATGTCTGATATATATATATATACACCAAAAAAGAAACATTTCTCTACCGAAATTCATGTAGCTAACACTATTGGCTCCGCTCCCCAATGGGAGACTGCAATACCAAATATTTTCATGCTTCTGTTAAAGCGAAGGGATCTATATATGAGTGCCATCGAGTAAAGCAAGGCGCATAAGATGACTTGGAAAAGGTTAAACACCATATGGTGTTCATGTTGGGTAAAAAGAGAGGTTTGGAGGGGGCAATATTAAGAAAGGGAGAAATAAAACACAATGTTTGATAAAGCAGAAATGTGCATTAAAAGGTGTGCAAGTTTTGTCCCTTATGTGAGGGCCTTAGTCCCACGTGAGAAATCTCTAAGGAGATGTAGAGCTTTATAACCCAAAGTGTCCATGAGACACTGTCTTATAGACAATGGTGGGGTTATGCTAGACCATATCACACACGCGCGCCGCTGGGCCGGGCCGGGCCAGGCTGGACGGGCACGCGCGTGTGATGGCGTGTTCCTGTCGGCTTGCCGTGGTACCTTTTTGTTTCCTCTTTTTGCATTTTCCCCTTTCTTGGGGAGAAAGAGACATTGCTGACCGGGTCTCTATACCGTCGCTTTGGAGGCGGACCGTCGCGGGCATGGGCTCTAAAAGGGAGTAATTAAGATTTTCTTAATTACGATTTTTCTCTAGGGCACGGTTTTGACTCTCAGAGGAACCACTCGCAGACTTGATGCTCTCTCTCTCGGCTTCCCCCTGAAGATGGATGATCCTTCACGGTCGTCGCTTTTCTTCCTCGAGGTGCTTCTTTGACACGTTGTTTCCTCCTTGTTGGGCTTCCTCGTGGTGCTACTGCGATATGACCATTTCAAGAACTGCACTTCAGTGTTCGGTGCATGCATCTCTACCCCTTCACCCTTCGTTTTATAATAGAGGAACTGGGCTTATATATAGCTTTCATCTTATGAAGTTGCTCTTGTGCGAGACCGATTTCGTTGCTAGTGGTTGTACCCTGGGAGAAGGTCGTCGAACCTCAATCGCACCGTATAGTGGGGGCAATACTTTCTCTAAGGCAAGTTCCATTATGGAACGCCTCCATAGTTTGATTTCATCTTTGATTATCATGTAATCACCATGCTTATGTTGAATATACTCATGTTATATTTCTATTTTCAGGGTATGCTTATAAACATGTTCTTTCTTATTAGGCCATACGGTTTGCATTGAATAACTTGATGATGAAATACCATGCTCCATGCCATATACCCACTATTTTAACAACAGTCTTAGAGAAAGTATTGATCATGGCTTCATCCTCGTTGTTTAGCCTGAAAGTGGACATGTCGGGTATGCCTGTAAAATTTACAGGGCAACACTTCAAATGTTGGCAACAACGGATGAAGATTTGGTTCACAATGATCGGGTTGATCACAGTTATAGAGTCGGATCCTCTTAAAGTGATTGAGGATGATTCTACAAGTGCAACTAAGGCTGAGGAATGGAAGGAGAAAGATAGACTTGGACATGGGTGCATACTTACTGCACTGTTCGATGTCCTGTTTGATGTCTATAGCTCTTCTACGTTCCTAACCTCTAAGGCACTGTGGTATGAACTTGACCGGAAATACAATACCGAGGACCAAGGTCTGGAGAAGTATTTCGTAGGCAAGTTCATCAAGTTTCACATGATGGAGGACAGATCTGTAGCCGAACAGGCGTACGAGTTTCTCCTTATGATCCATGGCTTGGCAGAGGGTGATATGAAACTCCCAGAAAAATTTCAAGTCTTGTGTATAATTGAGAAATTTCCAAAGACCTGGCAGGACTTTGGAATGGCTCTCAAACACAGGAAGGGATCTATTTCTCTTAATGACTTGATGAGAGCCATTGCCATTGAAGAGGAGCATAGAAAGGAGAAACCAGGGATGCCTATGGAGGCTAGTGCAAACTTTATGGTAAAGTATAAGAATAAAGATGTTAAAGACAAACCCAAGACAGGTTCCACTACACAAATGAAACCCAAAGGAAAGATACAAAAGAAGAAGAAGTCTGAAGAATGCTGGGTATATATGTGGTCAAAAGGGTCATTTCCATGGGGATTGTCCTAAACGGAAAGAAAAATTGACCCATAAGACTGCTGAAAATCCAGCTCATGTCAATGTAGTGACCGGTGGGGACTCTTCTGGTGACACGTATGTTTCTCTAAACCGTTAGTTATTTACTATTTATGAACCTAATGAGTGGTTAGTAGACACTGAAGCCAATGTATATCTATGTGCTGACAGGGCTAATTTTGTGTCTTATCAGGTCACCCGTGAATGCTCCGTGACGATGGGTAATGGCAGCACTGCAAGTGTGATGGGAACTAGACACGTGGATATGAAGTTTATTTCAGGACGTGTACTGTCTCTTCACGATGTGCACTATGTTCCTAGTGTTAGGAGGAACATCTTATCAGGTTCTAGATTGGTTAGAGAGGGTTATGAATTGAACTTTAAATGTAATAAAGTTGTGATTCTGTGTCTAAAAACTTTTATTGTTAAATGTTATTTATTGAATGGATTATTTAAAGTGTATGTGAACCATGCGACGAATAAAAGCTTAGATGTTGATGTTGTTTCTACATCTATTTCTGTGGCATATAATGTCATTGATTCATCTAATTTAAGGCATGGACGTTTAGGACATATCAATTTCAATTCTTTGAAATGAATGATGAAACTAAAACTGATTCCTAATTATGCTATTGATAATTCTAAAAGGTGTGATATCTGTGTACAGGCTAAACAACCCAAAAAGTGGTTTAAGTCTGTGGTGAGAGATTCAGAAATTCTGGATCTTGTGCATTCTGATATCTGTCAATTTAATGGTATGTTGACTAGGGATCATAAAAAATAATTTTATAGATGACAGTATTAGATACTACTATGTGTATTTGCTTAAGTCTAAGGATGAGGCTTTATAAAAGTTCATCATCTTTAAGAAAGAAGCGAAAACACAAACACGTTGGGTGCTTAAAAGGTTGAGGTCTGATAGGGGTGGAGAATATACCTCCAATCAGTTCGGTGAATACTACCAAGACAATGGCATCATTCATGAGACAACTGCTCCCTATTCACCATAGTCTAATGGGATAGCTGACAAAAGAATCATGTATTTATAGACATGGTCAACTCTCTCCTGCAGAGTTTACGACTACCTAACTATATGTGGGGGGTAGCATTGAATACGACTTGCCGTATTCTGAATTATGTTCCCCTGAAACACAAAGATAGTAGTCCATATGAACTTTGGAGAAATAAATAGTCTAGATTGAAATACCTTAAAGTATGGGGCTGCCTTGCTAAGGTACTTGTCCCTGAACATAAAAGGAAGAAGCTGGGACCCAAAATAGTTGACGCGGTCTTTCTAGGCTATGCTGAAAACAGCTATGCGTACAAATTTCTAGTGATTAAATATGAGATTCCTGACATAGATGTTAACATCATGGTCGAGTTTCCTGATGCTACATTTTTTGAGAATGTGTTCCTATGAAGACTGCATGGTTTACCTCAATCTTTATCTTCTGAGACTGGGCCTTCTACATCTTCATCCATTCCAGATCATGTGGAAAGGATGACAAATGTGGGGGCAAGTGCATCCATCTCTCATCTTGATTCTAATAATAAGGAAGAGGAAGTAAAACCTAGGAGTAAAAGACAAAAGATTGTCAAGGATTTTGGAAGTAATTTTATTGCTTTCCAAATCGAAGGTAATCCTCCCACTTTCAAGGATGCTATGGCCTCTCCTAAGGCACGGCATTGGAAGAAAGCCATAAAGAGCGAAATGGATTCCACTATTGCTAATGGCATTTGGGAGTTGGTCGATCCTCCACCTGCTTCTAAAACCATTGGATGTAAATGGGTCTTTAAGAAGAAGCTTAAGCCTGATGGGACCATTGACAAGTTTAAAGCCAGGTTAGTTGCTAAGGGGTTCAAACATATGGAGGGTATAGACTATTTTGATACATATTCCCCTGTAACTAGGATTACCTCAATTAGGGTACTGATTACTTTGGCTTCCATATATGATCTGACTATCCATCAAATGGATGTTAAGACTGCCCTCCTTAATGGTGATCTTGCTGAAGATATATATATGGATCAGCCTGAAGGGTTTTCAGCACCTGGTAGTGGAAACAAAGTTTGTAGACTTGTTAAATTCTTATATGGATTGAAACAATCCCCTAAGCAATGGCATGAAAAATTTGACATGACTATCATGTCATTTGGGTTTAAAATCAATAAGTTTGAAAAGTGTGTCTACTACAAGGTAGATGGTGATGATTGTATTGTCCTATGTCTGTACGTAGATGACATTTTGTTGTTTGGTAACAATTTGGGAATGACAATTGAGACCAAATCATTTTTTAGTAGAAATTTTGAGATGAAGGATATTGGTGAAGCTAGTGTAATTCTAGGACTAAAGCTGACTAGATCAGTTGAAGGGATAGCCATTTCTCAGTCTCATTATATTGAGAAACTATTGGAGAAATTTGGCTATGAGAATTGCAAAGCTGTCTATACACACTATGATCTTTCTTTAGTTTTCTGCAAGAATAAGAATGGTACTCCTATGTCTTAATTGCGGTATTCCCAAGTTATAGGAAGCTTAATATATCTTGCAAACTGTAATAGACCTGACATTTCATATGTAGTGACTAAACTTAGTAGATATACTAGTTGTCCTGGTCGTACTCACTGGGAAGGCTTAGATAGGGTGCTGAGGTACCTAAAAGGTACTATGACTCTAGGCTTGCATTTTGGAAAATTCCCTATTGTCCTTAAAGGATATAGTGATGCACGCTGGATAGCTGAAAACTTAGGGAGCAATGGTGTCACAGGGTATGTCTTTACCCTGAGAGGTGGTGTTGTCGCCTGGAGGTCGACTAAGTAAACCATCTTGTCTCTGTCTACTTTTGAGGTTGAGTTGTGTGCTTTGGACACTATTGGTATGGAGGCTGAATGGATCAAGAGTCTTCTTTCTAAACTTCCCTTAATGAGTATACCTGCGATCTCTGTGCATTGTGATAATATGACCACAATTGCCAAGATCAAAAGTTCAAAGTACAATAAAAAAGAAAGGAGACACATCCAACTCAGATTGAAATCTGCTAGGGAGTTAGTGTCTCAGGGAGTGATAGCTGTGGATTTTATTGGTACCAAAGACAACATAGTTGATCCTCTGACTAAGAGACTGAATAAAAATCAAGTCCAAAAGTTTAGGATGGGGATGGGACTGAAACCCATCAACTGTTCTCCTTCAGTAGCAACCCAACCTATCTGATTAGAGATCCTACAAAGAAGGTTCAATGTGGTAATAACAAGTTGTTGAGAGAATTGCAAGGCACTCAAATTTGTTAGATATCTTATATCTGAGTTCCTCCCATGAATCCTAAAAGTTAGTGCTTATAACTGCAAGACTAGGATGAGTTGCATACTCTTAATGGGTACAAGCTTGGTAAGGCAGGATGTCAGCAGTACATCCTTGGAGAAGCCCACCTAAATAAGTACTACTGTGAGGCCGCAGTTAAGGAAGTGAGTTATTTCTGAATGTACTTATGATATTTCTGAATGTACTTATGATATAAGAAAGGGCTTATGACCAGAAGGCGCCACCTTTACGATTGCTATCTTAACCTATATCATGTTGTTTCCAATGAGAACTCTCACTCTAAAGAATCAAGTTCAAGACCTAGTTCACCTCGATTCTGTGGGAGTCTGATTTAGAATACTTAGGTAAATGTTCAAACCCGAAAGGTACCTTTACTGAAAACGTGATATGTTTATCCTCTATTGTTTATTCCCCATTATCAAAACCATGTGTTTGTGGGGAATGTTGGGTAAAAAGAGAGGTTTGGAGGGGGCAATATTAAGAAAGGGAGAAAGAAAACACAATGTTTGATAAAAGAAAATTGTGCATTAAAAGGTGTGTAAGTTTTGTCCTTTATGTGAGGGCCTTAGTCCCACATGAGAAATCTCTAAGAAGATGTGGGGCTTTACAACTCCAAGTGTCCATGAGACTATGTCTTATAGACAATGGTGGGGTTATGCTAGACCGTATCACACACGCGCGCTGTCAGGCTGGGCCGGGCCGGACATGCGCGCGCTTGTGATGGCGTGGTCTTGTCGGCTTGCCGTAGTACCTTTTTATTTCTTCTTTTTGCATTTTTCCCCTTTCTTGGAGAGAAAGAGACTTTCTGACTGGGTCTCTAGACCACTGCTTTGGAGGCGACCATCGCATGCGTGGGCTCTAAAAGGGAGTAATTAAGATTTTCTTGATTACGGTTTTTCCCTAGGGTGCGGTTTGACTCTCAGAGAAATCACTCGCAGACCTGATGCTCTCTCTCTCGGCTTCCCCCTGCAGACGAACGATCCTTCGCGGTCGTCGCTTTTCTTCCTCGAGGTGCTTCTCCGACATGCTACTTCCTCCTTCACTACAAGAAAAATCAGAAATAGAGACCGAAATATTCGGTCTCTATTCGGTCTCTATTCGGTCCCTAAACATCTCAAGACCGAATAGTGACCGAATTTGTCGGTCAACAATTTCTGGTCACAATCTGTGACCGACTGAATTCGGTCCCTATTCGGTCACTAAATAGGGACCGAATAGGGACCGAATCATTTCGATCCCTAAATAGGGACCGAACTATTCGGTCCCAATTCGGTCCCTATTTTAGGGACCGAATAGAGACCGAATTCAGTCAGTCCCTAAATAGGGACTGAATCAGTTCGGTTAGGGACCGAACTGATTCAGTCCCTATTCGGTCTCTATTTTAGGGACCGAACTGGGACCGAATAGTTCAGTCCCTATTTAGGGTCCGAATTGATTCAGTCACTATTCGGTCCCTAAATAGGGACCGAATAGTGACTGAATTGTCAGTCACTATTTAGGGACCGAATAGTGACTGATTATAACGGTCACTATTTTTTAAATATTTTTTTTTTAATATATACATTTTTAGGAAAATAACCTGCGTTTAAAATAAATAACATATCCATAACAATAATAATTGTCCACAAGAAAAATATCTACAACACAACAATAATAAACATATCCACAACAATAAGAAAATTGTCCACAACATCACAATAATAAAATTGTCCACAACAATAATAAATGTCCATAAGATGAAAATAATCAAAATGTCTACAACACAACAATAATAAAAAAATCTACAACATCACAATAATAAAATGCTAAGAACAATAATAAAAATGTCTACAACAATAATAATAATGAAATGAAAATCATGAATCCTCGTCCTCGTCTTCATCCTCGTGCTCGTCTCCTCCCACTCCACCCGATGAAGGAACCTAAAATACATATATACAATAATAAGTTAAAATTAAATACTATTAAGCATAACTTATTTTAGAAGCATAAATTAAATACTATTATAAGTAATAAATTATTTAATTTCATAGTTATATTCACTCACTTTCAGTCAATATTTTGATCGCACTATATATTTTTGTCACACAAGTCGGGAGTCCGAATTGAACTCCGTCAGTTACCACAATCACACTCATCGCCCCGACCGTGCTGGAACAAACCGAAGTCCAATCGGATGAGTATTTCTAATTTTGGACCCACAAACCTAAGTTTTTTAATTTCTTAACTAAACTAACTTGTTTATTGTGACTTTGAGCGTCGAGCTCAAACGGGAGTCCGAATTGAACTCCGTCGGTTTCCACAAGTCACACTCATCGCCCCGACTGTGCTGGAACAAACCGGAGGCCAATCGGACGAGTATTTCTAATTTTGGACCCACAAACCTAAGTTTTTTATTTTTTTAACTAAACTAACTTGTTTATTGTGACTTTGAGCGCCGAGCTCAAACCGGGAGTCCGAATTGAACTCCGTCGGTTTCCACAAGTCACACTCATCGCCCCGACCGTGCTGGAACAAACCGGAGGCCAATCGGATGAGTATTTTTAATTTTGAACCCACAAACCTAAGTTTTTTCATTTCTTAACTAAACTAACTTGTTTATTGTGACTTTGAGAGTCGATCTCAAACCGGGAGTCCAAATTGAACTCCGTTAGTTTCCACAAGTCACACTCATCGCCCCGACAGTGCTGGAACAAACCGGAGGCCAATCGGATGAGTATTTTTAATTTTGGACCTACAAACCTAAGTTTTTCATTTTTAAACTAAACTAACTTATTTATTGTGACTTTGAGCATCGAGCCCAAACGGAGTCCGAATTGAACTCCGTCAGTCCACAAGTCACACTCATCGCCTCGACCGCGCTGGAACAAACGGAGGCCAATCGATGAGTATTTTTAATTTTGGACCCACAAACCTAAGTTTTTCATTTCTTGACTAAACTAACTTGTTTATTGTGACTTTGAGCGTCGAGCTCAAACCGGGAGTCCGAATTGAACTCCCTCAGTTTCCACAAGTCACACTCATCGCCCCGACCGTGTTGGAACAAACCGGAGGCCAATCGGATGAGTATTTCTAATTTTGGACCTAGAAACCTAAGTTTTTCATTTTTTAACTAAACTAACTTGCTTAAGATGACTTGGAGCGTCGAGCTCAAACCGAGAGTCCGAATTGAACTCCGTCAGTTTCCACAAGTCACACTCATCGCCCCGACCGTGCTGGAACAAACCGGAGGTCAATTGGATGAGTATTTCTAATTTTGGACCCTCAAACCAAAGTTCTTCATTTCTAAAGTAAACTAACTTGCTTAAGACGACTTGGAGCGTCGAGCTCAAACCGGGAGTCCGAATTGAACTCCGTCAATTTCCACAAGTCACACTCATCGCCCCGACCGTGCTGGAACAAACCGGAGGCCAATGGATGAGTATTTCTAATTTTGGACCCAGAACCTAAGTTTTTCATTTTTAACTAAACTAACTTGCTTAGACGACTTGGAGCGTCGAGCTCAAACCGGGAGTCCGAATTGAACTCCGTCAATTTCCACAAGTCACACTCATCGCCCCGACCGTGCTGGAACAAACCGGAGGCCAATCGGATGACTATTTCTAAATTTGGACCCAGAAACCAAAGTTTTCATTTTTTAACTAAACTAACTTGCTTAAGATGACTTGGAGCGTCGAGCTCAAACTGAGAGTTTGAATTGAACTCCGTCAGTTTCCACAAGTCACACTCATCGGCCCGACCGTGCTGGAACAAATCGGAGGTCCATCGGATGAGTATTTCTAATTTCGGACCCTCAAACCGAATTTCTTCATTTATAAAGTAACTAACTTGCTTAAGACGACTTGGAGCGTCGAGCTTAAACCGACAGAGTAACTACGAAAATACTTATAGCTAATCCATAGCTAAAGTTAGCTACAGATTAGCAACAAATATTTATTTAGCGAATCTGTAGCCAATTAACTACGAATTAGCTACAAATATTTTCGCAGTAAATCCATAGTGAAATCGAAAACCCCAAAAAAATTTTAAAAATAGTTTTCTCATGATTTTTTTACATGTACCAGTAAGCCTGCTCATTCATTTAATAGAAACATACAACCACGAACATACATATATCACACATCCCACAAATACAAACACAAATCCATAATTACAATTAATGTCGCATTAGAATGTTCACAACAAACGTAAGAATGTTTTCTAAACATATAAAAAGATAATGATGACGTGATCCTAATCGTCGTGAAAATTAATATTCCACATTAATTCAAATATTTTAGATATTTACCACCAAAGTCACAATAGTGTTTACATAGGCAATAGAAGATAAAAATAGAAAAATTAAATGATAAAACTCCTGATGTCTGCAAGATAAGCCTCAATGTCGTCGCCACCCTGCAAACAAAAAATAAATATCAACATATGAAACAAAAGAAGAAGTAATAGATTAATTTACATGAACTATAAACTTAAATGTAAATATCCCTGTCAAATCGAAATTAAGAATCTGATTTAAAACTCAGTCAAATCCCACAAGTCCTATTTAACTCTCCAACTATGTTGAAACATCAAATGACAAAAAATTATCCAGCACACCTTGATTTCAACATCATCTAGCACAATGCAGTAGATAAGTCTTGCACCAGCTCCTATACGAGCAATTGCTAAAATTGAGACATTGGCTCCAGACATCTGTTCAAGTTAAAATACCATTGAAACAGATACGTCCAAGTTACTTTCAGATGCAGGCATAGAGAAATGTTTTGGAGATCACCTCGCTGATCTGTGCGAGCTTGTTTCCTGATCTCATCATTAAACTAGGAACTGTCTGCCCTGGTATAACAACTTCGAGCGTCCTTTCTCTCACTGCTCCCAAAATGAAGCATGGGAATATCATATTTTCGAGATGGATTTTTTTAAAATCTTGTCAAAAAAAGAGAAAAAATTAAAAACCAATTTCATTTTAATTGTAGAATTGCAGGATGTGGATGTGTAGCAGTGCAAGTGTTTGAATATATTCGGAGATATTTTGATAATTCACACATATAAAGGGTATTCCATGAAAGTATAATAATTGTAGAGACATGCATGTCAAAAGCCCTTTATTCGGAGATATTTTGATAATTCACACATATCAGATGCTCAACAAAAAAGCAGCCATGAGCAGGATCCAGGAAGTCATGCTTTTCCTTATTTGACTATTGGTGTTGTGATCGTAGGGCGGGGAGCATTCTTCCAGCCTCAATGGGCTCACTCTGGACAAGTTTTTCCCCACTTTTCTTAATTGAAAATGGCAGTACACACATTGGCTATATAGACTATAGAGGTGTCTTTATACACAGGTCAGTGTCTTCACAACTACTTTGTCAGATGATAATTTTATAGTGGTGCCTGCTCTCTTCCGCACATAACCATCCAAACAATGAAATGGGCTAGTATTTTACAAATGTTCAAACCTGTATTTATCTTGTCCTAATAGCATGTCTGGGGCTTGGTTTAAAACTACAAATTGATAAATAACACAAAATGATGAAAATAAAAAGTTGTTTTCAAAATAACTTCCTTACAATTTTGTTTGCAGAATTACCCATCTTTTTTTCATATTGTTTCTAACAACCTTGCCACAGTTCACTACTTGCAAAATGCCCATGCCTCTATCTTCCATTAGCATTCTGTTAAAATCTCCTATTAAACTCTGCTAACCTTTAACGAAATTTGAAAAAGATCTAAAGTACTGCTAATCTCTCACGGAAAAAGATCTAAAGTACTGCTAATCTCTCACGAAATTTGAAAAAGATCTAGTTGCCAAAAGGCAAGAACACCTATTAATGTTCCGTACTTATAATAGAAAAACATTCATCCAATGCTTGCATTCTGCATTAAAATATATTCACATATCTTGCAAAAAATATATTCATGCATCCACACATAATATAAAAGTTGAGCCACCACCCAGGCTCGCTGGATTAAATAAAAATGAGCTACCACCCAGGCACGCTGGATTAAATAAGATGAGCCACCACCCAGGCTCACTGGATCTTACCTGAACAAAAAGCCTCAAAAGATGAAAGCAACTAGCTCGATCTCCGCACGTGTTCCAAACAAAATCTGTCATCATATTTTACAAAAAAAAAATTAATAAAAAGATGGGTAAGCCAACACAATTTATTAAATACATAACACAACATTCCAAGTACTAAGGTAACTTGTCAATAGAAGTTAACTACAATGATATATTTTAAAGTTTTTTATGTCGTAGTGATATGTATGTTACTATGTTTTCAGGAATGATATTACTACAAATTCATGTGTAACAATGCTTTATATACAAAAATCCCTTTAAAGTTTTTAGAGTCTCACGACTCTCTTTGTATGTATCCTTCCCACAGTTATGACTTGACTTCACAACAGCCAAGATAGCTTTAGGAACATTAATATCAAAATTAAAAACTAATACTCCAACAAGATGGGAGATCAGTTCTACATTGGCACCGGGTGCACTGATTGGCTTCACGCATATACTGAACACGCAAACCTTATATGCAGATACGCCAGCTTCTCCAGAGCCAAAACCCACCTTAGCCCATATATTACGTGTCCTTCGGCCATGATGTAGAGCATCATCTTACATTTTTGAAACAGGTAGACCTACAACAGGAGGAAAAGAGGGTGGGTGACTCATTAGAACAAACAAGATCACCAATCAGTAATAACTGAAATATATAAGAATACTAGTTCTTTGCCCGTGCGATGCACATGAAGTTTTGTCTTCACAAAAGTTTTCCCAGTGTCATGTAAGTTTAATTCACAATATTCATCACAACATAATTACTTTGCTAAAAGAAAAAGAAAATGGTCTTGTTAAGGAAAATATACACCAAATTGGTAGGGATTAGCAAATTAACTCTCTTTTGTCCACACCTAGCCAAGGTAAGATCCAGCAAGGATAACCCTTTGACTTTTAAAACACACACACCTCGCCCAAGGCAAGATCCAACAATGTTCTGCATATCACGTTGAAATCACAAAATCGATATAGTTGAGATTCACATGTTCATAAACAATAAAAATATCAATACAGAAACCAATAGACTAAATATTCAAATTCCAACAAAAAGATTTTACAACTATTATGACTAAATACTCAAATTCATATGTCCATATGAGATGCACATTAAATGACTTCTCGGATTTTAATTGGTTTCTACATGTGCTGGAATTTTCTGTTGAGTCAGCACATATAACTTGATATTTGCTTTAGTCTGATTAGCTATTATGCACACCAGACATCTGTGCAGGATTATCCTGTGGACAGTGTAAGGCTGGGACAGTGTACATGTCCGGCTAATCTGGGCTCATCTTTAACTCTTATCAATCAAAGTAAGTGAACAAATCACGAAAAATAATAATTTTAAAACTCATGACATAAAAAAACAAAGTTTTTAGTGCCAGCCAGTTCAATAGGAAAAAATCAAACAACCATGTTCATTTAAACACAACCAAAATGAGTAATCAGAGAGTGTGTGAACAAAATAAAAATTCAGAATATCTATTTTTAGTGCACAAAGAGTGTGTGAGATAGTGAAAAAAATCAGGATGCACTTAATCATGCGCACATAGAGTGTGTGAGAAGATCTGTAAAAACATAAAAGAACAAACCGAAAGACAAAGATAATGATGTACTGAGAGCAGCTCATCAAGAATTTGCCGACAAAACTGACTATCCTTTGAACATATCTAATAACCATAACACGTATCTGCATCAGAACATGAACAATTCTCAAGTTGATTCATTGAATATTTCCTCTGTTGTGGGGCTATCAAAGATAAATGGAGTTGCAATGTCTAGTTTAACTAAGTTGGCCTCTAATGGGGAAATCAGTTTGCCAAACAATGTAAAATCGGCCCAGGCCCATGCATATCCAAAAGTGTCAAAAGGGCAAGTAATTTTAAGTGGATCTCGTAGCTCTTCTCAAAACACGAATGTCAGAAATGTTGACTTAGCTGGGAGTTACGCAAGTAGTTTACCTATGGGTCAAAGGTTGCCATCATTTGTGAACAGTCAGCTTGATGCAGGTTCTACTCTATTTTTCCTTTCACCTTTTCTCCTGTTCCATCTGGCGTTATCATTTCTTGATATACACTTTACTGGAACATGATTCTCTTATGGGATGGATTTGGCAGGTGGTATGGCAGGCCAGTACATTACCAGAAATGGAAGTCATACTGCATAAGAGGCTGGGTTAAACCTGTGGTGGCTCTAATGTTCCTTTTTCCTATTAATTTTCATTTCAAAAGAGGTTGCAAAGGTGGTTGGCGCTAATGAAAAAACTTATCCAGGCACAATTGTCTAATTTTTGCTCCAAACCTTCACTTTATTAAAAACTATTAGAAGTCCTACTTAATACACAAAATTCAGAAATGTTCCCCCAAGAAACGTCATGCACTAAGGGACAAAAAATAAAGTTGTACCATCTTTATTCTCAGAATTAACACTTTATGTTAGAAAGTCCAATTCCCTTAACAGATTAAAAGCATGATTAAATGGGAGATATAGTGATAGACGACTGATAACACAAATGCTTATAATTGATCACTTAACACTTGATGTTTTTTGAGCACTTGTCACTTCAAGTTCATGCATGTGATTATAGTTTTAGTTGGCCCTTTATAAACTCTAGTCAGTGCACAAGAGTGTGTGAGAGACTGAAGGTAACAGTCATAAATTTGTACCCCCTTATCTAAAAGGTTAAAAATGCACTCAAATTGATGAAAGGCACTCAAACTAATTACTCTGCCAACTAACTATCCAGTTCTAACTTATCTCAGGTTTTAAAATAAAAATAATTTAAAAATCTTAATATCTCATATTGTAACATCTAGTTATAATTGACCTCATAATCCTAATCTATACAGAGATATAACCTTTAAAAACTCATGACATAAAAAATCAAAGAGTTCATTCTTAAAACTCATAACACAAAAAAAAACCTGAAACAAAAAAGTAAAGCTCCAAGAAATGTAATAAGACAACTGAAAATCCTCAAAAAATTAAAAACATAAACCTACAAACTATATGATAGTCAGGAACATACATTTCAGGTACCTACATTTCAACAATTGTGAATATATGCAAAATCTGTTTCAGAAAATTGAAACCCACAATATACAAACTATATATATTAGGAACATAAGTACATTAAGCTAGCAAGTTTACTTAATAACAATCCTCAGGCTTTTCTTGGCCTCCCCAGGCCATTCTTACCAATCCACCAATACAAATGTAAAAAGAAATATTGAAGATAGTTCAAACGTATGGCCTTACAGATGTTTTTTTTTTGGTGGGGGGAGGGTGGGTAGGATTCAGGTCTACAAATTGTTGGTCTTACAGATCAATTACAGAGAGCTGCAGAAAGGAACCAACAATGTAAAGAAACATAGAAAGTAGATAAGTCTAATCTATAACAATACCCAGCAACATAAATCATAAGCTCCTAACAATATCACATAAAATCTCCTACAAAAGGGTATGTTGTGAACATTAGATCATGGGATTGGCCAGTTCCAATGAAAAAAACCTGTAACACTATATATTTAGATATGATGTTTTATAACATCCAGTTTTAAAAATCCAGTATATGGTAGATAATTGATGGGGTAAATGTGATGAAATGGTGTGTTATGGGTTAAAGATGACAATCTGAAGAATACAGGGTGCTACAGTAGAATATGCAAGGCTTGAGGGGATAATATAATTATCCCTTCCACATACAATCATTTATGTTGTATTTTCCCAGATGTAGGCATCCTGAAAAAAAGAAGAAATAGGAAAAATGAAAGAATAAGCATTGAAATGAATGAGTAACTTCTCTCTATTCAGCATATTTCTCAAAAGATGACCTGATGTCTAATGTAATGGGCATCAACCTGTAGCTATTCTGGCTAAATCCAATTCTTTAACAAAGCCGCAATTCTTCTCCCCCGCCCACTGCCTTGAGTATACATTGAAAGATTTACACTGGAACTGAAGAGGTAGCATCGCTGGGAGGGAGAAAGAGAAAAGAGGAGAAAGAGTATACCTCAGTTTTGGCGGATTTAGATATGCTGTAGTGTTGACACATGTACTTCTAAAACTGAGGTTTATTAGAATAGTATAGATGTTCACACTATGTACATACCAAGTTGTTTAGAATTGACAAGGCTGGAGAAAGCAGGTGGAGGTAGAGCATTTTCATTGAGGAAGGGCTTCACCCGATTTGGATCAGACCAAATTGGATATCCTTTGATCTTCCCTGCAGTGAGGAGAACATTTTAGTTCAAATAATCCCAATAAGTTTCATGTACTGAACATGAGGGGTTATTTAGCATAAAAATACCAGGACATTTAGAGCAACTAGGGTGGCCATTCCCTCACGAGTCCACTGAAATGTAATAAACAAGAAATAGACACAAAAGTTATGGTACTCATGTATCGGTTTCCAATGTCTACTTGCTCACTTTTTTCTCTAAATACTTAACACAGAACTGATCAACATACTATTGGGTAGAAATCATTGTTTACCTTCGAAGCAGATGCTATGTGGGGTACCACAATAGCATTTTTCTGTTCGGCTAGTCCAGGTTTCATGAAAGGTTCATCCTGTCGACAGCAAATGATTAACATTGGTAAATTAGACTCGAGGCTTCATAAAATTTTGCATCCCATGCAGAGAATAGTACCTCAAATACATCAAGGCCAACTCAAAACATGGGATTCACTTTTAGATGTTCAACCAAAGCAGCTTCATTGATTACTAGACCTCTACTTGTGTTTACAAGGATAGCTTCCTGCAAAAGAGAATTATGTGATATTTGTTGCCTGCTGGTCACTTCAGGATTACAACAACACGAGGCCATGATTTAGTTGACAGTTTCCATCCTCTGCACACAATTATTCCACAAATCTTTAAAGAGAAAAGATTACATGATCTATAAATTACCTTCTTCATAATGGCTAGCCTCTCTTTGTTTATCAAATGGTATGTGGTTTTGTCCAGTATAGGATGAAGACTTATCTGTACCAATCAAAAACCATATTGTTACGCATCTCTTCAACTTGAGTCATTAGTTCTATTCACAAGAACATGTCCTATGGCGGACATGGATATGCTAGACATAATACCTCAAAACATTAGAAACATCGACTCAAAAAGACCAAAGAGCTTCTGTCAGAATCTCACGTGCTAATGGTAGTAAAAAGAGATATTGGTCATGAATCTCACCACATCAGCCTCTCTAAGTACGTCCTCCATTGTAGCAGCCCTTTTCCATGTAACAGGCTGCTCTCCATTGGCTTTTAGGAACTGCCCATATGCTGTAGGAGAATGATGAAAGCCAAAGGGACATCAGCTTGATATTTGGCAACATCATAAAGGAATCAGAAAAAGATAAGAGGTATGTAAATGCCTGTGACAAACTTCTCCAGTCGAGTCGCCTGATATAAATCGTAGTATATAAGGTTCATCTTGAAACCATATTTAGTGATTCATCTATTGGTTTGATGAAAAATAATACCACCGGCACCATTTACTTAATGTTGCCCTTTATGATAATTTAAAAAATGAAAACGCTGCTATTCAAAAAAAATGAAGAAGGATCATGTACCACAACTTCTGATGCAAATTCAAGGGTGACAACTCATTTGCTACAAGATGAAAGTCAACTGTCCAAAAACATACCTTTGCCAGACTTGTTTTAAAGTCCTGCCACTTTTGTCTTCTATTGTCATCAAGGCTATCACCAAAAGTAAAACCATGTATTCTCTGTAGATCAGCAAGATGAAATTATATGCATCACTTATTAAAGCATAGCAATCAATATACGAGTCTTGAACACAATAGCGTATCCATAAAAGTGCATACATTGAGAAAGAAATGTTCAACTGCATGCTTACTCATGCAACAACATATCCTTTTCTCAACAAGATAAGCAAAAACTCATGAACCAGCCTGTGCAAACTAAGAACACGTACTTTCAGTGATTTTAGTTATCAATCCTTCAACTGTTGTGACAAGTCCACCTAGAGTTCCACTTGCAAGATCCAACTCAAGCTCAGGAACTTTCACACTTGCAGTATCTGACTGTTAACAGAGAGAACAGAATCCAGGAGAGAGATCATTAAAAGGGAATCGGTACTATAATTCGTATGCCTGATGAAAGTAAGATGAGAAGACATTTTCTAAATGGATGTATAAAATATCCACTGTATCATACAGAAAAACATCTTTGTTTCAAGCATCATAATTGTAACATCGTTTTAGCAGAGGCGCAGTTATGTTGCCTAGACAATTTCTTCCGCAATCATGGAAGGTCATTGCTCATTCTCTACATACAATATGAAAGATGCACTGGAAGCTATCATATGTTTCCAGTTTACATCTTGCCAAGAAAAATACTAGATTCCCAATTTTCGGAGAAAATAACAATAATTCTACTAGAAACAAGGGAAATAACAACATTGAGGTGCAAAATTAATCCAAAACATTAACATCATCAAGCTGCTACAGCAGCAATCATTCTCTTCATTAACACCCCCCCCCCCCAAAAAAAAAAAAAAACTCATTAACATATGGGAATGGGTAGCCTTTCTTCAAGCATGAGACACATGATGAGAATGCCATTTGAAATACCAAGATATATTATGTTATTCATTAAGAAATGCATAGTAAATTTGACATCCTTATTGCAGCGAATCTTCCTCTTCATTTCCCAAGTTAATATATCATATCCATTGAATCTTTGTCCTATAACTATACAAGCCACAAACCTTTATCACATCCCGATTGAGATCTGCAAGGTTCTGCACATGCAATGTAATCTTCCGGCCTTTTGCTGGGATTTCACCACCGGCTTCAACTGTTGTTAAAGCAAAAGGATAGGTCAAAAATATTATAAATAAATCTGAAATCACATATTTGAGCATTATTAACTATTTACGGACCTCAGAACTGCGATAACCACACTGGTCACAAGTAGTTGCCATTACAATTACTTCTCAGAAGTAAGGAATCTCTACAAGCAGTTAAACCAGAACAAAAACAAGTGCCTTCAATGACAAATTGAGGTTTGAAAAAATTGTGAGATGGACAAGATATGCAAAACATTGAATCCTTTATTTACATATTACACTTTATTGACACCCCCCTGCCCCCCCACCCCTCCTTTCCGGTCTCCTCCCCCCCCCCCCCCCAACACCGTCTCCCCCCACCCCTCCCCCACACTGTTTCGCCCCCTCCCCCTCCTCTGACCAGCTCCCCTTCCCCCCCCGCCCCCCCCAGACCCCTACCTCCCCTCCGTCTCCTCCCTCGCCCCACCGTCTCCCCCCCCCCCAACCCCCCCTCCCCTCCCACTGTCTCGTCCCATCCCCCTCCGTCCAGTGCCCCCCTTCTGGGTCCTGCCCCCCCCCACCCACATCAGCCCTCCCCTTCATCTCCTCCCACCGCGACACCCCCCCCTCCAGGCCCAGCTGTCTCCCCCCCTCCCACGGTGGCCCTCCCCCCAGAGAGAGAGAGAGAGAGAGAAGCAAACACACACACACACACACACACAGATAGAGAGAGAGCTTACCGGCGGCGATGAGGTGGAGCTCCGGCAGCGTCCCGGCGGCGGCGTCTCGGTAGCGGCAGTGGAGCTCCGGCGGCGTCACGACGGCTGCGTCTTGGCGGCGACGGTGCAGCTCCGGTGGCGTGGCGAGAGAAGAGAGAAAGCGGGAGACATGAAAAGAGTAGCGGGAACGAAAGAAAAAGGGCAGAACTCAGCGACCGCGTTGTAACCGAATTTAATTCGGTCACTAACGCCGTATTTGTTCTGCGACCGAAGTCATTTGGTCACAATTCGGTCTCTATTTAGAGACCGAATACCGCGTTATCTCAGTCCCAACGTTTTTGTTTCAGAAAGTGGGTGTTAGTGACCGAATTTTGATTGGTCACAGTTCGGTCTCTATTTTTGAGACCGAATATTTCGGTCACTATTCGGTCTCTGATCTGAGACCGAATAGTGACTGAAAATAAATCGGTCACTAAATAAAAATATTAGTGACCGAAAATTTTCGGTCACTATTCCTCAGATCAGAGACCAAATAGTGACCGAAATATTCGGTCTCAAATTCGGTCTCTATGTCCTCTTTTTCTTGTAGTGCTTGTTGGGGGCTTCCTCGTGGTGCTGCTGCGATATGACCATATCAGGAACTGCGCTTCAGTGTTCGATGCATGCATTTCTACCGCTTCACCCTTCGTTTTGTAACAGAGGAACTAGGTTTACATATAGCTTTCGTCTTACAAAGTTGCTCTTGTGCAAGACCGATTTCGTTGCTAGTGGTTGTACCTTGAGAGAAGGTCGTCGGACCCCAATCGCACCGTATAGTGAGGGCGATACTTTCTCTAAAGAGAGTTTCATTATGAAACGCCTCCATAGTTTGATTTCTTCTTTTGATTATCATGTAATCACCATGTTTATGTTGAATATACTCATGTTATATTTCTATGCTCGGGACATGTTTATAAACATGTTCTTTCTTAGTATGCATGTGATACGGTTTGCACTAAATAACTTGACGATGAAATACCATGCTCTATGCCATATACCCATTGTTTTAACATATCAGTTCATCCCCATATCCTCCCCCCACCAATCTTTAATTTGGATTAGCATTAATTTCAATCTACATCCTTCTCATCACTGCCCAACTACACCCTCTCTCTAGAACAAGAGGCCAATTATCTCTATGCTCTTGTGAGCAATGAGGAAATCAGAATTATTCATGTGTTCACTGCGCCTTCATGCGAGAGTGTTGTTCTGGGTCTAGATGGTTTCGCAGCAGATTAGTTTTCTTTCGAAACCCAATTGTAGGAACTGATCATATGATTCACGCTATCCCAACAGACTCCTATAACCCAGATGAATTGCATGTTTATTTTACTTATTCATAAAATTAAGTGTGCAAACTCCTCAGATCACTATAGTACGCCATATATAGACCTATCTCGCGATGTAACTTCGTCTACAAAATTCTTTCACATGGTATAGACTGCCTGTAGCAAGTCCTCCCAAGCCTCATAAACCCAATTAGGCAACTTTCATGTGGGGTCATAGTATCCATCGTAATACTCACCTTAGAGAATGATATTAGAAAAATGTTTTTACTCCGTTTAGAAAGCATTGTTCAGTGTCCCGTTTAATTGGACAAAGGAAAATGGTCTAGTAACACCATTTGATAACATATTAAAGTAACACACCAATTAAAATGCACCACAATCTCATCATTTATGAGGTGTTTTTAACTTTTTTATTTCAGTTGCTGATGTGACACAGTTTTAATGGTGATGTTATCAAATGATGTTACCAAATGATGTTACAAAACTGTTTCTCTTGGACAAATATCGGATCTCATATTTTGTTGATGTATGAGATCTAATCATCCGATTAATTAAGTGTGCGGCCGAGAAAGGGTAGAAAAACTTTGTCATGATATTAATTAGGACTGAAAGGGATTTTTTTCATCCCATAAACCAGACACATGCGGATCCAACGATATCTGCTCGCCCCAATGCAAGAAGCTTTTCTTGCGTACCTCTACAGGGAAGTTAGCGTCTCTGTTTCAAGGTGTATATGAAGAAGGCATTTGATTTTGTAAACTGAGAATTCCTATATTATCTGATAGAATCTATGGGATTTTTTGAAAGGTGATCATTCACTGGATGTGCCTTGAATTTCCTATGTTTTCTATCTCATTTAATGGCCACTTATTGGTGGGTCGCAACTCGACCTTAAAACGTTTGCTTGTAAACCATTCTTGCAAGATGGTGAGAATGTCATTCTTACTGAAATATTGTTAAAATATTAATGCTAAACCTCAAATGTTGCCAAAGTACCCCCCCCCCCATTAACTTCCATTAAACAGTACATGTTTCTTCAAAATCATATAATTATTTTCTTTAGTTGAACATTTTTGAACAAACATACCTTTACTACTATCTTTTTTAAAGGGTTGGTACCCCTTAAACGCCCATGATTTTATCCATGGGTAATTTTGTCATTTTCTTCACAGGTTACACCAAATTATAGTAGCGACACATAGCATCCATGGCATTTTTACAACATTTAAGATTTAACCGTGATACTTTTAACAATATTTTAATGAGGGTGGCAAATTTACAATGTTCGTTGTAAGAGTAGTTTACATGCCAAAAAAACCACTTAATGTTATTGTGATCTTTTCGTAAAAACCCCAAGATAATAATTAGCATATACATCGGTCCTCGAAGTTCTACATATATAGTAATCAGTGCATATATTTTTTTCAAAGTTCCACGGTCTTCCGTAGTAAAATTGTTCTCCTGCGCCTTTGCCTCAAACTGCAACTTTTTATGATCAGAAAAGGTAGATTTGTATAATCAAAGACCTTCTAATATTGGCAATAGTCAAAAAGACCTTAATGGTAAATAATCTCAAGCATGGACAGTCATGAAGATGGAATTGAGCTCTTAGTCTAAATTTAATATTTATAAATCTTGGTAGCACGAAATTTAAACTTAACTTTTTATCACCTACCTTGTAACATAAATGATAAAAGAAGAATGTTTTATGTATATATAATTAAGGAGGAGTGGCTTAGTGGTTAAGACCATTCGATATACACCTTACGTCTAAGGTTTAAAATTTTCACCTCTTTACTTACCTCCCCCCCCCCCCCCCACAAAAAAAAAATGTTAGGTGACAAAAGAGATGGTAAGAGAGAAAGAAATACATGATCCTGATTTAGTAATTTTCATGAGATCTTTTCTCAATCTTTTGTTAGTACTTGCAATTGAGTGTGCTGACATATTGAACTAAGAAACTTTTCGGCATAATTTTATGATTTTTTTTCTCCTATATGAGTGATCATTTTGATTTCGAAGATCGAAAAGATAAATTTCCTATCACATGCTTCACATCCACCCTACTCTCACGTGGTCATGAACTTACCCTCTTCCCCCGTATTTAAGGAGTAGTTTAATAGTTAGTTCTTGATATATACCAAGGTTACGAGGCCCCAAATTCAAATTTTATTGTGATCAGATTATAAGAAATTTCTAAAAGATAAATATTATAGGCCAATTTTCAAAGAGAGAGAGAAAGAAATCACTCCCCCTAAGTCCCCTCACACAATAAGAAATAATAAAATTTGAACTCTTAGAACCCAATTAATATTGAAATAGATCAAAAATAGAGTCTATCTCCGAAATAATACTTGGTGCACACTACCAAGTGGTAGTGTACACGTGAACTCAACATCCATTGACTGTCTGTTCCGTCACCTGATTGGTTATCCAATCAAAATGAGATTTGTATGCACACCACCGCTTGATGGTGTGTACCAATTATTACTCCGATCTCCGTACCAATTATGACTTTAAAACCTTAACCATTACAAGTAAGAGGTCCCGAGTTCGAATCTTAGGGGGACTTATCTGATTTACATGCAATCCTCGAGGTGTGTAAATTTGAAATTTTTCTGGTCAAGTGGGGTAAGGGCAATACGGATACACGGAAAGTAGGAGCTGTCAAGTCCTGACTTTGGAGTTCACGAACACCAATCTCTGAGCCCACAAAACCACACGGGGCGGGGTTTCCTCGTTACCAAAAAAAAATAAAAAAAACCCAAGAAATGGGCTTAGGTGTGGCCTTTCATTGCACACGGTTGGACTCAATGGAAGCGGCAGTCATGTGAGAGAGGAGAAAAACATTTTACCTGATTGACTGAGTAGAAATATTTGATTAGTAGTAGTACATCCGCTGAGCAATCCACCGCGCCCCCGGTGGTTGGGCTTTTTCACGAGAGATCTAGGGTCCCAGTCTTTTAAGTCAAAGTCAACGTTCAACGATTTAAATTAACCTTCCCTGCGGCCTCTCCACTCCGCATACGCTGCTGTGTCTGTGACTCTGTGCGTAGATATTAGAGAAGAGGTCGACGGCGACGGCGGCGACTTTCAGGAGCACCCACATGCGCGTTCCTCACTTCTCCATCCATGGCACAGACCCATCCAGCAGCGCAGAAAGACGAAGCAGATACCATAAAGAAGGGGAGCAAACTTAGTCGACGCCATGAACTAAGGTGGCGCAAAGCCCGGCGACCTCTTTTCTTTTCCCCTCCCCTGGGCGTGCCCCATCCATACTGCGAGGAGCCGCTTCGCTCCCACCTGGTTGCTTTGTACTCGATCCCGTTCCTCCCCTTGCGAAGGAGGAGGACGCTGAAGGGAAGGGGACGGCGATCTGGGCATGGGTCTGCCGATTCTCCATCAGAAGGAAGGGGAGAGGGCAGGGAAGGGCCCGGCGAAGGTGGCCGCCGCGGAGAAGGGCAAGTACAGGAGGATGGACTCGGAGCACGCCGTCGTCGGGGGAGAGGAGGAGGCATTGGGCGTCTCGCCCCGGCGGAGGCCTTACCGGGACGACAGAAGCGCCCGCACCAAGAAGTACGTCTTCGCCTGCGCCGTCCTCGCTTCTCTCAACTCTGTGCTCCTCGGCTATGGTAAGAATATATAGAGAAAGAAACCATTACTTTCTAGTTTCTACTGTGTGCCGCCCTCCACCTCCCCCTTTCTGTCGGCAGTTGGCACGTTGGTGTTTCTTCCCGTGGAGGTAGCGTAGTAACATTCCTCGATCTAAACATATGTGATGTTGACGACGGAGACATTAGTCCACCCAGAAGTTTTATAACTTATTTAGCTTCCCATATGTTGTTTATGCTGCAGACATAGGTGTGATGAGCGGAGCAATCCTCTTCATCCAGGAAGATCTCAAGATAACAGAAGTGCAGGAAGAAATCTTGGTCGGATGCTTGAGCATCGTCTCGCTTTTGGGCAGCTTAGCAGGTGGAAGAACCTCGGATGCCGTGGGTAGGAAGCGGACAATTGGCTTGGCCGCCATAGTTTTCCAGAGCGGCGCGGCTGTAATGGCATTCGCCCCTTCCTTCGGGGTCCTAATGATGGGTAGACTCATGGCAGGAGTTGGGATAGGATTCGGGGTCATGATTGCCCCCGTCTACATTGCGGAGATTTCACCTGCCGTCGCCAGAGGCGCTCTCACTTCGTTCCCAGAGATCTTCATAAATCTTGGAATCCTTCTCGGCTACATCTCGAACTACATGTTTTCAGGCCTCCCGGCGCACATGAGCTGGAGGGTGATGCTCGGGGTTGGGGTTCTTCCATCCGTCTCCATAGCCTTCGCACTGGTGGTGATCCCAGAGTCACCCAGATGGCTGGTAATGCAGAACCAGGTCGAGGAAGCGAGGTGGGTGCTATCCAAGATCAACGAGAGCGAGGCAGAGGTCAACCAGAGGCTGGCCGAGATACGGGAAGCTGCGGGGATGAAAAGTGAAGACAAGTGCGAGGACAACACAACTGTGTGGTGGGAGCTCCTGCGGCCTTCTCCAACGCTGCGCCGGATGCTGATAACTGGGTTCGGCGTCCAGTGCTTCCAGCAGATCACTGGCATCGATGCGACTGTGTACTACAGCCCGACCATATTCAAGGACGCGGGATAAAGAGCAAGGAAGCAATCCTTGCTGCCACCGTCGCCGTTGGTTTCACCAAGACCATGTTCATCCTGGTTGCGATTCTGCTCATTGATAGAGTTGGAAGGAAGCCATTGCTGTATGTGAGCACCATTGGGATGACTGCATGCTTGTTCGGACTGGGACTCGCACTGTCTTCTCTGGGAGGTGGGTTCGGATCAACCGCAGGGATTGGACTGGCAATCGTTGCTGTGTGTGGAAACGTTGCCTTCTTCTCCGTGGGGATTGGCCCCATCTGCTGGGTGCTGACGTCGGAGATCTACCCCCTGAGGCTGCGGGCGCAGGCGGCCGCGCTCGGCACAGTGGGCAATAGGGTGAGCAGTGGGCTCGTTGCCATGTCCTTCCTCTCTGTGTCCACCGCCATCTCAGTCGCAGGCACGTTCTTCATCTTCTCGGCGATTTCGGCCGTCTCAGTGATCTTTGTGCACATGTTTGTTCCCGAAACCAAGGGGAAGTCTCTGGAGCAAATCGAGATGCTGTTCCAGAGCAGGGGTGAAGTGGAGCTGGAAGATGTGGAGCTTCTGGTTCATCAGGAGTGACATTTGAAGGGATTCCATCCGCCAATGTGAGGTCTACGGCCAGCTACTTCTTGTACTGGATTTGAACAGAGCACAACAAAGCAATCTTATACTCATCGTCTTCAGTTCATCACAAGTTCCACAACCAAGTGGTCTTCTTGTTGGATTCTTGTGTTAGTACTAGCTGTGTTAATAAAATAAAATGGCACAGCATACTGAACACCTTGCGCAAAATGACATGAAATGACACATTCTCTATGTTTGTTACATCACCTTGAAGCAAAGGAAGACATCTATGTCGACTTGTACACAAGAATTGTACGCAAAGGTTCGGCAAGCGGCCTTGGGTCACCTTGGACTAATGCTCCTGCCCTTCATTGTTAGAAATAAAATTTTTTTGGGGGGAGGGGCGCTGCTTCGTTGACTTCCTCGACCTGATCGCTCAGGTTGATCCTCTTGACTCGACCGCACAAGTCGATCCACGTATGCGATCCCACATATCTCGGAGAGTTCAAATTTCACATTCTCACCCACGAGAAAAGTTTATTTCACTGAACTCCACTATAATAATATCAACTTTAAATATATTTTAAAAATCTATTGATCAATTTCGCATGGCATAGTTCAATATACCGCACTATATTTTTTTTTTTGGAACTTAACTTTTTATTTTGGAGCCTAATTTTTTATTTTGATAATTTTTATTTTAACATCTAATGCTGTCCAATTTAACTTACTACACCAAAAGAAAAATGTTTAGGTACTAAAATAAAAAAACAGACTCTAAAATAAAAAAATAGGCTTCAAAATAAAAGAAGAAGACAACATAGTGCAGTGCAATGAATCGCACGAGATGGATCAATAAACTTCTCAAAATGTATTTAACGTTGACATTATTGTATTGAAGTCAATGCAATAAGCTTTTTTTTCTCACATTATTCTCAATTTTCTGTTAGGATTATGAACTTCGTAGTATCTTTAAGGAAAAAAAGGATCCTAGTTGTTTAAAAATCATCTAATTTATTATGCTCTTTATATATATATATATATATATATATATATATATATATATATATATGTAGTGAATACCATATTATAGTTATACTTTAATGCTACATTGACATTTTTATTGTATTTTTATGATCACCTATAGATACATAAATTTCAGAGGGAGATACCAAATATTCGTGCACCGCCTTGGGCACCTTGTGTAGCAACTCTCAATTTTTTATTACAATAAATAAATTTAAATTAAAAAAATTGGGAATAAATTAAAACCCACTAAGTAAAAAACAAGTGATGGACTTACATTAATGATTCATACAATAGTTAATGGGCCAAAAACAAGAGTCCAATAATGGATTAGAGATAAATAGGCCTAAATTTGTACCTCAATTATTAATAAATTTAAAAGGGTCAAGATAATCATTATTATGACTCATAAATATCCTAAAAAGAGTCCTAACACTATTTCAACTAGTTGCTCTAAGATTTAGAGTCCACCCCATGCTAATAGAGGGATAAATGCAAAGAAAAATGGTAGATAATTATAGAAAATTCAGAGATGGAGGAAGAGAAAGAGTTTTAGGAGACTTTCTAATTCTAAACATATAAATACACTTCAAACTTGTCCATAGCCGACCCTATTGAACCCCTGAAACTTGGAGGTTGTGGAAGGGAGGCTTTTGGATGAAGAAATCGAGGAGAAGGAAGCTTGTAAGGGAGCATCTTCATCTTCATACCTTAGGATCACAGCGCTCAAAGGTAGGCAATCTCTCAAGCAAAAATAAATTAAACTCGACCCTAGATAGTCCATGATCCTAGCATCAAAAGCCCCATATTTTTCCCAATTTATATCCTGTCGTTTATGAGTATTTCATGCCCAAAGATCTGTTGAGGGCATATATCTGACCCTTCATGTTCTCTTCAAATCATATTATCTCGTGAAGTGAGATTTTGACTATATGTTCTACTCGATGTCATGAATCCATTGATACAATTTTCCCCAATTTCTATCTTGTATGTTGTATGAATTTATTAATCCATGTCCAGTGTGTCAGATTTTTTATTCTTCGTGAAGTACCATGTTCATAACATGCTCATTCCATGCTAGAAATCTAATTACTCTTTATTGTTGATACATCTGCAAGTCTAGTTTCGTTTAAAATTGATTTTGTGATTTTTTATCGAGTATAGATTTGATATTAATTTTTAAAGCCTCCTGTGTCAAGTCCTTGGAGGACTGGACTGCAATCCAAGGTGCTCCATTTCACCTTTTGGGATCCGTCAGTGACCCTGAGAACACGACAGCCTGATAGGTCGCCTTCTCAGTCTTGTTGCGATAGCACCCTATGTCGCATTCTTAAAGCGACGTGGTACTGTGTCGCATTCCATCCTTCCGGAACGCGTCGACCCAACCGTTGTGATCTTCAAATCGCGTCGGCTTCGACCTGATCACGTCACCACGACCGGACGCGACGAGCACTACATCGTCGTGTCGGCCTATTGGCTACAACCCAATGCATCAGCTTGTTGGTCGCGACTTGACCGCGTCGCCCCGACTTGTCATGGCAAGAAGAAGCTCGTAGCGTCAGCCCAGTGCGTCGCGATTTGAACGCGCCACTATCCGACGTCGCGACCTGTCTACATTTTTTAGAAACCCTAATATTTATTTAATCTTGCTATTTCATGCTCTTTAGTCATGGTTAAACCCTCATAATGCTCTGTGACGAGTAGTAACATCACGTTAATGAACTTTTAATAATATCTACATGATTTTCTTATTTAAAAGATGTGTGTAGGACTCCCATATGCTATCTTTAATTCTCTCTCACATGGACACATCAAACATGAATTTTTGCCATGAGAACTTACAGAAACCACCTCAATAATTTATCTAGTAATTAAGTACAAATATTTCATGTTAATTTCCTTATTATTTTAATGGACTTATCTTCGTTTTATTCACTTGATTTGGATACCATTATCGCGTCCCTCTGCCTTCGAGCACTCAAGGCAAGACAGTCAAATACTTTCTATACACATTTTTCTTGACTTAGACGACCTCTCCGTTAGGGAATACTCCTGACTAGACCAGAAACTTCTTATTCAAGACTTCCGTAAGACTCCTTGGCTTTGGCGGACGTCTTTTGCTGAGAGCAGGTTGTACCATCAATACCCATGATACCCTAGGGATCAACATGATCCAACGGCCTTAGATTTCTCTCTTACCTTAAGATCACACCGGACCTCTAGACTGTGTTCGTAGCACGACTAGTGGGCGGTTAATGACTTCTACCAGACTATCAGCACACAACTATGGGCGCTGTGCAACTGTTACCATCGTCTGTTTAACGTTGTTTTACGTGAATTGACCTATAGTTCTCACCTATACTCTGTACACTCATCTATTCACATTCTCTATACTCTCATCAATTCTTCAATTACTCTCATTTATTATTGGTACTCTCTATGGCTATTTGACTGATTGTCTAAAGATAAAAATATGATCAATGTCAGGCAACATTACAAAGGACCTGATCTGGTCTTGGGAGGTGCTCTCGAAAGTGCTAGTGCCCATGGGAGTTTAATGATCAGAGTGTTCGACATTACACTTGTAACGTCGCGCATTTTTCGGATCCTCGTGGACCGTGTGTTTAGCGCTTGTGGTGGCCAATGTGAGGCCAATGTGGCTTGTGTGCCATGTGTGTGTGTTTCTGGGGCTTACTGGGCCGACGTTTTGGGTCTGCAGTACCCTAGATTGCTCAGCCTGTCATCGCGACAGGAAGGTCTGCCGCGTTCTTAACACGACAGAGGTGCCGTCGCGTTCATGTGGCCGCCTTGGTGCGTTGAGCGTCTGTATGTGCGCCACGTGTAGCGCCCAGGGCAGCGGGCGTTGGGAAGGTGACGCTCAGGTCCGTCGCGACCTGATCGCAGTGCCACAATGCGTCGCATTCCGAACCGCTGCAGGTTTTTAAATAACCCCAGCCAAGCAGAACGCACAAGGGTTCTGCTCGGCCAGGGGGAGGAGTTGTGGCGATTTTTGATGGGTTTTGGCGTCTTCGATGTGTCCTTGCTGCAGGGAGTCCGGGAGAAGCAGGGGAAACGCCGGGGGATTGCTGCATAGCATGTTCTTCGCAAAGGTAGGTGAACTCTTCCTATTTTCAGGGTGTAAATCGCTTGGGATAGGGTTCCAATCAGTTTAATGTGTTTCTAACAATAGATACCATGCTCAGGTATTCACAAAAGCATGAAAACGAAGAATTAAGGGTGGTTTGTATTGTGGGAATGGGCTGTCATGGAGAGAGCCCGGATTAGGGTTCCCGCCTGGTAAGGCGACGGGACCCTATATCGCATCCTGAACGCGACACAGCGATGTGTCGCGTTAAGGATCAAGAGGCGACGTGTGAGTAGATCGCGTTCTGGATCTGAAGGCGACATGTCGTGGTGACGCCTTCTGATGGCGACCCAATGGGCTGTCGCGACTTGGCCCGAGAGGCCCTGTTTATGCATGGTTTATGCATGTGATTATCCGATTATCGTTATCGGTACGCTCAGTGTTAGTGAGCAGTTCATTGGCACTTGTGGCGCTCTGGGAAGCGCGTGGTTTTCGAGGCTAGCTCACAGGTTACGTAGCTAGCTAGTAGTTTGCCTGTGGACATAGTGTTCACACGAGGCAGGTGGTGTTCACATGTTGTGGACCGTCAGTCCACGAGGTTTACATGAGGTTTCACGTAGTTTGTGCAGTGCGTACGTGGTTTCTGTGTGCGTGTCAGGTAGTAGACGCCTACCATGGTTACCTCTCCATGTTGGGTGCCCCAGTTCTCTATGAGACAGGCTGTTAGCTCGGGGCTTTGTCCCGATACTTGTGCTGTACCATCGAGGTCTGTGTCGTCTGACCTAGACACCCTCACTCCTTAGTTTGAGTTGTACGTCCGGCTGAGGGAAAGACGACAGTGGGACAGTGACTCTTGAGTTTGTTTTTAGTCACTTGTAGCGCGCTCTTAGTTGGGGGTACGAACACCAGTTGTCGACACTGGTCCCCGACTAGTCATTTTCCAGTGCCTCACTCTAGCGAGCCCAGGCCAGGGTCTCTAGAGGTGCCAGGCATGGGCCTGCGACCGTGTGGTCCGCTGGTGGTGGTGTTTAGTTGGTCTCCACAGTTGCTTGTCTTTTTCACGTGGAGCGACAGCTGGACCTTTCGTCCGTGGCTGCGAGACTGAGAGGTAGACCTGTGTTAGTTTGTCCGAATCTGTTGCTGGTGTTACGAACCAATCTACGTGGCTCGAGTGTGGCAGTCTCTATTGTAGCTCGTACACGTGTTGGAGTTTTGCCATTTATTTATTGCAGCTGTTTTACGCAGTCGGCTAGCGGTGAGTTTGTTTATAGCTTTAATATCCTGTTTAGTTGTGCTATAAATTGCTAGCATAGTTTACTGCTTTCGGTACTTGTGTTTGATTTGCTCGGTGTTGGGGGAGTTCCCTACTGAGCCAGTGACTAGCGAGGCTCACCCCTACTCCCCACAGGCGAGGGCGAGGAGGAGGTTTCTCTACCGTCGTCTAGTTCAGAGCCGCGACGTAGCGGTGTTGGCCCAGCACCTCCTGTAGTGTAGCTTTTCTTTCTTCAGTTGTACTTGTTGTACCTCGGGGTATGCCCCAGGCTTGTGTACTTTCCTTTAATTCTTTTGAAGTTGGATATGTAAAACCTTGTATATTATAAATGCAATGGTGTGTTCCTTTGTGTTTTCACGGACTAGTGTGTGGTATCCCTTGCGAGGCTTCGGCCCGTTCGCGGGAGATGGACTCGGGTCAAGCACGTTACCGATTTAACGGACTTGGACGAGGCGTTCCATCACAACACTCAAGTGTTAGTTATCTCGATAATCTAAAGACAATCAAAAGTGCTATCTTGACTAGTGTGCTATTGTGCTATCGTGACGTGCTATCTCGTGATATGTCCATTACTTTAACGTGCTAGTTGTATTATATTCTTCTTGAAAAGTACTATTGTGTTCTTGTTACCATGTGCTATCACTCTCTCGATCGTTCTCTCTAGTTATCATGCTATACAAGACATTAATCACTTAAAACATACCTATTTTTCGAGATATTAAGTTCTGCTGGGCGTTATCGCTCATCCTGCGCTATTAGTTATATGTGTTTCAGGTGAGTCTAATGAAGAACATCACACGCATAAGGATGAGGACGAGCAGTTGCAAGAGTGACCTATTGAACTGTTAACCACACATGTCTTACTATTAGTTTGTTGTTTGTTATGCAAATAAAGTACTCTGGGCCCATAGTTTTGGCTCTGCATTAATGGATGTAATAGTGATTAGTGGAATTATCAATAAAGTTGGTTCATTTAGCATTATTCTAATTGTGCAATGATTTGATGTCTATTTTATGCTCTATACTATATATTTAACTATATTCCGCTCCGATATTCCGCATCGAGGCGTTACAATTTTGTGGTATCAGAGGCTAGGTTGTTCTTAAGTATAGGATGATCTAGGATGACCTGCCTCGACTAAAGTCAAATATCCTACCTATGAGAGATATGGGTAGAACCATTGGTAATTAGTTAAAATAAAATACACACACACACACACAAACTAAGGATATTATAACCTATTAACTATCATTTCCTTTTGAAAGGACTTGAACAACAGTGATGGCAGTAGAGCGTGCACAACTGCGTGACATGCAACAAACTATTCAGGATTTACTTGAGCTCTACTGCAAGCTGCCCAAGGTGGCAGAAGCAGGGGAGTTGGAGACCTACACAAAAATTTCTGAAGCATGAACCTGCCTTGATTCAGTGGGACGACTGATCTTGATGAATCAGAACACTGGCTAAAGGAGACTGAACGTATCTTCCGTGTCATGTAATGCGCGGATGATGATAAATTACTGCTTGCTACTTTCCAATTGGAAAGAGACGCCAGTGCGTGGTGGGAGTCTATGGAAGCCACCAGGGCAGATGGGCAATTCACCTGGAATGAGTTCAAGGATGAATTCAATTCTAAATATTTCTCTGAACGAGTTCAAGAGAGAAAGGTTGCCGAGTTCGCTGCACTGAAATAGAGGAACCTCACGGTGGCAGAATATGAAGCTCAATTCTCTCGTTGGCATGATACGCCAATCACTTTGTCATCACCAAGAGGATGAAGATGAAGCGGTTACTCAACGGACTCAAGCCTTCGTATATCACTCAACTTACATCACTCGACATCCAAACTTATGTCGATATGATCAATAAGGCCCAACTACTGGAGGATGCTACCGATTTCATAGATCGCATCAAGGGTAGAATTGTCAAGAAAGAACAAGCACCAAGTTCTTCAAGCAGACCAACCAATGACAAGAAGTGGCCGTTGAGCATCACTGATGGGCCGAGGCAGAAAAGGAAGCCCAAGATCTTTACCCTCTCTACTCAGAACAAGACCATCTGGAAGCATTGTGACAAGTCTGGTCACACTACCGATGAATGTATTGGAGGAAAGTTGGTGTGTGCCTGCTCTGCTGGAGTTGCGAACATCGCATTCCCATTTGCTCTATGCTGAAAGAAAATGATAAGCGTCTGGGAGGATAGAGGAGGCAAGGCAGACTCCAAGCCGTGCAAGAAACAGAGACCACTGAAGATGGTGGAGTGGTTGAAGTTACATTGCAAGTCTTTTTTCAATCAGCATTTATTTTGTTTGATACTAGCGCTACACATTTGTTCATATCTTAGAACTTTACTGATACTCTAAATAATAAACTTGTATCCATCTTCGAATTTTCTGTCACAACACCACTGGGAGAGAAAGCCAAATTGAACAAAGACTTTCCATTAGCTGATGTATTGATTGGAGAACTCAACCTAAGAGCGGACCTGGTATGTATGCCCATGGAAAGCTATGCTGTTATATTAGGAACGATTGACTATATATCCACCTATGGGGCTAGCATTGATTGTAGAAGAAGGAAGATTACATTTAGTGAATTCCCTAAGTTGTCCTTCACAGGACGTAGACACAAGAGATGCTTGTCTCTAATCTCTGCCATTTGTGCATAAGGCATGATCAGAAAAAGGATGTGTGGCATTCTTTGCTGCGGTAATAGTTGAAAAGAAAGCATCCAAGGTAGCAGACATACACATAGTGCAAGACTACTCTGATGTTTTCCCCGAGGAGCTGCCAGGAATTCCCCTTGAACGAGATGTAAATTTCTCTAACGACTTGATCTCTGAAGCTGCATTGGTGTCACGTCAACCTTATAGAATGTCTCCTGCCGAGTTGAAGGAATTGAAAGACCAATTGATGGAGTTGCGGAGAAAGGTTTCATCAGACCGAGTACTTCTCCTTGGGGAGCACCCATTTTATTTGTCAAGAAGAAAGACGAACCCATCAGACTATACATCGATTACAAGCAGTTGAACCAGCTAACTATCAAGAACTAGTACCCTCTGCCTAGCGTCGATGAATTATTTGATCAAATATCTGGAGCTAAGTATTTCTCTAAGATTGACTTTAGGTCTGGATATATATCATCAGATGAGAATCAAGGATGAAGATATTTATAAGACGGCTTTCAGGAGCAGGTATAGACATTACGAATTTGTGGTTATGCCTTTTGATCTAACGAATGCTCCTGTAGCTTTCATGCAATTGATGAATAGTGTCTAATGGCCATATATCAACAAATTTATCGTGGTATTTATTGATGATATCCTTATATATTCTAAGACCAAAGAAGAGCATGAAGAGCATCTAAGGATTGCTCTGCAGATCTTGCGCGACAACAAGCTCTATGCAAAATTGAGCAAGTGTGAGTTCTGGCTCGAAGAAGTTTCATTTTTAGACCATGTCATATCCAAATATGGTATAGCTGTTGATCCTTTCAAAGTTGAAGTTGTACTCAATTGGGGACAACCAACAAATGTGACTGAAGTTAGAAGTTTTCTTGGACTAGCTGGTTACTACAAACGATTCATTAAAAACTTCTCGAAGATTGTTGTACCCCTCACTTGCCTCACCAGGAAGGAGAATGTCTGAAGCAATGAATGTGAGAAGAGCTTTCAGACACTAAAGAAATGCTTGACATCTGCACTTGTCCTCGTTTTACCAATTGAAGGTGTAGGATTTTTAGTCTATATTGATGCATCTAGAATCGGTCTAGGTTGTGTACTGATGCAGAAGGAAAAGGTGATAGCCTATTCATCAAGGCAATTGAAGCCTCATGTGGTCAACTACCCTGTCCATGACCTAGAATTGGCTGCAGTTGTCTTTGCACTCAAGATCTAGAGAAACTATCTCTACGGAGAACAATTCATTAATTGTTTACTCATATCACAAAAGCTTGAAGTATCTGTTCTCTCAAAAGGAGCTCAACATGAGACAGAGAAGATGGTTGGAGTATCTTTCGACTTCAACATTCAATATCACCCTGGTAAGGGTAATGTTGTAGCTGACGTACTTAGCAGGAAGCCTGTAGCATCCTTGTCTTGTTTAGTTATGGGCGAGATGCAATTGGTGGAACAATTCGCCAGACTAGATCATAAATATTGAGCAAAGGAGCGACTAGGTACTAGTTGCTAACCTTAAGGAACAACCTGACATTTTCTATCGAGATCAGGGATCAACAAGCAAACAATCCGTTTCTAATCTATGTCAAGGAGACCATAGCAGATAGACCAGATTTCTTCATTACTGAAGATGGAAGGTTACTATTTCATGGCAAAACTTGTGTGCCTGACAATGAAGAACTGAAAAGGAAGCGATGAATGAAGCTCACAAGACCAAGAATGTACCATCGCGCATTTTTCGGATCCTTGTGGATCCTTCGTAGTGTGTTGTGGAGGTCATACGTTGACCAATGTGGCTCGAGAATAGTGTGTGCACGTGTGTTGGGCCTTATTGGGCCGTTAGTGCAGGTTGTAGCACCCCTCAGTTTTCATCCTGTCATCGCGACAGGAAGGGCTGTCGCGTTCTTGAACGCGACAGGGCGCTGCATCGCATTTGTGACCGTCTCCGGCGCTAGATGTGTGCATGTGCACCACGTGGCGGGCATTGGGGGCGTTAAGTTCGGGAAGGCGACACCCTATTGCATCGCAATCAGATGGCGACGCATAGCTGCATCGCGTTTCGAACCGCTGCAGGTTTTTAAAGAACCCCAGCCGACAGAACTCTCACATGTTCTGCTCGGTCGGGGGAGGAGCTGTTGAGGGTTTCTCAGGCGATTTCGGGTGGAGAGCTCGGTTTTCGGCGAGGTTTCGCTGTAAGGAGCTCGCGTGGAGTGTGAGGATCGCCAGGGAAGCACCATACCGCGCGTTCTTCGCAAAGGTAGGTGAATTCTCCCCGTTCCGGGGCGATAATCGGGGGAAACGTAGGATCAATCAGTTTAATTCTTTACTCATGCTAGATATCATGCCTAGGTTCTCATTAAAGCATGTAAATGACGAATTAAGGGTGGTTTGCATGAGTTTTTGGGTGTTTGGAAGGAGAGAACCCGATTAGGGTTTCTCCCCTGCTAAGGCGACAGGGGATGCTGTCGCGATATGAAGGCGACGGGTCGATCCATCGCGTTCATATCCTTAAGGCGACAGGTCGCGTTGACGCCTTCTAAAGCGACCCAAGGGTCTGTCGCGATCACAGCCGAGAGTTGTGTGTGTGCATGGTTTACGTGATGTGATTATCTGATTATTGTGGTTTGAAGTGTTTATTGACATCGAGCGGTGCATTGGCACTTGAAGTGCACTGAGTGCACGTGGTTTCTGAGACTAGCATACTGAGTACGTAGTTAGTTAGTTGTACTCGTGGCTGCGTGGTGTTCACACTAGCACTGTTAGGTTCACGTGTAGTGAACCATTGTTACGTAAGGTTTACGTGACGTTTCACATGGGTTGTGTGTGATTTGTGTGCGTGGCAAGTAGTACGACGCCTACCGTGGTTACCTCTCCAGTTGGGTGCCCCAGGTTCTCTGTGAGCCAGGCTGTTAGCTCGGGGCTTTGTCCCGGTACTTGTGTTGTACCGTCGAGGTCTGTGTCGTCTGATCTGGACACCCTCACTCCTTCGCTTGAGTTGTACGTCCGATTGAGGGAAAGACGACAGTGGGACAGTGACTCTTGTACTTGTCTTTTAGTCACTTGTAGCGCGCTCGTAGTTGGGGGTACGGACACCAGTAGTCGACACTGGTCCCCAGCTAGTCCTTTTCCAGTGCCTCACTCTAGCGAGCCCAGGCCAGGGTCTCTAGAGGTGCCAGGCATGGGCATGTGATCGTGTGGTCCGCAGGTGGTGGTGTTTAGTTGGTCTCCACAGTTGCTTGACCTTTTCACGTGGAGCGGCAGCTGGACCTTTCATCCATGGCTGCGAGACTGAGAGGTAGACCTGTGTTAGCTTGTCCGAGTCAGTCTCTGGTGTCGTGATCCAGTTCACGTGGCTCGTGTTTGGCGGTCTCTACTTTAGCTCGTACACTTGTATTGGTTTGCCATTTAATTATTATAGTTGTTTTTCATAGTCGGCAGACGGTGAGTACTTTTATAGCTTTTATATCCTGCTTAGCTGTTCTATAAATTGTTGGTACTGTTTACTGCTTTCGTACCTGTGTTTTTGGTTTGCTCGGTTTTTTGGGGAGTTCCCTACTAAGCCAGTGACTAGCGAGGCTCACCCCTACCCCCACAGGTGAAGGCGAGGAGGACGTCTCTCGACCGTCGTCCAGTTCTGAGCCGCGTCGTAGCGGTGCAGGGTCAGTACCTCCAGCAGTGTAGTCCCAGCAGTGTAGTGTGGCTAGTTGTTTATTTTCTTCAGTTGTACCTCGGGGTATGCCCCAGGCTCTTGTAGTTTCTTTTAGTTTTGTGAAAATATGGCTATGTAAGCTTATGAAATATTTATATGAAATGGTGTGTTCCTTTATGTTTACACGGACTGTGGTATGGTATCCCTTGTAAGGCTTCGGCCCGTTCGCGGGAGGCGGACTCGGATCAAGTACGTTATCGGTTTAACGGGCTTGAACAAGGTGTTCCATCGCAGTTGGTATCAGAGCAAGGTCCATGTTAATATAAAGGAACTAGAAGGTTACATAGCCTTATTTCGGTCTTTGTACACTGCTGGTAGGGGCCCTGGTTTCTGATAATTGGTTGTTTTGTTTTTGTTTGGTGTTCTGTTTATGTAGAAGTTTGAAATGGCTGATCGAAGAGATTGGGGTGGTGGAGGAGATGATCCGGAGGACAATACTCAGCATATGATAGAGAGGATCTGGGAAAGCCTCACAGATATTCGGGCAAGGATGGATCAGCAGGCGCTGGTGCCGCCAGCAGCAGTACCCCCAGTTGTTGGAGGGGTTGTACCTGAGGCTCCTGTACCGCCACCACCAGGGATGGAGTTACCTTTTGTGCCACCATCACCACCAGTAAGAGTAGTGGAGGAACCAGTGATGCAAGTTGAAAAGTTTCTGAGATTGCAGCCGCCCACTTATACGGGAGGGCCGAATCCAGATACAGCGGAACACTGGGTTCATGAGATTGAAAGGGTCTTTGCGACCATGAGATGTTCGGCAGCAGATAGAGTTGTGTTAGCTGCTTATCAGTTGCGTGGTTTTGCATTGGAATGGTGGCGATTGAAGATGCAGACCACCTTTGCAGGCAGGACAGAAGAGGCTATCACTTGGTCGGAATTTCTTGATGTATTTAACGATACATTCTTTCCGATTCAAGTGCAGCAAGTGAAAAGAGAGTAGTTTCGGACACTCCAGCAAGGTAACTCTTCAGTTCTAGAGTACCAGATGCGATTTATGGCACTCAGCCGATATGCGCCTTATGTAGTATCAGATAATAATATGATGGTAGAATATTTTATTCGGGGTTTAAGAGTAGAAATGCATAATGCAATAGTGCCACTCATGTGTAAGACAGTGGAAGAAGCAGCTCAGAGGGCAGCTACGTTGGAGAGGTCTATTAGAACTCGTCAGGTGGGCGAGTCAGATTCAGGTAGTTTTCGGCTACCACAGTAGTTAGTGGGTGCGAGTAAGGGTAAAGCACCGGCAGGACCTTCTTCATCAGGTTTTGGTAAGTGGGGTCAGAAATTGAAGCAAGCATTTAAAGGTAAAGGAAGAGGATGGGGAGGTCAACAGTAATTTCAGCAGGGTCGTGGTAGACTAGAGGTGGAGGAGTCACAGCAGAGTACTGCCAGACAGCCTATTATTCCACCAGGGTATAGATATTATAATTGCAATCAGCCAGGGCATTTGATCCGTAATTGCCCCTATCCGAGAGAGTATGGATATGGAAGAGGTGTGCAGCAGCAGCCGCAGCAGTTTCAGCAGCCACAGGCAGGTCGTGGTAGAGGAGCACCGCAGCAGCGGGGAAGGGGCCGGGTTATGGCTACCACCCGAGCCCAGGCGGAGGCATCGAATTTGATAGAAGGTACTATACCCCTTTATGATTATTCAGCAAGAGTTTTATTTGATTCGGGTGCCTCTTATTCTTTCATTTCTGAAGATTTCCTGGATTGTATGGTACATCCTTTAGAGAAAAAGTCTTGTGAGTTGGTAGTAGAAGTTCCCTCGGGTTAGTTTATACTCACTTCGAGCTATATAGATGAAGCTCTTGTTATGATTGAAGGGAACCAGATGCCGGGTCGGTTGTATGCCCTGCAGTTGACAGATTATGATATTATTTGGGTATGGATTGGCTTGAGACTTATGGGGCAATGCTAGATTGCAGAAAGAAGAGGATTAGGTTTTGTCATCCTAATGGTGCAGTATTTGAATATCAAGGTATGCCTTTTATACCTCTAAGTTTCTAATTTCTGCAATTAAAACTAGAAAGTTGAAAAATGTTGGATGTGTGGCTTATTTAGCCTCAGTGAGTCTAGTAGAAGCTAGTCAGTCAGTGGAAACAATTCCCGTAGTTAGGAAATTTGCTGATGTTTTTTCTGAAGATTTGCCTGGTTAGCTCCACATAGAGAGGTGGATTTTATCATTGAGTTGCTGCCAGGTACCATGCCGATTTCTAAAGCTCCATATCGGATGGCACTAGCAGAACATAAAGAATTGAAAAAGCAATTAGAAGAGTTGTTGCAGAAAGGGTTTATTAGACCGAGTCATTCCCCGTGGGGAGCACCGGTGTTGTTTGTGAAAAAGAAAGATGGAAGTTTTCGGATGTGTATTGACTATAGGAAGTTGAATGATGTGACCATTAAGAATAAATACCCATTACCGAGAATAGATGATCTATTTGATCAGTTGAAATCAGTAAAAGTGTTTTCTAAAATTGATTTGAGGTCTGGGTATCATTAGTTGAGAATTAAAGAGGAGGATATAGATAAAACAACATTCAGAACTAGATATGGTCACTATGAATTTGTGGTTATGCCATTTGAGTTGACCAATGCTCCTGCAGGTTTTATGGATCTGATGAATAGAATTTTTCATCCGTATTTGGATCAATTCATTGTGGTCTTTATAGATGATATTCTAATTTATTCAGCATCTGAAGAAGAGCATGCATCTCATTTGAGGTTTACCCTGCAGTTGTTAAGGGATAACTAGTTGTTTGCCAAATTCAATAAGTGTGAATTTTGGTTGAAAGAAATTCAATTTCTGGGTCATGTCATCTCAACTAAAGGGGTAGTCGTGGACCCAAGTAAAGTGGAAGCAGTGATGAAATGGGAAGTGCCTAAGACAATTACTGAGATTAGAAGTTTTCTGGGATTAGCAGGTTATTATAGGCGCTTTATTCAAGATTTTTCTAAAATTGCGGCACTATGACCAAGTTGACCAGAAAAGGTGTGCCATTTGTGTGGTCTGGTGAATGTCAGAAAAGTTTTATGGAATTGAAGAAAAGGCTTACAACAGCACCCATATTGACATTACCGGCAGGAAGTGGTGGTTTTGTGGTATATACTAATGCTTCAAGAAGAGGACTTGGCGCAGTACTTATGCAGCATGGTAAGGTGATAGCTTATGCGTCCAGGCAATTGAAGCCAGTAGAAGAGAATTACGCCACTCATGATTTAGAATTGGCAGCAGTTGTGTTTGCCTTAAAAATGTGGAGGCATTATCTGTATGGCGAGAGATTTGAGATCTTTACAGATCATAAAAGCTTAAAGTATATCTTCTCGCAGAAAGATTTGAATCTCTGTCTGCGCATATGGATGGAATATTTAAAAGATTATGATTTCAGTTTGGCTTACCATCCGGGTAAGGCCAATGTTGTGGCTGATGCCTTGAGCAGAAAGGCATATGTAAGTTTGATGATGATAAAAGGATGGAAGTTATACGAGGAAATAGCAGAGAATTCCTTGTATGTGCCGAACAGTCAGCGACGGGCAGTACTAGCCAGTAATACTATAGAGCCGTCCTTGTATTGGCAGATTGTTGAGGCTCAGAGAGCAGACGTAAATTTAGCTGAGATTGTAAAGATGGAAGGAGTTACCATTGATGATAATTGTGTGGTTAAGTTCAGAGGCAGGTTATTTGTACCAATTGAAAGAGAGGTAAAGCAGCGAGTGTTGGAGGAGGCTCATAAATCCAGATACACTATCCATCCGGGTAGTACAAAAATGTACCACGATTTGAGGAAGTATTTCTGGTGGCCTCATATGAAAAAGGAAATAGCAGAATTTGTTGCAAGGTGTGCTATCTGTCAACAGATTAAAGCAGAACATCAGAAGCCTGGAGGTCTATTGCAACTGTTACTTATTCCACAGTGGAAATGGGATGATATTGCGATAGACTTCGTGGCAGGCTTACCAAGGTCAGCTTCGGGACATAATGGAATATGGGTATTTGTTGACAGATTGACCAAGGTATGCAGATTAGTGGCAGTAAGTATGTCTTGGACAGTGGATAGATTAGCGAAGGTTTATGTTGATAGAATTGTTCCACTGCATGGTATTCCGAAGACTATCGTATCTGATAGAGATCCAAGATTTACTTCTGGTTTCTGGTGAAGTTTGCAAAAGGTAATTGGCACTGAGCTAAGGTATAGCTCTGCTTATCATCCCCAGACGGATGGTCAGACAGAGAGGACTATCCATACTATTGAAGATATGTTAAGGGCTTGTTGTTAGTATGGGGAGGTAGCTGGGAGCATCATTGGGAATGGTTGAGTTTGCCTACATAATAGTTATCATACCAGTCTTGGGATGGCACCATATGAAGCTTTATATGGAAGGCCATGTAGAACCCCATTGAACTGGCATGAAGTGGGAGAAAGGCAGTTGGTGGGTCCTGAATTGATCATCAAACCACAGAAGTAGTGAAGCTTATTAAGGAAAAATTGCAGGCAGCTCAAAGTAGGTAAAAGAGTTATGCAGATAACCGAAGGAGACCACTTCAGTTTGAGGTGGGAGATTTTGTTTTCCTGAAAGTTTCTCCAAGTAAAGGTATTATGAGGTTTGGCAAGACTGGGAAATTGAGCCCAAGGTATGTGGGACCTTTCCAGGTAATTGAAATAATTGGGGAAACATCTTATAGATTGGATTTACCAGCTGATTTTGCGGACGTCCATGATATTTTCCACGTCTCTATGTTGAGGAAGTGCATTGAAGATCCAGCTCAAATAATCAGTTACCAAGGTGGTGACTTGAAGCCGAATATGACCATGCCAGAATAACCGGTGCAGATCACTGATCGAAAGATAAAGAAGCTGAGAAATAAAGAAATTGAGCTAGTTAAAGTGAGATGGGAAAATAGGTTGGGTGGTGAAGATACCTAGGAATTAGTCGATGAAATGGCTAATGGGTATCCCTATCTATTTGAGTAAAGTTTGATGTTTCTTTTTAGATGATAGTATTTGTAAAATGTATATATTGAAGTTTGGTATTTGAGTTATGTTATGAATTTTGAGGTCGAAATTTCTTTTTAGATGATAGTAATGTAACGTCGCGCGTTTTTCGGATCCTTGTGGATCCTTCGTAGTGTGTTGTGGAGGTCATATGTTGACCAATGTGGCTCGAGAATAGTGTGCGCGCGTGTGTTTGGGCCTTATTGGGCCGTTAGTGCAGATTGTAGCACCCCTCGGTTTTCATCCTGTCATCGCGACAGGAAGGGCTGTCGCTGTCGAAGGGCTGTCGCATTCTTGAACGCGACAGGGCGCTCCATCGCATTCTTGTGACCGCCTCCGACGCTAGACGTGTGCATGTGCGCCACATGGCGGGCATTGGGGGCGTTAAGTTCGGGAAGGCGACACCCTGTTGCATCGCGTTCAGATGGCGACGCATCGCTGCATCGCGTTTCGAACCGCTGCAGGTTTTTAAAGAACCCCAGCCGGCAGAACTCTCACACGTTCTGCTCGGCCGGGGGAGGAGCTGTTGAGGGTTTCTCAGGCGATTTCGGGTGGAGAGCTTGGTTTTCGGCGAGGTTTCGCTGTAAGGAGCTCGCGTGGAGCGTGAGGATCGCCAGGGAAGCACCATACCGCGTGTTCTTCGCAAAGGTAGGTGAATTCTCCCCGTTTTGGGGCGATAATCAGGGGAAACGTAGGATCGATCAGTTTAATGCTTTACTCATGCTAGATATCACGCCTAGGTTCTCATTAAAGCATGTAAATGACGAATTAAGGGTGGTTTGCATGAGTTTTGGGGTGTTTGGAAGGAGAGAACCCGATTAGGGTTTCTCCCCTGCTAAGGTGACAGGGGATGCTGTCGCGATATGAAGGCGACGGGTCGATCTGTCGCGTTCATATCCTTAAGGCGACAGGTCGCGCTGATGCCTTCTGAAGGCGACCCAAGGGTCTGTCGCGATCACAGCCGAGAGTTGTGTGTGTGCATGGTTTACGTGATGTGATTATCCAATTATTGTGGTTTGAAGTGTTTATTGACATCGAGCGGTGCATTGGCACTTGAAGTGCACTAAGTGCACGTGGTTTCTGAGACTAGCATACCGAGTACGTAGTTAGTTAGTTGTACTCGTGGCTGCGTGGTGTTCACGCGAGCACTGTTAGGTTCACGTGTAGTGAACCATTGTTACGTAAGGTTTACGTGACGTTTCACGTGGGTTGTGTGTGATTTGTGTGCGTGGCAAGTAGTACGACGCCTACCGTGGTTACCTCTCCAGTTGGGTGCCCCAGGTTCTCTGTGAGCCAGGCTGTTAGCGGGGCATTGTCCGGTACTTGTGTTGTACCGTCGAGGTCTGTGCGTCTGACCTGGACACCCTCACTCCTTCGCTTGAGTTGTACGTCCGGCTGAGGGAAAGACGACAGTGGGACAGTGACTCTTGTACTTGTCTTTTAGTCACTTGTAGCGCGCTCGTAGTTGGGGGTACGGACACCAGTAGTCGACACTGGTCCCCAGCTAGTCCTTTTACTGTCTCACTCTAGCGAGCCCAGGCCAGGGTCTCTAAAGGTGCCAGGCATGGGCCTGCGACCATGTGGTCCGCAGGTGGTGGTGTTTAGTTGGTCTCTACAGTTGCTTGACCTTTTCACGTGGAGCGGCAGCTGGACCTTTCGTCCATGGCTGCGAGACTGAGAGGTAGACCTGTGTTAGTTTGTCCGAGTCAGTCTCTGGTGTCGCGAACCAGTTCACGTGGCTCGTGTTTGGCGGTCTCTACTTTAGCTCGTACACTTGTATTGGTTTGCCGTTTAATTATTATAGTTGTTTTTCGTAGTCGGCAGACGGTGAGTACTTTTATAGCTTTTATATCCTGCTTAGCTATTCTATAAATTGTTGGTACTGTTTACTGCTTTCGTACCTGTGTTTTTGGTTTGCTCGGTTTTTGGGGGAGTTCCCTACTGAGCCAGTGACTAGCGAGGCTCACCCCTACCCCCACAGGTGAAGGCGAGGAGGATGTATCTCGAACGTCATCCAGTTCTGAGCCGCGTCATAGCGGTGCAGGGTCAGTACCTCCAGCAGTGTAGTGTGGCTAGTTGTTTACTTTCTTTAGTTGTACCTCGGGGTATGCCCCAGGCTCTTGTAGTTTCTTTTAGTTTTGTGAAAATATGCTATGTAAGCTTGTGAAATATTTATATGAAATGGTGTGTTCCTTTGTGTTTACACGGACGTGGTATGGTATCCCTTGCGAGGCTTCGGCCCGTTCGCGGGAGGCGGACTCGGATCAAGTACGTTATCGGTTTAACGGGCTTGAACGAGGTGTTCTGTCACAAAGTACACTATCCACCTTAGTGCAACCAAGATGTACCAAGACATGAAAAGAACATTCTGGTGGCCTAACATGAAGCGTGAGGTAGCTGAGCATGCCGCACACTGCCTCACCTGTCAACAAGTCAAGGCGGAGCATCAACATCTTGCGGGTGTACTCAAACCCTTGGACATACCAGAATGGAAGTGGGAAAGCATTGGCATGGACTTCATCGTGGGTTTACCCCGAACTCGTGGTGGACTCGATGCTATTTGGGTCATAGTAGATAGACTAACCAAGTCCGCACACTTTTTAGTAATCAAGAGTACCTGGAGTGTGGATGTGTTAGCTGCAGTGTATGTAAAGAAGGTTGTGAGATTACATGGAGTTCCTGTATCCATAGTCTTTGATCGTGACTAAAGGTTTACCTCTCTCTTTTGGAAATGACTTCAAGCTGCACTCAGTACTAAACTCAACTTTAGTACTACTTTCCACCCACAGATTGATGAGGAGACCGAGAGGACAAACTAGATCGTAGAAGACATGTTATGGGCTTGTACTATAGACTTTGAAGGATACTGGAATGAGCAACTATCACTGATGAAGTTTGCATACAACAATAGTTACCAAGCAAGTATCAAGATGGCACCATTTGAAGCACTGTATGGAAGAAGTTGTAGATCACCAGTATGCTGGAATGAGGTTGGTGAACAACAATGGTTGGATCCTGACTTAGTGCAAAGTACTAGTAGAGACATTCAACTCATCAAAGACAGAATCAAAATAGTCCAATCCAGGCAAAAGAGATATTCAGATAAAAGAAGAAGAGATCTGGAGTTTCAAATCGGAGATCATGTATTACTCAAAGTATCCCCAACCCAAGGATTCCAAAGATTTAGAATCAAAGGCAAGTTAAGGCCAAGGTTCATCGATCCTTTTGAAGTACTCGAGAGAGTCAGTGAAGTGTCATATCGTCTAGCATTACTCCAAAATACTCTACCGTACACAATGTCTTCATGTATACATGCTGAGGAAGTATGTGTACGACCATCTCATGTGATTCGCTACAACGATATAGTGTTGCACAAAGATATGGCCTATGAAAAGAAGCCCGTTAGAATACTAGACAAGAAGGTACAACAACTTTTAAATTGACCCATACACGTGGTAAAAATACTTTGGAACAATCATGGAGTAGAAGAACCACGTGGGAACCAGAATCAACCATGAGACAGAACTATCCGGATCTATTCGGTAAGACATTCTTCCTTGTATGATCATATGAATTTGGGGACCAAATCTTTTAAGAGGGGGGGGGGGGGATGTAGCAACTCTCAATTTTTAATTGCAATAAATAAATTTAAATTAAAAATAATTTTGAATAAATAAAAACCCACTAAGTAAAAATAAAGTGATGGGCTTACATTAATGGTTCATACAAGAGTTAATGGACCAAAAAGCATGAGTCCAATGATGGATTAGAGATAAATAGGCTTAAATTCATACCACAATTATTAATAAATTTAAAAGAGTCAAGATAATCACTATTATGACTCATAAAAAACCTAAAAAGAGTCCTAACACTATCCCAACTAGTTGCCCACAGATTTAGAGTCCACCCTAAGCTAATAGAGGGATAAACGCAAGGAAAAAGGGTAGATAATTATGAGAAATTCGGAGTTGGAGGAAGAGAAAGAGTTTTAGGAGACTTTCTAACCCTAAACATACAAATACACTTCAAACTCGTCCCTAACAGACCCTATTGAACCCCTGGAGCTTGGAAGCCATGAAAGGGAGACTTTTGGACAAGGAAATCAAGGAGAAGGAAGCTTGGAAGGGAGCATCTTCGTGTTCATACCCTAGGATCACAAAGTGCTCAAAGGTACGAAATCTCTCAAACAAAAGTAAATTAAACTCGACCCTAGATAGTCCATGACCCAGCATCAAAAGTCCCATGTTTTTCCCAATTTATATCGCGTCGTTTATGAGTATTTCATGCCCAAAGTTCTGTTGAGGACATATACCCGACCGTTCATGTTCTCTTCAAATCATAGTCTACACTTGACTATATGTTCTATTCGATGTCATGAATCCATTGATACCATTTTCCCCGATTTCTATCATGCATACTGTACAAATTTATTAATCCATGTCCACTGTGTCAGATTTTTTGTTCTACGTGAAGTACCATGTTCATAGCATGCTCATACCATGCTAGAAATCTAATTACTCTTCTTCAAGTCTAGTTTCGTTTAAAACTAATTTCGTGATTTTTCATTGAGTATACGATTTGATATTAATTTGTAAATCCTTCTCTGTCAAGCCCTTGGAGGACTGGACTACAATCCAAGGTGCTCCATTTCACCTTTTGGGCTTGGGCAGTGACCTTGAGAATGTGACGGCCCGATAAGTCGCCTTCTCAGTCCTATCGCGACAACACCCTCTGTTGCATTCTTAAAGCGACGTGGTACTGTGTCGCATTCTATCCTTACTGAATGCGTCAGCCCAACCTATCGAGATCTTCAAATCGCATCGGCCTCGACCTGATCGCGTCTCCACGACCGGGCGCGATAAGCACCACATCATCGTGTAGGCCTGTCGGCTGCAACCCAACACGTCGGCTTGTCGGTCGCAACCTAACCGCATCGCCCTGACCCGTCGCGACAAGAAAAAGCTCGTAGCGTCGGCCCAATGTGTCGCAATCTGAATTTTTCAGAAACCCTAATATTTATTTAATCTTGCTATTTCATGCTCTTTAGTCATGGTTAAACCCTCATAATGCTATGTGATGAACAGTAACATCATGTTAATGAACTTTTAATAATATCTACATGATTTTCTTATTTAAAAGATGTGTGCACGACTCTCATATGTTATCTTTAATTCTCTCTCACATGCACACATCAAACATGAATTTTTGCCATGAGATCTTACAGAAACCACTTCAATAATTTATCTGGTAATTAAGTGCAAATATTTCATGTCAATTTTCCTATTATTTTAATGGACTTGTTTTCATTTTACTCGCTTGATTTGGATACCGTTATCGCATCCCTCTGCCTTCGAACACTAAAGGTAGACAGACAAATGCTTTCTATACACACTTTTCTTGACTTGGACGACCTCTCCATTGGGAATACTTCTGACTAGACTAGGAACTCCTTGTTCAAGGCCTCCGTAAGACTCATTAGCTTTACAAACGTCTTTTGTTGACGAGTAGGTTATACCATCAATACCCATGATACCTTAAGGATCAGCATGATCCAACGGCCTTAGATTTCTCTCTTACCTTGAGATCATGTCGGACCTCTGGACTGTGTTCGTAGCACGGCCAGTGGGTGGTTAATGACTTCTACCAGACTGCCAGCACACAACTATGTGTGTTGTGCAACTGTTACTATCGTCTGTTTAACGTTGTTTTACGTGAATTAACCTATAGTTCTCACCTATACTCTGTGCACTCTTCTATTCACATTCTTTATACTCTCATCTATTCTTCAATCACTCTCATCTATTTTTGGTACTCTCTATGGCCATTTGACTGATTGTCTAACAATAAAAACATGATCAATGTCAGGCAACATTATAAAGGACCCGATCTGGTCCTAGGAGGTGCACCCGAAAGTGCTAGTACTTATGGGAGTTCAATGATCAGAATGTTCGGCATTACACTCAAGTACTAGTTATCTCGATAATCTAAAGACAATCAAAAGTGCTATCTTGGCTGGTGTGCTATCGTGCTATCGTGACATGCTATCTTGTGATATGGCCATTCCTTTAACGTGCTAGTTGTGTTATATTCTTCTTGAAAAGTACTATTGTGCTCTTGTTACCATGTGCTATCACTCTCTCGACCGTTCTCTCTAGTTATCATGTTATACATGACATTAATCACTTAAAATATGCTTGTTTTCGAGATATTAAGTTCTACTGGACGTTATCGCTCATCCTGCGCTATTTGTTATATGTGTTTCAGGTGAGTCTGACGAAGAACACCACATGCATGAGGATGGGGACGAGCAGTTGTAAGAGTAACCTGTTGAACTGTCATCCACATGTCTTAGTATTAGTTAGTTTGTTTGTTTTATGCAAATAAAGTACTCTAGACCCATAGTTTTGGCTCTGCATTAATAGATGTAATAGTGATTAATAGAATTATCAATAAAATTGGTTCATTTGACATTATTCTAATTGTGCAATGGTTTGATATCTATTTTACACTCTATACTATATATTTAACTATATTTCGCTCTAATATTCCACGTCGGGACGTTACACTTTGGTGCCGCCTTAGCATTTAGGTGCCTTTTGGTTCCTTGACAATTATGAATGAGATAATATCAGTGTGCTTATAAACTATGGACAAAATTGCAGAGTTACCACCCATGCAGACCCATTTACTTATACATGCCCATCATATGTAAGTTGCTTCCGAGGTTGCCTTGCGGTCGCCCGACTTCTTCTTGACTAAAGGAATTCTTTGGTATGCGTAATTTAAAACAATTTTCCATCTCCTCCTTCCCTTTATCTTCCTCGCAGCAACGTTACTACAGTGATTTAAAAAGGGATAGTAACATATGAACAGAATACGCAATCCAATATTCTAATGGAGAAGAACGGCACCTCCCAGATGCACATCTTTAGATTACTTTCTTATAGCAAGGGTATGTTCGGAACAATGACAGTTCTGCAATTTTTCTATGACAGGGATTTATATGCATGAATTCTCAAGACATAATTATCATATCATCACATCAGTGTTCAGTTGAAGGAAGCAGAGAGAGAGAGAGAGAGAGAGAGAGAGAGAGAGAGAGAGAGAGAGAAATATCTTGCACATGGAGATGAACATGTGATGTTTGGTATCCCCATTGCAGCTTCATGAATGGAATTCTGCATCGGATCGTCCTGAGCCGATCCCGATCCGATTATTCAGGTCCATCACATCAGTAGAATCACTAGTTTTGCAACACCAGAAAGTACAGGAGAAAAAAAAGAAGACCCAATGATCATTCTCAACAACTGTGCATCCAAGCATTCCACTGGACTTTTTACCGAGTTGCATTCATCCGCCTCAATGATTGGTGACCAACGTTACTTTTTACACATACTGCACTTTTGCAGATTGCTGGAGCCCATTGTTTTTTGAGATGACACAAATATAGGAATGCTTTACAATGCAACCAACTTTTTGATAACTCAAAGAATAAAAAAATGAAGCAAAAATACAGGATGCTACAACTTCTACATACAGTGTCTAACTAAAACGCAAGGCCTGTGTGACCATGCGATGACTCTTTCTTCTTCCACATGTACATTAATGTCATCCAACATCTGTTTCTTCCTGGGAATTGGATTTCTCAGATGCAGCTTGCATAGAGATCTTCACCTTGGAATTATTTCAGAGGAACCGACAGAAACAGAACTGACTGCGATGATAGAGCTAGTTGACGAGGAAGATTTCATTGGAGAGTTGGTTGAATTAATGACTTTAAGGTCTCCACTGGTCCCTGTGCTACGAGTGAGACCTGGAGGCGTCAGCTCTGTCTCATGCAGTCTGAGTGGCTTGGATAGCATTTCTACAACTTGCAGCATTGAAGGCCGCCGATTGACTGCTTCCTGGGTGCAAAAGAGGGCTACCTTGATGTGACGAAGAACTTCCTCTTCAGGATATTCTACTAGGTTTGCGTCAACCAGTTCCAACAGTCTTCCCTCTTTGTAAAGCTGCCATGTCTGCACAAAGGAATTCTTAGGTTAGGAAGGAACCTAATGAAAATCATGAAAAGGATTACCAAGAAAGAAGTAACGAGTGTCAACATTCTACAAAACATTTCAGCCAATGTAGATCGTAGCAGGCCAGGTTACTATGAAGCAAGATTTACAGTTCTTCCTTTGGGCTTCTAAGCAGGAGAAATTGTTGGATCTGATGTAAAATTCCCTGGTGCAAAGATGCACACCATTTCATATGACCTGGCGTAGTTTTGAAAGAAAAAGCATAGTTCTACAATCCCCGCCTCAACTCAATGGGCTGATGACATGAGAATGAAAGCGGGAAGTTCTTAATCAGTTCTCATCTTGAGACACATTTTTTTTGGCAAACTTTTTTTCTGGTATTTCAGATATGAATTCAATTTGTTTCAACATTTCCTGGGAGATGCATTTTGGAAATTGGACACCATTTCCCTGCAACCATTATTCAATATATCACTTCACTTAACTGGCTAGTTTGTCAAGCATATTCCAAAAAATCAATTTCATTAGTGATCTTTCCAGTCTCAGGAGTAGGAACTGGCAAATTTGCATTATTATCCTTCCCAAAAAAATATTAGCCCCCATTGGTTTAAGATATCAGCCACAAAGTATAATATCTGTTACACGCTACAGTATGATGTTATTTGCTTGAAAACAGAAACTGCATTCAACTTCTTCACAAGTGAACAATGTTGAACAGAGTGCGTGGAAAATGGAAACAGAGTTAATAAAATTACAAAGCTTAAAGGATGACTAACCCATTCTAAAAGAAATTTCTCTGTTCCAGTCCAAGATGACTTTGCACTACTTCTACCGCTAACTATTTCTAGTACAAGAACCCCGAAGCTATATATGTCCGCCTTCTTTGTCAATCGACCACCTAGTGCATACTCGGGTGCCAAATAACCACTGCAGAGAAGTGCAAATTTTGTAAGCCATAATGGAATAAATGTTGTACAAAAAACAGCTTGCAAAGCTAAACTTCCAAGGTATCTAGGGAGGCCAATCCTCTTCCTTGGATTTTTAAATTAAGAAAGCTCAACGCAAGTTGGAAACACAATTTACAGGAATTTGGTCTTTTTAACTCTAATTCATGATGAATTCAGCAATCATGAAACTGTATTCTTTCAGGCAATCCACATACAACTTGCAAATACTGATATATAGATTCATGGATACATAGAGCCTGAAACAACACTAACAATCAGCTGCGCACAAAAACAAGCAGATAACATATCCTCGGAACACATTAGTTATATTAATAGTTGAGTGTGAGCTGTTCAATGATGCATGGGAGGATGTCTTAAATGGCATTCCTCACATTAGCTTCTCATTAGCTTGAAAATGCGCAAAAGATTCAAAGAGTTCCCTGAAGAATCTTCAGAGTGTGCTTTTGAGCCAATGAGTGAACATCATTTAAGACATCCTCACATCCAGACATTAAAGTGATCAGAGAGTTGAGGTGAAGTCAGCCTGGAACTTAAATTGTAGTGCTCACACAAAGTGTCATGAATAATTGAATGACGAATACAAAGAATGACTAATTTGTAAGTTCTGGAGGCACATTAAGACACAAAGAAGTTACAAACTTGAATTTGAGAATCCCAGAATTCTAGAGGCACAGAGGTATAACTCAGCTTGTAAAATGTTTTTATTATAATGTTATCTGCTCTGTCTATGAAGTCCAAGAATCCTGTTATCTTCTTTTATCCAGAAATTGTAAAAGAAATGAAAATTTGATGACAAGCATGATCAAGTATGAGCGTAAACAAAGATGAATAATGACTAGGCACGCAATAGCATAGAATAACCTGATAGAGAGGAATGGACAACACATCTTTTCTCCACTGTTCTGTATTGTGAAGGATCTAATTTTCCTTTCTGAGTTCTTGGATATGTTCATTCTCATCCAGACAAATTAGTTAAGAGCATGATTTGTAGTAGCAAGCTTGGATGGCACTTCAAGGATGGATACTAATGGGTGAATAATTAAGTTGATTAAGTTGAAAGAAAGCTGTTTAAATCTGTGGGTTCTTGCACATAGTTAATTTGATAGAATAAGATCTGACCAGCTGGGGAAATAGATGCTTAAATCTTGCAAAACATACAAGTAAATAGGGGAAACAATGACAAAACATACAAGTAAATAGCAGAAAAAATGATGATTTAATGGTTTCAACAGCTGGTTCAGCTCAAAATATGAGTTATAAAAAACCCTCACTCAAAATGCAATTATCGCTACCTATTCTTCTATAGCGTCATTAGATATGCAAGAAAAAAGCGGTACATTTATACACAGAGACATGTCATATGTGAAAATTGACAAGGGTGCGCCTGATTGTCTAGAGACTAAGGTAAAGATCACTAGATTTCCTAGAGACCATTGCAGAGAGAATGTCAGAGTTCAAACAGAATTAAATACTCACATTGTCCCAGCGACACGGGTGCTAATGTGAGTAACATTGTCTGGAAAAAGCTTAGCCAATCCAAAATCCCCTATTTTTGGGATAAAATTCTTGTCGAGGAGGATATTACTGGCTTTGATGTCCCTATGCACAATTGGCGGCTCAAGCTCCTCGTGAAGGAACATGAGACCTCTGGCAGTGCCTAAACAAATGGCAGATCTTCTGCTCCAATCTAGCTTAGATGTTTCTGAACCTACAAAGCAGAACAATAATCAATAACAGTATATTTATACAGAATGACATCATCTAATAGAATATACCCTATGTCATGCTGTACTGATCCAGTGACTAGCTTACGTAGTAATGCACGATCAAGACTGCCATTCTCTGCATAGTCATAGACCAGGATCCTATGATTTCCTTGAATACAGCAACCAACAAGCGCAACAAGGTTCAGATGCCTGACATTTGTGATTGTATCAATCTCAGTCAAAAATTCACCGACCCCTTGCTTTGACTCTGCACCAAGTACTTTTACAGCGACCTGTTTTCCACTCTTAAGTGTTCCCTGACAAGTGTACATAAATATTATCGCAAAATGTCTCATACATACATATATAAGGGAGGTGTGTTACATCATAAAAATGTCAGCAGAAAAATGAGAATGCAGAAAATTATATATCCATGCTAGAAATCACTTCCACAAGAAGTAATACAGAAACAGATATGAATGTTTGATAAAAGGAACTAAAATTGGATTTTGAAACTGGCTCCTAGATAATTCCTCTTCCAAACCTAATTTTAGAGACAAACTAGCTGGTTCTTGCCATCCTCTTCCCATAATATTTAGACTGATCCTGACTGGTTTCAATATGACTCAACTGGTTCAGCCAACTTTTTGTGTCATGTACCTGAGGGATGATGATGGATAAGACATGAGAACATCATGAGTTCATAATGGACATGAGTGAGGCACAGAGATAAAGTAAAGCCTAGGACAAATACTACTTCATTAGCTGTCAACGTAATAGGTTCATTTAGTTGCCATGATTTGGATATGGATATTTCATTCACAGTTCGTACTTAAGCAACATTCACGTTATCTGGTGTTTAACTTGGAATTGAAGGGCCGAAAATGAATTAGTCATAATGTTAACATTGTAATTTGTAGCTTGCTGAGATCCGAAATATCCAAGGCGCATAGCAAAAGAGACAGTTTAGGCAAGTGAAATGGATACCATGCACCTAGACCAGCTGGTTTCTGGGATGTTCAAAAACCCCTATGCATTACTTTGGGCTCATTCAAGCCTGAGCCTCAAAACTTATTCTTTTCTCTACACTGCAATCATCACATTACTGTGGTTAAGCCACCTACCATTAGGAGGGAGATTCTTGACCATGCTCAATCTGTCCACCGAATTGCCAACCACCTGTAAGCCTTATCATAGAACCCAGAACCAGGTCGGCTGATTCGGCCAATTGAAAGGAACATTGATATAGGTTACGTTGGAAATATAAGTTTAAGAATTTATAGGATAAATTAAAGATAGTGTTTATACATATTAAAATTCTAATTATGTATAAAAAGTCTTATTAATAACTTATATGTGTAAATAAGATTTTAACATTATTCTTACCATAGTTTACCCTTTTATGACATATTGGATTCCACATAGATCATGTGACACGTGTAACAAATAAGTTGAAATATCTCAAACATTAGATTTCTATTATAATGCTCAATAAAAAGAATAAGGGAGGCTCCAATAGAAAAACATTGAAAAGGAAAAAAACTTTGCAGGTCAAGTGATCCTCTGAAGTTTGTCGCCCAGCAATCCTAGGATACATATGAAAAATGAACTTATTTCAAAGAGAAATTTTGACAGAACATTAAAAAATCAGACTATGGATATATCAGCCTGAATCAAGTCTGGATTGGTTTATCCAGGTGACTCCTAGTCGATTCAGACCGATTCCAAGTGATCCCACTTGAATTTTCTAACTTGGGATCTATTACCACCACAGTGAGCATTATAGGCAACCCTGATCTTAAGTAACTTTTTATTGTTATTGTATCAACTTTCTAATATTGAGTTGCTAAATTATAAATTTTCTAGTAAAATATAAGCTTAATATAGTCTTTCTTGCCACTTCCGCTATCTTGAGATTTTTGTGAGATCTCTTTAATACCCCTCCTCTCTGATCCCCTTGAGATAAAACTGGAGCATACCTTAATTGTAATCACAGTTTTTGTTATGCCTAACTTTCCTCATGAGCAGAGTACAAGGTTCATCATTTCCAGTATGAGGTCAAATGGTGTGATAACATTTTGTTTGGATAGTTAGTGTTATAACATTTTGTTTAGATGTTTAATGTTATACCATTTTCTTTGGAAGGTCAATCATGTAACATGTGGCAGGAATAATTCATACTTCAGTTCTTCCCCTTTTTTTCTTTATTCACATCCATTTTCTCATTATCCAGCTTCTGAACATGGCAGCTTCTGTTAAAGAATTGTTTCCATTGACAAAAGTCATTCAGTCCCACATTAGGTATTCATGAGCCACTTCATGCCTATATAAATTATAGGCCTCCCCACCTAAAAAATCAAGTTTTGGGTTGGAAAATCTTCCTGTGTTTTAGAGAGTGCTGCCACCATTTGTCATACAACTTGATCTAAGTTCATTGTAAGGGGAGGTGTTGATGAAAGTTATTTAGTCCCACACTGGGTATTCATGAGCCACTTCATGCCTTAATCAATTCTGGGCCTCCCCACTGACCCCACATAATAACTTGAGCATTGGATTGGCAGTTCAGTGCAGTAGCAATTTTAAGTCAAACAAAACACTAGGTCCAGATCCTCTCAGTTCAGGTTTATCCATCCAACCAATCTAGCCATACTAAGAAGCATTCCCAGCAAGGTATTAAGTTGGCCCTCTCTTGTATGACAGCTAGCAGGTCATAACTACATGGGCCATGGGATCCAAAGCATTAAAATTTGTAATGAAGACAAGCTCATGATGTACTTCTGGATGATAAAGATGGACCATGCATACGACAAGAAGAAAAAATACAAACCCAGGCATACATGAAATGTGACATATAACCCTTCAGTTGATAAAATTAAGGAATTTCTTTTTCAATGCCTATCATCTTTCATATTTATGGATTAGTCCCTCCAATCCAGATATTTGTTTATAAGCCTTTACAATAACAGATTTACTGGATAAACCCCCTTTTTAGGGGTTTTCTGTAAACATCTGATAGGCTATGTAAGTTGAGATTTGCAGCATTGGTGTTTCACTAAATAAGTTGATATTTTAAGGTTTTATAAACCAACACATGGATTGGGAGGGGCTATTCTGCAAATATGAAAAGTGATAGGGGTTGAAAACTAAAAATCTCTAAGATAAAACCACATAAGTTGACTAACAGATTGAACAGCAAATCAAACTTCCAGAAGAAAAGACAAGCGAGAAATGTGTCTGAAATGAAGTATATAACATGACAAATCTTTGGTGATTCAATGTACCTTATAGACTGTCCCAAAACCACCTCGACCTATCTTATTACCCCAATGGAAGTTGCCTGTAGCTGACATCAGCTCGTTGTAAGAGAAAAACCTAACATTCTTGCCTGATGAAGATCCTGTGGAGAAAGAGAATCAAGATCAAAACTTCAAAAGAGAAACAAATGATTGGAGAATGCAGCTGATAATTCCAGCAAGCATGAGAAGCAGTTGGCATATTTACAACAAAAATGCAAGCAATATTTACTACATGAAAATCTATCTATCCACTACTGTGAGATGTTGTCTCTTACACTGACAAGATGGGTTACCACAGAATCCATGTCCTCATTCACATGATAAATATCTATTTGAGCATATATTTCTTTATTTTCTGATGACAAGAAGTGGAAGATGGAGCATATGGAGTAAAATTGCATTTATCCCTACGCTCATGAGCAAATGATAATGAGCTTTCTGGAAAATTTTCCATTACAAAACAAAAAATGTATGTCTTCGATTTAATCTAACCATTTAGATTACTTGTCACATTCCATCTTGCACATGAATGCATGTCCTGTTGGAAGAAAGGAATAGTATTCCATGTACCCCATTAGTTTTACATTTGCTCCTTATTTTATGGACATTACCATAGTAACAAGCTAGATGATCAAACCTCTTCATAATATAAGTTCAAATTAACTTATCTCTCGCATAACTACTGATTTGCCTCCTAGATTACCTGTCTGCTTGTTAACAGGACTGATATGATCTTCACATCTTCTCAAAAAGCCAATGATATCATTCAAAAAATAAGAGAATGAGAAGACATGGTTTATAATCACTCATGCAAGAGTTTTAATTCATGCTTTTTCCAGGACAGTTAAATGATCAAAAGAACAGTACACAAAGGAAAAGTATCACAAGAAAATTAACAAAATTCTCTTTATTTTTCTTGTGGGAGTGGGATAGGATGATATATGACAACAGCAAAAGAGAAATAAAATATCTAAAAGAACACAAATATGCCAGAACAATATCCTAAAATGAAAGACTGTAGTCCAGAAACATCTTAGTGCCCTTGAGGTTGATAAGAAACAGATTCAATGTGAAAGTCATGATTTTCACGACCCAACATGGTTCAAATTGTAGGACAAAACCGATGTAAATCAACTATTATGACTCGACATTTTACTCAAGTCCTAGTATTAAAGATATATCTTACCAAACTAACATGCAGACTCTAATGTCAAGACTGGAAATAATAAGATTACACATTTCTTACCACTCAGGCTTTGTTGTGAGACAGCAATATTCTTCTTCCTCGATACTGTGAGAAAGCAACACCAGCCCATTTCTGAAAGTTAATCTTCTAACAATCTGAAAATCCACAAAACTTGTTGGCAATCTGAAAGTTTGGGAGTTACATATGGCTCCCCCCCCCCCCAAAAAAAAAAAAGAGGAAAAAAAAAGATGACCACTTGCATATGGATGTGTCAAATATCACAGAACAAGTCTGACAGTAACATCACATAAAAGAGCCTTACAAAAAAGGGACATACAGCATGTCATTCAAAAGGTTCAGGGACGGCTTAACATCATCTGAAACTCAAAGGCAGAGATGCCATTTTATTTTGGTCCAGAAAACATAACTGACTGATTTCTTATTACATGACTTTTATATGAAGCAAAATATACGATAGGAATCAAAATCATGAAAAGGTATCAAATCTCATTAAACTTCACAGTTCAGTATGCAAGAAAACCTTTGATTAAATATCATCAATGAGTGCAAGTTTGAAATAGCTCAAGCTAGTGCACTAGATTGGCTTTTGCCAAAATCTGCAAATGATAGAAAGTAGGCAATATTCACAGGTAGACAATTCTTAGTTAATATAACAGAACTAACAAGTATGTTTGGCTTTAAGTAAATATTATGCCTTCACGATATGCATGGATGCATACATGTGTGCACACTAGCACATGTTTGTGTTCAAGATAAGCTTCAAATACTGACGTTAATCATTGTTCACTTCAACACTGCCAATATAGTACATGGTTCATCTTCCCACTTGACTCCATTGACATGTAAAACTGTGGTTAGATGCATGCTAAGTTGTTGAACTCTCCTCTTGAAATGAATTTTCCAAAAATTCAGCACCTTCTCATTTTTTTCACTCTATCTTTAAACCATTTTTCTAGGTTCAGAGACAATTATCCAATATGATTATCTACACAACCTTGACTGAAATGCTGCCTGCTTAATCAAAGGGTTTTGCACATGCATGCAAGAGCCTCTTCAACATTGCACTTATCCTGTCTCTCTCTTAAACATCATTAAATGTTCAACATTCATTGGCTTATACTGATCCATGGTGAAATACATTTAATAATACAGCAACTTGTTCAGACATGCTATTGTCGGAGGCAACCAATGAAGCATTATCTCCAAAGCTCTGCATGACATGATTCTGTTCCTTGCTCGACAAACCATTCTGACAGGTTATCCAGCATTTCAAAGATATCCATCTATCTTTGTTTTGGCAGATACTTCCTCCTTATACGCCAGAAGTTGCCAAACTAACATGGCCCTGTATCATGCCCCTCATGAGACATGGCAAACTCAAGGTTTCAAATGACATTTGCATTTCTGTAAGTTGCGTGTTTAAATTTTTAAAGTTTGATCCCTACTGTTCTATGAGATCATATTTATAATATATCTTAGTAGACTTTTAATCTATATATGCATATGTAAATACTCATAAGCTATAGACTACATGTTTCCTAGTTCCTTGCGTTTAGTGTTTTGTGTCTCCGATTGACATGTTTGTGTAAACAGACATGTCCATGCCCACCACATACCAGCATTCCACCATCATCTGGATGGATGGCCATCAACGTGAAATGTTTAGGCCCCCCACACAGTAAAAGCAAAGATTAACTCTTGCTTTTCCTTCTCTTTAATCGTTAAACCACTACTGCTGCATAAACAGTGTGCGTTGATTCAGACCTACACAATTTCCTGGAAAGTTGGATATAACGTGTAGCTTCAAATCTTCTAGATATAACCAAAAGGACGCTTACCTTAGACTCCCAACTTTCACCCGATATCATGATTTGATATATTATTCCTCAGTATCGAAGAAACACACATCTGACCAGGTATATTATGGTTAGCTTTCCAGCATTCCTTTTGCACTGTTTCCAAACGTTGGCAAGAACCATCTTTGTCAAACGGGAAAAAGGGAAGATGTAAATTTTAGTTTCCATCTACCCGTTTGCTTTTCTTTTTACCATCACAACAATGATAAGTTGGATCCTTGTGATCTCCAAATTCCATAAGGACGTGTCAAAAAAAGAGAAGGGAAAGAACAGCATCTCAAACAAGCGAATTAGGCAGAGATCAAAACCATTATCCGGTTCCGAAACGCAGATCAAACAGGAAAGGATAAGAGCAAAACCTGAACTTTAATTGCCCCCCTGTCTATCGTCGAAATAACCCTCCATCTCGTCACCCCAACCGTGAAATCTCCTGCAACACCACCCAAGGAAACGCTCGCCCTTCCTTCTTCTTAATGGCCTTGCACACGGACAACCCCTCCCAAACACTACCCACCGCCGGCCGCTGTTTGGACGCGGGTGTCAACAATCACTCTTGGTTCTTTGCTAACAAAGAGCATGAGAAGGAGCCAAAGCGGGAGAGGGAACCCATAAATAGACCACTCCCACCTCTTCCGTCCCCTCCTGAAACGCTCGGCCTTCCCACCTGGAAAGTCGTTGTTGGCGTTTTGAAGTCTTGGATTCACATCACCAACACTGCCTGTGCTAGCAGAGACTGTCCATCCCCTAGAGGCTAGAACAAATAAAAACATCTGACCCCAGCATGACGCGTAACGGCAATCAGCAATCGTTGCCGTTGGTACAACACTTGAACCACCTCGCCAGTCCCCACCCCACTCTACATGGCAGAATTATTGACCAAGGTGAAAAAGGAAAGTTCTTGGAAGTCCCCCAGAAGACAAAACTAGCCGAGAAGGGAGAATTACCCGGTTGTAGAAACAAAGTCGGAAGATTCACACTTTTTTTAGAGTTGCGGTTGCGGATCTCTCAAGTCTTTTATCTGTGCACGACGAATCAGCTGAGAGAAAAATTTATTTATATATTGTACTTTAAATACAAGGTGATTAGAAAATAACTCATGTGACACTTTTCATACAAAAAATGATAAAATAATAATCTAATTATTAGATATCACATAAATTTATTATCTAATCACATTACACTTAAAATGTAATATGTAAATATAATAAACCTTTCTCTTCAACTGGATTCACTGTGTTCACGAAACCCACAACTCCGTCTCAACAGAACAGGGCGGCTCCCATGTCGTTACTAAAAGACTCCGCCAGGTCCTTTTCCCATTCCACCGGACGACGACAAACATGGCTTCGGTCGTCACTCGTCATCACTGGGGAAGGGTCATGGGCATCTAACCCGGCACGGGAACGTCTCGAGGCGGCCATGTGGAGGCTGCTGGAGAAGCTTCCGAGCTTGGCAGAGCAAAATGACGCCATGAGGGCGGCTAAACAAAGCTTGGGGTGGTCCTGAGGACCGAGTAAAAGCCGGTACCGGTCTAATTTGAATCGGGATTCCAACTTCCAAGCTTTTTCACTTTTTTTAAGGATGATCAAATCGAAGGTCTCCTCCTTGAACCCTTCCATTCAAATTCATGGTCTGTATAAAACTTGGATCCCAGCTGTTGTGGATTTCCAAATGCTCCCTGAAATTGAATCTTTCTGGAAGAGCCGGTCCGCAAAAATTGCAAGGGCCCATCAAGCCGACTTTATAGGCTCAAGATTGGATATTCGGGATGAAGTTGAAGAGAAACGATGGGAGCGAGATTTGTTATTGCGGGGTCGGTGCCGAGAAGCGAAACTCGATATTTTTGATATTCTAATCTGATTTCGATAAAAATTATCGATTTTAGAATTAAAAATTGATACCGATAATTTAGCGAAATTGATATCGGATATTCTGATAAGTTATCGGAATCGAAATTGGAATTGAAAAATAATCGGTATGATCGGTATCGGTTATTTCGATAAATTATTCATAAACTCAAAATGCAAAACCATAATAAGCACATTAAATTATCGGAATTTCAGTTCCGATAATGTTATCAGAATCAAAACGGAATCAAAATTAACCATTTCGATTTTATCGGAAACGGAACTAGTTGCAGCCTTAGTCCTGAGAAAAATACTCTCAGAATCGACTCACCGATGCCAAAGTCAAATGTCGGCGATTGAAGGAAACAAAGGGAGCTACTGGGAAGTGAGAGTGAGAGAGGTGGAGAGTGGGAGATATGGAGAGTAAGAGAGATGGAGGGTCGAGAACTGTAGCCAAGAGCTCTCGACTCTAACCATCATCCTCTTTTATATGTGACCTTGGGGTTGCATTTATAGGAGCAGGAAGATTGGTAGGTGGAGAGGTGGTCACCCCTAGCGATTGCGTGTATGGGTGAACCTCAGGGCATGCCAAGGATGTTGTCTACCCTGGATGCCCATATGTAGAGCAAGCATGGCATGGTCGCCCCTTTGGTGTTCACGGGCCATCACCGTTAACCATGTCAAACCGTATGAGGGCATGTCGTGTAGCGCATGCTAGATGACCGATGCGGTTTTTGTCTTCCAAACTTAATAAGGATCCAAATTCAATTCCGTCATCTCATGAGCGACAAAGACTCAGAAGAGTAAAATAAACGGTCTAGTGAGACTATAAGGAAATAAGAGACAACATGAATTAATATTTAGTTATTCACATATGATCACATCGTCCTAGTACATAACTTTAGTTCAAAAGTAGAGTACGTCGTCCTGAGGCATGCTCTGAAATAGACAAAACCCCTCAAGCTACTAGAAGTAGGAGTCTGCACTCACTGCTGTAGGTCAATCTGAGATTGAGAATTGGTTTGCTCACCTTCACTTGAAAAAGAGAAGTAGGGTAATCAGTCTCACAATTTCATTGGTCTAGTAGAGAGACACCCAAAAACTCAGAGCAAGCAACACATATAGCAATTAACAATTAAACATGTTAAAATTAAAGAAGTGCAGCTACTAAACAAGTAATAAATCACACTAAGCACATTTTTGATATTCAAGTAAAACACGAGCTGATCGGTATGACACCGCCACTCGAATCATGGAAACTGGCCCACGGAAGCCAGATCTTGACCTGGACAAAGAACACAGTAGTAAAACCACATAATAATCTTGCAGTCGGAAACACATTTCGACTGCCTCTCCCCACTTGGCATATTGCCGATCAGTGAGGCACATGGCGCTTACACAACACCATGCCTTTAGCTTGGTTGAGCTTTAGTCTCATGCTTGACTGTCTCAATTGGGTTTCAGGGCCAATGGGACTAAGCACAACATGGTGTCCAATTCCCCCAACTCTAAGTGCACTCAAGCAGACGAGAACATGTTGTCCTAGATCATCTTTCCCTTGCTGGGATGAGACACAACAAAGGAGGTCTAGGAAGCTGTCACCAATCCTTTATCTAGTGCACACAACACAATGACCAAGCCTCGTCAGTGCACATAGTGCATGGTATACACAATATTGGATACCTGACTAGTAAGGTATCGGGCAAATAACATAGTGTCGATACTACTAGACTCGATGAAAATGCATCATAGAACAGTTCCTCACAATGCCATATTGTATATAAAAACCCCAAGCCACAACCTACATTATACTCAAATGCGTCGTATATAGTCACCATGACTACGGTTCTAGAAAATAAACGTGGCGAGATCAGTCACCATGACTAAGACGCGTCATCCTTGTAACTTAGAAACCTAAACATGTCCACCATCAAAGCCACAATTAGAACACAGTAGCTGAAGCCAATGCATTCACACACCCAATGCAGAATTCAAGCTCTATTTCCAACAAACCACTCCAACTTGCTCTTCATACCAAGAAGATGCCATAAATATACAGAAACAAGAGAGATGATCTGACATTCTTACAATTCATAAAATTACTCCTAAACATGCTTCTAAATAGACACAAATCATATAGCATGATCTCTAGCTAAATATGTACCGTATGGGTGTACCACCAAATCCCAATTTAGCTGTAGAGGGACCATGAATCATCTCTAGAACCTCATCTATGCAGGAAAATACATGAATAAGTAGAAATCTCATAGTCACCCTACTTATATTGAAGAAACCAATTTGTTGAGGCCTTCTAGTGAATCGACCACCTCCTCCTAGCTACTCTCCACCCTTTAGAACCTCAAAAACATCTCAAAAATGTCAGGAATGCAAAATGGAGCTTTGGGGAAATGTCAGGGGAATTGAGGGTGAAACCCACATTTTGTAGACTTAACTTGATAAGAACAAATTGGAGTTCTAAACACATCGTTGCAACTCGTTGCATTTAGAAATGTGTTGTGCCAGGGTGCCGTGTTTAGGAATTAAATGCCACATGTCCCTCCTGAATTGACAGGTGATTAGACACTCGATTAAACTAACTAAAAGCAAACATGTTAGTAAAAAACACCATGAACAATAGAGCATAGTCCAAGCTTGACACACCTTGAACGCATCAACTAAACCCATCGTGTTTAAATAGTCTTCAGCCATAAACCTAGTAAACCTACAATTTCAACCTATTTCACTTGACACAGACCACACAATGACCATCACAGTTCTAGACCTAATAGTGGAAATTTGAAACATCATATGCTGCATGACCTCACCTTGGACATGCCCAAGTGCCTTTTGGTCTATACCGACTGTGCTCTAGCCATACCATGGATGCATGTAGAGTGCCACTTGACCTGTAGCAATCGTAATGCCCATTATCCTTTAACTAAATTGAGCAAGATGAGCTTAGATACTGTGGTGGTGTTTCTCTATTTGGGCCGGAGCCAAACGGGCCTCCACTGGGAGATGAAGGAAGACGGTCGCCGGTGCGGACGGTACCCTGCAAAGACCAGAACGAGATCAGGGGGGCTGGTTGGATAACCGGGGGGAACCCTCCAATGGCTAAGTTAGATGACTGTGGAAAGGCTTGAGGAAGAAGGGTTTGCTGGTGTGTGCCTCATGTGGAGGTGAGTTTATGGGTAGAGTTGCCTTACCTTTGCATGGGAGTTACCTGTGCCTTTTATAGGCGAAGGTTCTGTAGAAGGAGGACGTGCCAGCCTTTGATGACGCCGGAAAGGGCGCATCGGTTGGCGCCCTTAGTGGGGAGTTATCCGTTGAGGCGTCCGTTAAGGGGCCCTGCGGTTAATGCTCCCCTTGAACGTGGGGTGCGTGCTACGCTACTGCCATAACTGCCGATGGGAGGCAAAGGGATTCCCTGCTCTTCTTTGGACGGTGCCGAGCAGGGGGTCTGCTTAGCGACTGGACCGGCTGTTCGGTGCCTGGTGCCCAGGGGCACAGCTTGTGTTGATGGGAGGCCGCAGCGTGCTTCGAGCAGGACTCGTTCGGTAAGCGGCACCTCGACTGAACAGGCTGTGGGGTGTCCGGAGACTGCCCTTGGGACTTGGAGGTGTCTTGATGTAGAAATCGTGCTCGGAAGCCTTGGGCTGCACCCGAGGACGCGTGGCGCCATGCTAGGAGGCTACGCCTGCCTGCTGGGCCATGATGGGCCGTGCTGGACCATGATGGGCCCTGCAAGCCTAGGGGGCTAGAAATAGCCACCACACTTGCCCCCCACTCTCTCAAGCTTGCTAGGGGTTTCGGAGTACCTTGAGAGAGGAGGTCTGCTTGGTTGTCATTCGCATTAAATGCGAGTCGACTTCGACAATGCGAACGGTACCAGGGCGACGCTGTTTGGTGCTCCCCTCGGGGACAGAACCGCCATCATCACGAAGGTGATGTGATGCTTAGGGGACATGCAACGGCGCGTTTGAACGAACTGTTCGAGTGAACCGCCCTTTTCACTTTTGATTTTCGCACCCCTCTTTCCTTACAAAGATGCGGAGGGGAGAAGGCGAGGGTTCACGCCTTCCAGTTTTGGCTTGAACCTTCCCCCCTTTGCGCTTGCTGCCTCGCGCCTGCTCCTCCGCTGCTTCTTCTCCTCACTGCCTTTGTCCCCATCTTCGTCTTCACCTTTGGCTCCGGCAATGTCACAGAAGGGAAAGAGTGTCGCAGTCGCCGGAGCGAGCGGGACGACACCGACGGCAGCCCAGGGGCCAAAATATCACGCCTTCAAAGGCCTCCGCGAGCGCTTTCGGATCGGCAACGAATACGACATCGTTCTAGCCAAGGAGGAGGAGTCCTATCTGGTGAGCAAACCAGGGTGCCTCGCCCTCTCCCTCGACCAGTTAGAAGTAGGGTTCCGCTACCGTTGCCGGCAGTGGCAAAGGCACTACTGAATACGTGGGGGATCGCGCTCATTCAGCTGACCCCAAATTCGTGGCGGACGATTTGCATCTTTTGCATCGTCTGCAAACTTCGGGGGGTGCGTGGTTCGGTGGAGGTCTTCCGGACGCAGTTTAGTCTTGCGTCTTCGTCGATGTCCGGGGACAGCGTTTACTGCACAAAACACTACTCTAACAGGATGCAGATAAACTTCGAAAAGAAGCATTCCAACAACAAGGGTTGGACGCACCGGATCCTCTTCGTCGACTGCCGCGACGATGCACCGGAGTGAGGGTTCCCCACCCGAGTCCGGACGCCCCGAAAGGATACCTATCCCTACCTGATCTAGGACCAGGCTAAGGCCTCGGACAGCCTGAACCTGGCATCTGTGCGGAACGCCGAAGACTACTTGACGGAGTTCCAGCTTGTCAAGCATGGTCTGAGCCGACCATGGAGTAAGTATCCGATCTTACTCCATCTTTTGGGCCGGTCAAGCGGCTATCCATTGACTACTTTTTACATGTAAAAGTGCTGAAGAGTTGGCCAATGGTCGGGACCAGGAGGCCATGGCGGGCTACGCCGAGTAGATAGCAGTCTTCCCTTACTTGATCCGTGCAGGTGAGGATGTTTCCGCCGTGGTGGCCAAAGAACGCCACCTGACCAGTCCCCGGGCCATTGAAAAGAGACCCCAGAAAATACGCCTCAAGAAGAAGTCCGGGGCAAAGGTGGTGCCGAAGAATATCGTGCAGCTCGTGGCCGAAGAGGAGGCCGAAGAGGAAGAGGAAGAGGAGGAAGAGGAAAGTCCCCAACTCCAAGCGCAGAAGAAGCGCAAGGTGATGAAGACGGCCGAGCAAGCGAGGCCGCAGACTGCGATGGAGAAGAGACCCCTGTCGAAAGAAGGGATGTTCTCCGAGTTGGGGCTGGTCGTAGTCAACGACCAGTCCGATGAAGACTCCGCAAGGGAGCAGGTGCGGGTAACTGCGCCGCAGGGCCGAATGGAGGAGGGGGTTGCGGACGAAGCGTCTAACACCCTAGCGGAGGCGCCGTGCGCGGCAACTGAGAGTGGAGATGACGCCATGCAGGAGCCCGCCTCCGGAGAGGCCGCAGGGGCGACGCGCACTGAGGAGGCGCCCGGGGGCACAACTCTTTTTCCCATTGTCGTTGTGGCAGTATAGGGCCAGCTGCAGGTGTCAGCGGTGGTGGCACCCGAAGTCGCGGTCCCTTCTACCATCAAAGCGGCAGCTGAGGACCGGCTGCAGACAGTGGGGACACTGTCCGGGGCCGAGTAGGTGGGCGAAACCGAGGAGGAAGGCCCTCGAAGGTCTCCCCCACCAGGCAAAGGCCAGGAGGTGGCCGTCTCCGAGAACGTCGTCGCCACGGTCGGTAGAGGATCTTCTGCCAAGGAGGCGAACATTGCTTTCGAGGTCCGGGCGGACTTCGAAGAGGACCGGCTGCCGCTGACGCAAGTGCTGGGGACGAAATCCCCAGCGCCCTTTGGAGGCGGTGATGGAGGCCACCCTAGAGCGCCTCCAGGGAAGCACGTCCAGGGACCTCCCCCCATGTCCTACCGCGTCCCAGCTAGAAGTGCTGGCACGGTGCCAAGGGTTGAGCCCAGAGGACACCCCCGAGCACTCGGAGGAGGTCTACCGGGCGAGGCACCATGGCGAGGAGGACGAGGAGGACGAGGAGGAGGACATCGACGTGGAGGCACTAACAGATAGCGTTTCAAAGTCGCTGGAGGTGCTGAAGTGGCTTGTCGGGCGTGCTCGAAACCACAAGCAGATGTGGGAGGCTGAATTTGCCTTCTGCAAAGTGCTCGAGGCTCAACGCCAGGCCCGGGAAGCCGAGCTGAAGGAGGAGGTGAAGGATCTCCAGGATGCGCTTCGCACTTCCGAGCTTAATCTCGTCGTTGCTCGGGCAGAGAAGGGGGAGCTTTCGAACGTGCTATCCGAGGCCAAGGCCCGTGGGGTTGCCGAATACAAAGTGGGGCCGAGCTTCAAGGAAGACTTGGAGCAATATGGCGCCCTTTGTTATAAGGTGGGCCTTGGTGCTGGAGAGGACCGAGGACGACGGCTGGCCACGACCAAGTACGCTCGCGAGGCCTTTGAAGCCGCTCCACAAGTGCCGACGTCGGACCTAAGATCCGCGCCTAGATGGAGTGCGCTTCATGCACTTCCAGTCGAGATGGATGACCTCCGGGGACAACGGTGCTGGCCCCTCTGAGCAGGCCCCCTGAATGTATTTCCTTCCTCTTTTTGCAGCTCATCTTGGACGAGCACTTTTGTAAGAAGAATCTTAATAGATCCCTCTTTTTGAGTACATAAATGGCTTTCTTTTTCTATCTTCTTTCCCTTGTGTTTGTTCTGTCCGAATTGGAATTCGTCGGTCGTTTTAAAGGGTTCGCGGGTACCGAGTAGGTCGCTTGGGACTGAAAAAAAAAATCCCGACCAGGAGTTTACGCCGAACACCTTTTCGCTTTAGGGTTTAGGTATCCTGCTAGCCTTTCGAGTTGAAAAAAGCCTAGACTAGGGATGTTCTGAATGCCCTTTCGAGCAGACCGAAAGAACGAGAAGAGGAGAAGTATGATGCTGTGCAAGAGGCTTTTCTAGATAATAAGCCTTTAGGTTAGATACGTGCCAGGTTCTGGGTATGGCTTCGCCACTAGGAGTAGTCAGCTTGTAGGAGCCTTTTCCAAGAACCTGGTCAACCTAATAAGGTCCTTCCCATTTTGGGGAGAGTTTGCCGATTGCTCTTCGGGGATCCGATGTCGAGCAATGGCGCAAAACAAGGTTACCTTCGAAGAAGCGCCGCTCCCGAACTCGGGAGTTGTAGTACTGCGCGAGTCGCTGTTGGTAGGAGACTAGTCTGATGCTGGCGTCACTTTGGCGTTCGCCAAGCATGTCTAGGTTCTCCCTGAGCACACGGTTGTTAGCCGCTTCGTCGAAGTGTGTCGTTCGGATCGTGGGGAGAGCAACCTCTAAGGGTACGATAGCCTCCGTGCCGTAGGCTAAGTGGAAGGGGGTCTCTCCAGTGGCCACCCGAGCAGTTGTTCGGTGACACCATAGCACGTTGGGGAGCTCTTCGATCCATGAACCGCCTGCAGCTTCAACCCTTGTGTGTATCCCGTGCAGCAATGTTCAGTTGGCGTTTTCGACCAAACCGTTTGCTTGGGGATGCGCTACTGAAGTCAAGTGGTTGTAGATGTCGAGCTTGAAGTATTTTTGCTTGAAAAATGTGATGTCGAACTGCTTCCCGTTGTCGGAGGTGATCACCTTTGGGATGCCAAACCGGCAAAGGATGTTCTTCCATACGAGCTTCCACGCGGCTTGGTCGGTGATCATGGCAACAGGCTCTACCTCGATCCACTTGGTGAAGTAGTCGATGGCGATGAACAAGAATTTTTTCCGCCCTTGAGCCTCTGGGAAAGGACCCAAAATGTCAATTCCCCATCTGGCGAAAGGACATGGTTCGAACAGGGTGTGCAGCTGTTCGGATGGCTACTTGATGAGCTGCCCAAACTTCTGACATTCCGAACACCTTCTGGTGTAGGACATGCAGTCCTTTTGCAGGGAAGGCCACCAGAACTCTGCTCGAATGATGCTACGTGCCAGTGTTCTGCCCCCCAAGTGGATTCCGCACAGGCCTTCGTGGACCTCTTCGATGGCCGGTGTTGCCTCTATAGGGCTAAGGCACCGTAGAAGAGGTCTTGAAAGGGATCGCCGGTACAGATGGCCTTTGATGAGAGTGAACTTTTGGCAGCGTAGCCTGATTTTGCGAGCTTCGCCTTGATCGGGCGGAAGCTCTCCCCGAAGCAGATAGGCCATAAGAGGGTCCATCCAGCTTGGCACCAGAGGGCTAGCCTCGATAGCTGCTACATCTACTTTGGTGCTCGGTGAAGCGAGTTCTTCTATGAATACGGAGCGAGAGGGGGCGATGTCGCCTGAGGATGCCAGTTTGGCGAGTGCATCGGCCAGCGCGTTCTGCTCCCGCGGGACATGTATAACTTTGAAGTAGAGGAGGCCCTCTGTTCGGTTCTTGACCTGCTGGAGGTACTGCGCCATGCGGGGCTCCCTTGCTTCAAAGTATCTATTCACCTGGCTAGCAACCAACTATGAATCACTAAAGACCCGTAGTTGAAGTGCTCCAAGGTGCCTAGCCATTCAGATTCGGACAGAAGTGCTTCATACTTAGCTACGTTGTTGAAGGCGGGTGAAGCGGAACCTGAGAGCGTATTGGAACTCCAGACCTTCCGGGGAAGTTAGGACTAAGCCTGCTCCACTTCTCATGACACAAGATGATCCGTCGACGTAGAGCTCCCATGGGGGCTCATCTGCCAATGGGGGATCCTGCTCGGTCGGAAGGGTGCATTCCGCAACGAAGTCCGCCAACGCCTGCGCCTTGATGGCCGTCCTTGGACGGTAGCTGATATCGAATTCTCCAAGCTCGATGGCCCATTTGATGAGCCTGCCGGAAGCCTCCGGCGCTGAAGGATAAGCTTCAAGGGCTGGTTGGTGAGGGCCGTGATCGGATGGGCCTGAAAGTAAGGCCTGAGCTTTCGTGCGGATATCACCAGTGCCAGAATGAGCTTCTCTGCTCAAGGGTACCTTCTTTCAGCTTCTTGAAGGACCCTGCTGATGTAGTAGACGGGATGCTGTGTCGCTGCCTCTTCCCTAATCAACACTGCGCTGATGGAGTGTTCGGTTACCGAAAGGTACACGAACATGGGTTCCCTGAGCACAGGTTTTGAGAGAACAGGTGGGGCTACCAGGTATGCCTGCAGCTCGGTGAAGGCTGCTTCGCATTTCTCGGTCCACCGTACATGCCCCCCTTGCTGTGAGGCGCCTTTGGGGACTCGCAGCAATTTGAAGAAGTTAAAGCTCCTTTCTGCTGCTCGAGACATGAAGCAGTTGAGCGCGGCGAGGTGTCCAGTGAGCCGCTGGATGTCGCACACTATCTTAGGACTGCACATTTATAGTATGGCCTAGATTTTCTCAGGGTTTGTCTCTATTCCACTGTTAGAGATGAGGAAACTGAGGAACTTACCCGAGCGTAGGGGTTGAGCTTCATATTATACCTACGCAGAGTTGTGAAGGTTTCTTCGAGGTCGTTAATGTGGTCAGCGCTTGGGAGCATTTTGACCAGCATGTCATCGATGTAGACCTCCATATTACGCCCAATTTGCTGCTCGAACATCTTGTTGACCAGCCGTTGGTACGTCGCGCCTGCGTTCTTCAGACCAAAAGGCATCCTTGTGAAACAGTAGAGGCCAAGGTCGGTGATGAACGTGGTGGCGTCCTGGTCCGGAGGATGCATGCTAATATGGTAGTAACTAGAATAAGTGTCTAAGAACCTAAGAAGCTCGTGTCTGGATGTGGCGTCCACCAGCTGGTCGATGCGCGGCAAGGAGAAGTTATCCTTGGGCATGGCTTTTGTTGAGATCCTTATAATCCACGCACACTCACCATTTGCCATTGGCTTTGCATACAAGGACTACGTTGGAAATCCATCTTGGGCATTGAGCTTCCCAGAGGAGCCCAACAGTTCGGCTTTTGACGACGTGATCCTGGATCACGGTCTGCCGTTCACGATTGACGGGTCGTCGTCTTTGCTGGACAGGTTGTACCTTAGGGTCCCGGCGAAGGCGATGCACCATCACCTCCGGAGAAATACCAGGCAGTTCTTCATCCGATCATGCGAACACGTCCCTATTGGCTAATAAAAAAGCCTTATAGCGTTGTTGTTCGGCTTCTGAAAGTAATGCGCCAATATAATGGATGTGTTTGGGGCCATCGTCCACCCGAACAGGAAGCAGGTCCTCGGCAGGGTTCCCCGGCTGGTGGAAGGTTGATCAGCTGGTGAGGATATGGCTTCCGGAGCTGCGAGGGGCTACTTGTCTCTCAGAGAGAGGGCATAGCACCATCGTGACTCACGCTGACTATCGAACACCTCGCCAATGCCACACGGGGTGGGGAACTTCATCTTCTGATGGAGAGAAGAGGGTACGGCCTTGATTCGACCAATCAGGCCCCTGCCGAGGATGGCGTTGTATCCGGGCATGCTTCGAATAACCAAGAAGTCTACCATCTTGGTTACGTTCTTTGGGGCCATCCCAAGGGTAATTGGGAGGTGCGCTCGTCCCATGGGTTGAACTGAGACCCCCGAGAAGCCGAACAGAGGTGACTCTACTGAGGTGAGTTGGTCGGTTTTCAATCCCATAAGCAAAAAACAATCATAAGCCAACACATCTGGGGCACTTCCATTATCCACTAAAATCTTGCGCACAGTACAGTGATTGATGGTGGCCGAAACGACTGATGCATCAGTGTGCGGAGTTGAGACTCCTACAAGATCTTCGTCCGAGAAGGTTATGGCCTCCTCGGACCGTGCGCGCACAGGATTGGGGGGATAAGGGGTGGGGCAAGGCACCGGGAGCCTGTCCACCAAGTGTACCCGCTGAGCGTAGTTGCGTCGACTTTGGTTGCTTTCTCCGCCTGTGCCGAAACCTCCTGCGATCACGTTAATCTCCTGCCCATTGGGCTCGTTGTTGATGGGTTGCTTGAGGGTCCACTCTCGGCATCTTGGGCGGTCTTCGTTGCAGCGCACGTACCGTCCAAGGTAGCCGCGCTTTATCAGGGACTCGATCTCGTCCTTGAGCCGGCGGCACTCAGAGGTATCGTGGCCGTGGTCGCGGTGGAAGCGACAGTACTTGTCCTGGTTACACCTGCGGGGATCAGAGCGCATCCTTGGTGCCCACTGAACATACCGCTCGTCCCGAATTTCGGCCAGGATCTGTTCGGGGGCCATGGTGAGCGAGGTGTATTCGGTGAAGGTGCGTGGTCGGCGCGGTGAGTCCCCGTTGCGCCGGCCTTTCTTCCGATCACGGTCGGAACCATTGTCGGAAGGCCTTTTCTTGTCTGATTGGTCACCCTGCTCTGCCCGGCCGACAGCCAGGCTCTCCTCACATGCAACGTGGCGCTGGGCGGTGGAGAGAAGCTCGGCGAGGGTGGAGGGCTGCTGCACTCCCAACGTCCTTTGGAGGAAGCCATCGCGAGTGCTCTGAATGAGGGCACTGGTAGCCAAGGGGACGTCGAGGCGTGGGATGTGGAGCACTTCAGCCCAGAAACTTTTGACGTAGTCCCAGAGTGCTTTGCCCTTCCTTTGCCGGACAGACAGAAGAGAGGCCGCGGTGTGCGGCTGCGACCTTCCGCCCAGGAAGTTGTCCCGAAAGGACTTCTTCAACTGGTGGAAGGAGGAGATGGAGCCTACGGGGAGGGCTTCAAACCATGCCCGAGCAGTCTCCTTCAAGGTGGTCAGGAAGGCCCGGCATTTGGCTGCATCTGATGTCCCATGGAACACCATGTGCGACTCAAAGATGTGGATGTGATCCGCTGGGTTGGAAGTACCGTCGTAGGGTGCGATGGTAGGCAGTAGTAGCTTCGGTGAGACCCGGGCTTCCAGGATCTCCATGGTAAACGGGGAGCGGAAGTCCAGGTCTTCATCCGCCGCTGTTTTGCCCTCTGCCCTTTGGACCATTGCATCCATGCGGAGCTCCAGGTCAACGACGCGACGGAGGCGCCTGGCCAACTCCTGGTCGGAGTGCACAGAGCCCTCGCGTCAAGACCTATGGGAGTTGGCGCCCACGATGGAACGCGGGGGAGGCGGGACCACCGCAGAGCGGCGGGGTGAGTTGTCCTGCCGCTCCAGTGTCTGGCGCGTCGATGGGGCCTTGCATGATCATCGGGGCGATTTCGCATGCTGCTCCTGCGGTGCTGAAGGGGCACAAGATCGTCGACGAGATGACTCCGCCTATTGCTCCAGTGGTGGGGGAACCTTCAGGGCTGGTTGCTTGGCCAACTGGGCCTAGAGACCCTGACAGATCCCTACCAGATGCTACATCTGTCCCTGGAGCTCCGTTATCTTCTGGGCGGTTGCCGGCACAGCAGCAGCAGGAATACTGCCGGTTACTCCGACGGGGGCGATGGCGACGTCGACAAGAGGGACTCGGTTGTGTGAGCCCACACGCTACTATCGAGACCTTGTTGCCCAGCTAACGGGGTTTTGGTGACAGGAACATCCGCGAGCCATGGCTGATGTCGCTTCCCACAGACGGCGCCAAGATGTGGTGGTGTTTCCCTATTTGAGCCGGAGCCGAACGGGCCTCCACTGGGAGATGAAGGAAGACGGTCGCCGGTGCGGACGGTACCCTGCAAAGACCAAAACAGGATCAGGGGGGGCCGGTTGGATAACCGGAGGGAACCCTCCGATGGCTAAGTCAGATGACTGTGGAAAGGCTTAAGGAAGAAGGGTTCGCTGGTGTGTGCCTTGCGTGGAGGTGAGTGCATGGGCAGAGTTGCCTTACCATTGCATGGGAGTTACCTGTGCCTTTTATAGGCGAAGGTTCTATAGAAGAAGGATGTGCCAGCCTTTAATGACGCCGGAAAGGGTGCGTCGGTTGGTGCCCTTAGTGGGGAGTTATCCGTTGAGGCGTCCGTTGAGGGGCCCTACGGTTAATGCTCCCCTTGAACGTGGGGTGCATGCTACACTGCTGCCGTAACTTCCGCTGGGAGGTGAAGGGATTCCCTGCTCTTCTTTGGTCGGACTGTCCCGAGCAGGGGGTCTACTCAGTGACTGGACCGGCTGTTCGGTGCCTGGTGCCCGGGGGCACAACTTGTGTTGATGGGAGGCCACAGCGTGCTTCGAGCAGGACCCGTTCGGTAAGCGGCACCTGAACCGAACAGGCTGCGGGGTGTCTGGAGACTGCCCTTGGGACTTGGAGGTGTCCTGATGTAGGGATCGTGCTCAGAAGCCTTGGGATGCACCCGAGGACGCGTGGCGCCATGCTAGGAGGCCACGCCTGCCTGCTGGGCCATGATGGGCCGTGCTGGACCATGATGGGCCCTGCAAGCCTAGGGGGCTAGAAATAGCCACCACATATACATATCATAATTATCCAAATTCGTGTCCCATCACTACCCTAACTTGAGAGGCATATTTTCTATCACAATCCAACTCTAATTAGAGATTGGATGGCTAAAGATATAGAGATAACTATGGAAATTCATCATTCGATAAAGTTAGAGTTGTATTAGGACTCTTAAATCCCAACCCCCATGAATAGACCCAAATTTCCCTCTTGGCCAACCTTATTGCTTCCTAGAGGACCTCATGGACCTGAAAGGAAGGCTAGAGGAGGAGAAATTTATGGAGAAGAGACCTAGAAGTCAAGTTCATCTTGTTTTTCCCCTAAATTCTCAAAATTTCTCAAATGTATGTTTTCTCACGGGCTAAATCTAATTAAATCTCTCTATTTGCTAATCTACATACTAGAAACATGATCCCCATATTTTCTCAATTTCTATTGTCCGTATGAAGTGTACTTTACATCCAAAGTTCATATTTTGATGTTCCTTGTGCTTTTGTTCTTCATCTCAAATCCTATTCAATCCATGTTCTAATGTCAATTCATGATTTCTGTACATTCTTAAGCATGTTAAGAAAGTTTTAAAAGTGGTTTGATGATTTTTCATACTTTATACATTGAGATCCATCATTTTATTGCACACGTACCACCTCGGACTCACTGTCCTAGTGCCACTTGAACGTGGTCGTACGATGTACTGCCTTTAAGATGCACCCCCATAGTGCCCTGCTTCACTTAATCTAAACTCCGTGGAATACAAAACTACCTTCTGAACGTGGTCTGGGCGGAGATCGCATTTAGATAGATGACCATAAGCACAAAAAATTATGTAATCAATGCCATAAATCTATAATATCATTACTATTAATGATTGTAAAAGATTTTAAACATGATAACAATGTTTATATGTATTAATTTAAGATGTTGCTATCTCTTAATTAATAATTAATGATCTCTTTAAATCATCCTTATTGTACTCTTGATTATCTCTCTTGTTCTACATACCATACACCCTGTAAACCTTAAATTTATTATGGTCATCACCATGTTGATAGTTAGGTGTGCAATATATAGAAATTGAGAAAATAAAAGGATTATTTAATTGAATATTAACACTTGACTTGTTTTCATTTTATATCACCATTTTAACACCATCACCAACCCTCCGTGTGCCTAGAACTCCTCTAGGACGCCGAGCAACTGTTTCAACACACTCTCTTGGCATTGTGAGAACCCTCCATTAGATATTCCTTCTATCAGACTGGAACTCCCTCACCAAAGTCTTTGTAACTGTAAGACTCCATATGCTTGGAATTCCTCTAAGACGCTAAGCAAGTTGTACTATAAACACCTATGCACATCATGGAATCATGTCTGACCTGTACAACATGTTCCAACCAGCTTGATGTCTTTGATTGTAAACATGCCCTATCTAAAACCTACTTTCTATATGAGGTCACACTGAGGCGGCATCTTCCTAGACAACATGCCTTAGAGAATATACAAATCAACTCTAAAAAAAATATCAAGTCTCAGATATTTAATGAAGAAATTGAGTCTACAAAGGAGTCTCAGAGTCTGAATAACATCGAGTCTCAAAAAGAATTGAGTCTCAAAGATTCAATGAAGAAATCATGTCTAAAAAAGAATCGAGTCTCAAAGATTCAATGAAGAAATTGAGTCTAAAAAAGGATTGAATATTAGATATTTAATTGAATCTCAAAAAGAATCGAGTCTTAAACATTTAATAAATAAATTGAGTTTTAGAGACTTAATGAAGAAATCGAGCCTCAAAGACAATGTAGAATCGACTCCCAGAAAAAATTGACTCCCTAGTCATATTTAAAGGAATCAACGCTCAAAATAAAAATCAAGTCCTAGAATCACATAATAAAATCGACTCCTAGGCAAAATTGACTCTCAAGTTATAGAAGAAAATCAACCCTCTCATCTCGTTAAAAGGAATCTACTTTCAGAGCCAAAATTGACTCCTTGAATGACAACAGAATCGACTCTCGAGTCTCTTTAAAAGGAATCGACTCTTAAGAGTAAAATTGACTCTCTCAGTCACTTAAAAGAGTTGACTCTCAAAATAAAATTGACTCACAAATTCAATTAAAGGAATCGATTCTTAAAGTAAAATCTACTCCCAAGTCTTGTTAAAAGGAATCAACTCTCAGAATAAAATCGACTTCTGAGCATTGATTAAAAGGAATCGAATCTCAGAATAAAATTGACTCCTGACTCTTGATTCAAAGGAATCGACTTTCAAAGAAAAATTGACTTCTGAGTCTTGTTAAAAGGAATCGACTCTCAGAAGAATAAAAAAAAAACTCTCATACTTAAAAGATTCAACTCTCAAAAATCGACTCCCATTCAAAATCCATAGAGTCTCACTTAGAACCAAGTCTTGCTCAATCTCTAGTGATGAGAACAAATTTTACAATCTTAGTTTATTCTTGAAGACCTGTTTATCAAGATAGATATTTCTTGTGAACTTAAAGAACATTTTCTATACTCAAGAAATTGCCATTACAAGTGACTAAGTCATGAAAATATTTTATGAGGTAAATACTCAACTTGCGACCATTCAGTCAACGGATCTAGCCCATGCTGAAAATTGTAAGCAAGTTTCCATATTCAAATTTACATTCAATACTTTTCTTGGAACTCTAACAGACTTTATGAAGGATATGACTCTGCATAAGTGTCATATCTTTTAGTTCCTTAAAATGTTTAACTAATCGAAAGGCTACTTTCGTAGGTACTTATGGCTGATAGAAGATATCTTAGACATGAACGACCTACAAAATAAGATTAGGAAAGATCATTCCTCTGGAAAATATTTATGAGAAAGAGAAGAAAATCTTCCAAGCATTAATTATCCTAAAGAACAAGAGAAGACATGCCACAATGGCACAAAACAATGCGCCTAACGGATGGCAAATTGAGTCACAACAGATGCATACATGTTAGCCATTCAGAAAAGAGATCACAATTCAAGGGAAGACAAACTCTAATAGAGAGAAGAAATCTTGATGGATTATAAATATACAAAGTTTTCCAAATTGAAGAGAGAACACTAATACAGATAAAAGCTAGGCATTGCACATCGAAAATGTTTGAGCAAGATATAGAATGTGAGAGCTCGACAAAACTTTTGAAGTAAAAAAAGTCCATCACTGAAGTGCATTTAAAACTCTCCTTCAAGATTTCATCTTTTTAGTGTATATTTAACACACTTTCAAGAGAGGAGAAATCTCCAACTGACGTAACAATCTTCAGCCATTCTCAACTAAAGCCATACAAGATTAACATACTTTTAATTTACAATTATTTTGATATATATGTTGCATTTATTGAACTTTCATTATTGCCATAGATTACCTACGTAGAGGCCTTTAGTTGGTGGTAAAACCTATTGTGGTAACATGCTGGAGTTGAATCCAATGAGCTATCTTCTAGCTCCCTACTAGGGTAGATGTCGGTGAGTTGACTTCTTGCTTGGGAAAAGAAGAAGGTTGACCTTGTGTCTCACCTACTAGAGGGGTGTTCCGAGAGCTACCTTCTTACTTAGCAAAAGAAGGATAGATGGTTATTGGGATTAGTGAAAATCTCATAATAGTTGGTTCTGAGGACTGAACATAGGGCTGAGTGGATCAATGTTGAACCAAGATAAATCTCTGTGTCTTCTTGTGTGATTGATCTCCTTTTATTTGTGTGTTTGCAACTGCATACATTAGTAGTTCAAGTGTTCCTTCATTTCCGCTGCTAAAAATTACTCACAAATCATTTAGCATATAAGATTTAGATCATCTCTATTGCTAACGAAATATTTTAAATACTGTAAATTGCTTATATAATGCTAATTAATTAAAAAGTGAGAGAAATATATTCATCCCTCTCTATATTAAGTCCTAGCATGAGCAACAACTATGACTTATGATCCCTGAGTTTGTAACGACCCTCTTCATACCAGTACGATTATACCAATCTCCATCGGTATAAAGGGCGTCGTCACAATGGGACATGTACCCAACACTAGTCGATAGGTTGATATGTACCTGGATAGCAATAGAGTACAGCAGAATAAAATAAATAACTCAACTTTTAATCCATCACCAACACACATTCCACAATCTAAATAGCGAAATAGAAAGACAATGTCCACATTAATACAAGATAAAAGAACTACATTGTCCAAATATTGTCCATTCAATAATTCTTTTCATACTATGAGAAAAAGAAAAGTACAACTAGTAGCAGCTCCACAAAATAGTCTTCTAAATGGCGATCCTCACTAAGCTTCCTTCTAGTACATATTACCTGTCAACCTATATGCCGAAGCAAGAGTGAGTCCAAAGACTCAGCAAGCAAACCAAAGACTTAAACTTAAACATGTCACACTCGCACTAAGCCATTAACATTAAAGAGATGCACACTATCATCGAATCACAAGGGTACACACGGTCCTTACTCTTAACTAGCAACACATATTTTATTCACATGAGCATGTTTTAGTCTATCATATTTCTATTCTAAATCATGAGCATTACATTATACACATGTACATATTTCATACACCTAACATGTAGCATGGTTCGTCCACACATTATTTCATTCCATAGATATCTCTACCACTAAAGCATAAAATTGAGCATAAGGGAAAAGAACAAGCTAGCATGATGACTACTTTCTTTTCACATGTACTTTTCGTATTTAATTGTACAATTTACTTGTTGTTTTAACATAATAAAACCACATACACATAGCTTCACATTTTATAACATGAATTGAAGGTTAAAACATGGTAAAACCATTTAGCAACAATAAGCACTTAAGTATGAAACTTTATACTAATTGAGCATTTCAACTAGCATGGAGTCCAAATATTATTCATGCATTTACCATGTTCATAATCACACTTTACTTGCTGTTCTTATATGCATTACATTCAATTACATGGATCTATGATTATTCACATATTATCTTATCCCTTCGACGAGTCTACATGTTCATATTTTGTGTTGCATAAATAACATAGTTGTCTAAGTTTACTCACATACACCATTACATAACGAATTGTAAACTACATGATATGATACTAAGCATGGCATTTCAATTGAGATATTATCCTATGGAAAACATAAACATAGCATGCTAATAAACTAGTTTTCACATGCAAGCACACTCTCATTTCCATTAACTTTCCCTCACATCTCATTTCACATAATTATCATATCATTTACTCTTGTTTTCGCCTATCACATATCATATCATTTGCACTCACCATGTGCCACACTCACATATCATTTCACACTTTATTTATATTTTATTGCTTAAACAAATTGCCATGACACATAGTCCTAACTACCAATAGAGGACACTAAAAAATATCTCATTCTCATAACTCACCGCATAACACAACTCATCACATCTCATAACACATAACACAACTCATAATCACATACCCACCACCTAGGCAATACAGTGGTGAATCTTGGTAACTGCGTAGACCGGGAGAAGCCCTCTCCACCCTATCCAGTGGTACTTGTTGTAACGTCGCGTGCCTTTCGGATCCATGTGGATCATGTGTGTGTTGGTTGTGTAGGCCGTTGTGAGGCCAATGTGAGCTAGTTGTGTGGAATGTGTGATGTGAATGTGTGGCTTGAGTAGGTGAAGAGCAGGGTTGGTCCTGAAATGAAACAGAACCTGCTGTTGTTCAGTTGGAGTTGGCAGCCAGGGATGGCCGTTGACTGGTTGGCGTCCAGGTTAGTGGACGTTGACTGCTTGAACTTGGAGGCAGTAGATGTGGACGCTAAGGGTGGCGGTTGCTGTTGGCGGCATAGGGGTTGACGCCAACCTGAGAATTCTGCAGGTTATAGGCTCACCCGAGAGCAGTTCCCTCAGCTCACTCTCTTTCCCTCTTGCCCCAGCTTGCTGCCCCCGTGTCTCTGAAGCTTCTAACAGGTTCCGAAGAGTGGTTGGACGATGGTAGAACGCGTGGCGTTGCCGAATTGCGCGAGGAAATGTCGCGGCGTGGTGCAATTCCCGTGGGAGCTCGCGGAGGGCTCGGCGTGAACTGGGAGATTGCGGGAGGTTCTAGCGTGTTCTGAGGTAGGGGACGAACCCGTTTAACTACGTAGAAACATTAAAACATAACAACCCACTTGAATCAGCATGATAATGCGTTTTCGGATCAAGTTGCACCATGCGGGGATAATGGGTGGTTTGAGTAGTTTAATGTACGAAGCATGTGTAGTGGTTGTATTGGGTTCTGGCATGCTAAAGGAACTGCATTTGTATGTTTTCTGTAGTTAGAACGGTTAGAAAACCCGTACAGCCGGATTAGGGTTTCTGCAGGGTTTAAGGCCGGAGAACTTGGCGTCAACATCGTTTGTCGCCAAGCTCCTCAGCCAAGATGGTAACGGCCAGGTCCCTTGCCGTTGACTTGTTGTAAGCGGCAGTCGATGTTGCCGCCTACTGGTTATAAACAGAAATGACTGATTACAACATTTATTAATAATGCATGTGTGTTGACACATGAGGTGCACTGAGTGCACATGGTTTTCGTGTTTAGCATACAAGGTATGCAGTTAGTTGCTTACTTCAGTGACTGCGTGTTGTTTACGCGAGTCAGTTGGGTTCACGTGTAGTGGACCATGGTTACTTGTGGTTTACGTGAGGTTTCACGTGGTTTGTGTGTGACGTGCACGTGGTTATGTGTACGTGGCGAGTAGTACGACGCCTACCGTGGTTACCTCTCCAGTTGGGTGCCCCAGGTTCTTTGTGAGCCAGGCTGTTAGCTCGGGGCTTTGTCCCGGTACTTGTGTTGTACCATCGAGGTCTGTGTCGTCTGACCTGGACACCCTCACTCCTGTGTTGAGTTGTACGTCCGGCTGAGGGAAAGACGACAGTGGGACAGTGACACTTGAGTTTGTTTTTAGTCACTTGTAGCGCGCTCGTATTGGGGGTACGGACACCAGTAGTCGACACTAGTCCCCAGCTAGTCCTTTTCCAGTGCCTCACTCTAGAGAGCCCGGCCAGGGTCTCCTGAGGTGCCAGGCATGGGCCTGTGACCGTGTGGTCTGCAGGTGGTGGTGTTTAGTTGGTCTCCACAGTTGCTTGACCTTTTCACGTGGAGCGGCAGCTGGACCTTTCGTCCGTGGCTGCGAGACTGAGAGGTAGACCTGTGTTAGTTTGTCCGAGTCAGTTCTGGGTGCGAACCAGTTCACGTGGCTCGTGTTGGCTGTCTCTACTTTAGCTTGTACACCTGTACTGATTTGCCATTTAATTATTACTGTTGTTTCTCGTAGTCGGCAGACGGTGAGTACTTTTACAGCTTTAATATTCTATTTAGCTGTTCTATAAATTGTTGGTATTGTTTACTGTTTTCGTACCTGTGGTTTTGGTTTGCTCGGTGTTAGGGGAGTTCCCTACTGAGCCAGTGACTAGAGAGGCTCACCCCTACCCCCACAGGTGAGAGCGAGGAGGACGTCTCACGACCGTCGTCCAGCTCAGGGCCCCGCCGTAGCGGTGCAGGGTCAGTACCTCCAGCGGTGTAGTTCCAGCTGTGTAGTTCTCCAGCAGTGTAGCTTTGTATTGTTTACTTTCTTCAGTTGTACCTCGGGGTATGCCCCAGGCTCTTGTACTTCTTTTCAGTTTTGTGGAAATTTGGCTATGTAACTTATGAATTATATATATAAAATGGTGTGTTCCTTTGTGTTTACACGGACTGTGGTTTGGTATCCCTTGCGAGGCTTCGGCCCGTTCGCGGGAGGCGGATTCGGATCAAGTACGTTATCGGTTTAACGGGCTTGGCCGAGGCGTTCCGTCACAGTTGGTATCAGAGCAAGGTCCGTGTTAATATAAGGGAATTAGAAGGATACATAGCCTTATTTCGGTCTTTATACACTGCTGGTAGGGACCCTGGTTTTTGATCATTTGTGGTTTTGATTTTTGTCTGGTGTTTTGTGTATGTAGAAATTTCTGAAATGACTGATAGGAGAGATTGGGGTGGTGGAGGAGAGGATCCGGAGGAAAGCACCCAGCGAATGATAGAAAGAATTTGGGAGAGCCTCATGGATATTCGAGCAAGAATGGATCAGCAGGCGCCAGTACCACCGGTTGCAGTGCCACCTGGGGATGGAGAGGCTGTACCTGTTGCTCCAGTTCCGCGGAGAGTGGAGGTGCCTTTTGTAGCACCTGTGCCACCACCGCCGCCAGTGCAATTAGCAGAAGAACCAGTGATGCAGGTGGAGAAATTTCTGAGATTTCAGCCACCTACTTATTCAGGAGGGCCGAATCCAGATACAATTGAGCATTGGGTTCATGAAATTGAGAGGGTCTTTGCGACTATGAGGTGTCTGGCAGCAGATAGAGTGGTATTAGCTGCTTACCAGTTGAGAGGTTTTGCCTTGGAATGGTGGCGATTGAAGATGCAAACCACTTTTGCAGGCAGAACGGAAGAAGCTATCACTTGGCCGGAGTTTCTTGATGTATTTAACGATACATTCTTTCCGATCCAAGTGCAGCAAGTAAAAAGAGAGCAATTCCGAACTCTCCAGCAAGGTAACTCTTCAGTCTTAGAGTACCAGATGAGGTTTATGGCACTTAGCCGTTATGCGCCATATGTGGTTTCAGATAATAATACATGATGGTTGAGTATTTTATCAGATGATTGAGAGTGGAATTGCAGGATGCGATAGTACCTCTCATGTGCAAGACAGTGGAAGAGGCAGCTCAGAGGGCAGCTACTTTGGAGAGGTCTATCCGACTCGCTAGGTAGGTGAATCAGGTTCAGGTAGTTTCCAGCTACCGCAGCAGACAGTAGGTGCAAGCAAGGGTAAGGCACCAGCGGACCTTCTACATCAGGTTTGGTAATGGGGCCAGAAATTTAAGCAAGCACTTAAAGGAAAGGAAGAGGATGGGGAGGTCGTCCGCAGTTCCAGCAAGGCCGTGGTAGGCCTGAGGTGGAGGAGTCGCAGCAGAGCACTGCCAGGCAGCCTATTGTTCCTCCACGGTATAGATGTTATAATTGTAATCAGCCGGACATTTGATCCGCAATTGTCCCTATGCAAGAGATATGGTATGGCAGAGGTGTGCAGCAGTAGCAGCCTCAGCAGTTCCAGCAGCCACAGGCAGGTCGTGGCAGAGGAGCACCGCAGCAGTGAGGGAGAGCCGGGTTATGGCTATCACCCGAGCCAGGCAGAGGCGTCAAATATGATAGAAGTACTTTACCTCTTTATGAATATTCAGCAAGAGTCTTATTTGATTCGGGTGCCTCTCATTCTTTTATTTCCGAAGAATTCTGGATTGCATAGCTCATCCTTTAGAAGAGAAGTCTTGTGAGTTAGTGGTGGAGGTTCCTTCAGGTGAGTTCTGCTCACTTCGAGCTATATAGATGAAGCTCCTGTTATGATTGAAGGGAACCAGATGCCGGGTCGTTATATGCCCTGCAGTTGTCAGATTATGATATCATTTTGGGTATGGATTGGCTTGAGATGTATGGAGCAATGTTAGATTGCAGAAAGAAAAGGATCAGATTTTGTCATCCTAATGGTGCAGTGTTTGAATATCAAGGTATGCCTTTTTTATACCTCTAAATTTCTAATTTCTGCAATTAAAGTAGAAAGTTGATAATGATGGTGTGTGGCTTATTTAGCCTCGGTAAGTTTGGTAGAGGCCAGTCAGCCAGTAGAAGTAGTTCCCGTGGTTAGGGAATTTGCTGATGTTTTTCCTGAGGAATTGCCTGGTTTAGCTCCACATAGAGAGGTGGACTTTACTATTGAGTTGCTGCCAGGTACCATGCCGATTTCTAAAGCTCCATATCGGATGACACCAGCAGAACTTAAAGAATTGAAAAAGCAGTTAGAGGAATTGTTGCAAAAAGGTTTTATTAGACCGAGTCATTCCCCGTGGGGAGTGCCGGTTCTATTTGTGAAAAAGAAAGATGGAAGTTTTCGGATGTGTATTGATTATATAAGAATTGAATGATGTGACCATCAAGATAAGTACCCGTTGCCGAGGATAGATGATTATTTGATCAGTTGCAATCAGCAAAGGTGTTTTCTAAGATTGATTTGAGGTCTGGGTACCATCAGTTGAGAATCAAAGAGGAGGATATAGATAAGACAGCGTTCAGAACCAGATATGGTCACTATGAGTTTGTGGTAATGCCTTTTGGGGTTGACTAATGCTCCTGCAGGTTTTATGGATCTGATGAATAGAATTTTTCATCCATATTTAGATCAATTCATTGTGGTCTTTATTGATGATATTCTAATTAATTCAGCATCTGAAGAGGAGCATGCAGCTCAATTGAGGTTTACCCTACAGTTGTTAAGAGATAGCCAGTTGTTTGCTAAATTCAGTAAGTGTGAATTCTGGTTAAAGGAAATTCATTTTTGGGTCATGTTATCTCAGCTAAAGGAATAGCAGTGGACCCGAGTAAAGTGGAAGCTGTGTCTAGGTGGGGAGTGCCTAAGATAATAACCAAGATTAGAATTTTCTGGATTAGCAGGTTATTATAGGCGCTTTATTCAAGATTTTTCTAAGATTGCAGCACCTATGACTAGATGACCACAAAGGGGTGCCATTTGTGTGGTCCGGTGAATGTTAGAAAAGTTTTATGGAATTAAAGAAGAGACTTACATCAGCACCTATATTGACATTACCGGCAGGGAGTGGTGGTTTTGTGTTGTATACTGGTGCTTCAAGGAGAGGTCTTGGCGCAGTACTTATGCAGCATGGTAAAGTGATAGCGTATGCGTCCAGGCAATTGAAGCCAGCAGAAGAAAATTACCCCACTCATGATTTGGAGTTAGCAGTAGTTTGTTTGCTTTAAAATGTGGAGGCATTATCTGTATGGCGAGAGATTTGGATTTTTACAGATCATAAAAGCTTGAAGTATATCTTCTCGCAGAAAGATTTGAATCTTCGCCAACGCAGATGGTAATAATCTGAAGGATTATGATTTCAGTTTGGCTTACCATCCGGTAAGGCCAATGTTAGCTGATGCCTTAAGCAGAAAGGCATATATGAATTTGATGATGATTAAGAATGGAAGTTGTATGAAGAAGTAGCAGAGAATTCCTTGTATGTGCCCAGCAGTCAGCGACGGGCAATTCTAGCTGTTAGTGCAGTAGAGCCGTCTTTATATTGGCAGATCATTGAAGCTCAGAGAGCAGATGCAGGTCTACCTGAAATTGTGAAAATGGAAGGAGTTTCTATTATGATAATGTGTGGTCAGGCTCAGGGGCAGGTTGTTTGTTCCTGCAGAAAGAGAGGTGAAGCAGCGAGTTCTGGAAGAGGCTCATAAATCTAGGTACACTATTCATCCAGGTAGTACTAAAATGTACCATGATTAAGAAGGCATTTTGGTGGCCTCATATGAAGAAAGAAATAGCAGAATTTGTAGCAAGGTGTGCTATCTGTCAGCAGATTAAAGCAGAGCATCAGGCCTGGAGGTCTATTGCAACCGTTGCCTATTCCACAGTGGAAATGGATGATATTGCAATGGACTTTGTGGCAGGTCTACCAGGTCGAGTTCCGGGCATAATGGAATATGGGTGTTTGTTGACAGATTGACTAAGGTATGCAGATTAGTGGCAGTGAGTATGTCTTGGACAGTGGACAGGTTGGCAAATATTTATGTTGAAAGAATTGTTCCACTGCATGGTATTCCGAAGACTATTGTATCTGATAGAGATCCAAGATTTACTTCTGGTTTTGGAGAAGTTTGCAGAAAGTGATTGGTTCTGAATTGAGGTATAGCTCCGCTTATCATCCCCAGACAGATGGTCAGACAGAGAGGACTATTCAGACAATTGAAGATATGTTGCGAGCTTGTTGTTTAGTTTGGGGAGGTAGTTGGGAGCATCATTTGTGAATGGTTGAGTTTGCATACAATAATAGTTATCATACCAGTCTTGGGATGGCACCGTATGAAGCTTTAGATGTAAGGCCATGTAGAACCCCATTAAACTGGCATGAAGTGGGAGAAAGGCAATTGGTGGGTCCTGAATTGATTCAGCAAACCACTGAAGTAGTAAAGCTTATTAAAGAAAAATTGCAGGCAGCTCAAAGTAGGCAGAAAAGTTATGCAGATGTGCGGAGGAGACCACTTCAGTTTGAAGTGGGAGATTTTGTTTTTCTGAGAGTTTTCCCGAGTAAAGGTATTATGAGATTTGGCAAGTCTGGGAAGTTGAGTCCAAGGTATGTGGGACCTTTCCAGATGATTGAAAGAATTGGGGAAGCAGCTTATAGGCTGGATTTGCCAGCTGATTTTGCCAATGTGCATGATATTTTCCATGTCTCCATGTTGAGGAAATGTATTGAAGATCCAGCTCAAATAATTAGATATCAAGGCGGTGACCTGAGGCCGGACATGACTATGCCAGAGTATTCGGTACAGATCACAGATCGAAAGATGAAGAAGCTGAGGAATAAAGAAATTGAGCTAGTTAAAGTGAGATGGGAAAATAGATTAGGTGGTGAGGATACCTGGGAGTTGACCGCGGAAATGGCTAAAGGGTATCCCTATCTGTTTGAGTAAGTTTGTGTATTTTCTTTTTAGATGATAGTGCTTGTAAAGGTGTGTATGTATGAGTTGTTTAACTTTGAATTGTGTATGAATTTCGAGGTCGAAATTTTCTTTTTAGATGATAGTAATGTAACGTCACGTGCCTTTCGGATCCATGTGGATCATGTGTGTGTTGGTTGTGTAAGCCGTTGTAAGGCCAATGTGAGCTAGTTGTGTGGAATGTGTGATGTGAATGTGTGGCTTGAGCAGGTGAAGAGCAGGGTTGGTCCTGAAATGAAACAGGACCTGCTACTGTTCAATTGGAGTTGGCGGCCAGGGGTGGCCGTTGACTGGTTGGCGTCCAGGTTAGTGGACGTTGACTGCTTGAATTTGGCGGCAGTAGATGTGGACGCTAAGGGTGGCGGTTGCTGTTGGCGGCATAGGGGTTGACGCCAACCTGAGAATTCTGCAGGTTATAGGCTCACCCGAGAGCAGTTCCCTCAGCTCACTCTCTTTCCCTCTTGCCCCAGCTTGCTGCCCCCGTGTCTCTGAAGCTTCTAACAGGTTCCGAAGAGTGGTTGGACGATCGTAGAACACGTGGCGTTGCCGAATTGCGCGAGGAAACGTCGCGGCGTGGTGCAATTCCCGTAGGAGCTCGCGGAGGGCTCGGCGTGAACCAGGAGATTGCGGGAGGTTCTAGCATGTTCTGAGGTAGGGGACGAACCCGTTTAACTGCGTAGAAACATTAAAACATAACAAACCCACTTGAATCAGCATGATAATGCATTTTCGGATCAAGTTGCACCATGCGGGGATAATGGGTGGTTTGAGTAGTTTAATGTACGAAGCATGTTGTAGTGGTTTGTATTGGGTTCTGGCATGCTAAAGGAACTGCATTTGTATGTTTTTCTGTAGTTAGAACGGTTAGAAAACCCGCAGAGCCGGATTAGGGTCTCTGCAGGATTAAGGCCAGAGAACTTGGCGTCAACATCGTTTGTCGCCAAGCTCCTCAGCCAAGATGTTAACGGCCAGGTCCCTTGCCGTTGACTTGTTGTAAGCGGCAGTCGATGTTGCCGCCTACTGGTTATAAATAGAAATGACTGATTACAGCATTTATTAATAATGCATGTGTGTTGACACATGAGGTGCACTGAGTGCACATGGTTTTCGTGTTTAGCATACAAGGTATGCAGTTAGTTGCTTACTTCAGTGACTGCGTGTTGTTTACGCGAGTCAGTTGGGTTCACGTGTAGTGGACCATGGTTACTTGTGGTTTACGTGAGGTTTCACGTGGTTTATGTGTGACGTGCACGTGGCTCTGTGTACGTGGCGAGTAGTACGACGCCTACCGTGGTTACCTCTCCAGTTGGGTGCCCCAGGTTCTTTGTGAGCCAGGCTGTTAGCTCGGGACTTTGTCCCGGTACTTGTGTTGTACCGTCGAGGTCTGTGTCGTCTGACCTGGACACCCTCACTCCTGTGTTGAGTTGTACGTCCGGCTGAGGGAAAGACGACAGTGGGACAGTGACACTTGAGTTTGTTTTTAGTCACTTGTAGCGCGCTCGTAGTTGGGGGTACGGACACCAGTAGTCGACACTGGTCCCCAGCTAGTCCTTTTCCAGTGCCTCACTCTAGAGAGCCCAGGCCAGGTTCTCCTGAGGTGCCAGGCATGGGCCTGTGACCGTGTGGTCTGCAGGTGGTGGTGTTTAGTTGGTCTTCACAGTTGCTTGACCTTTTCACGTGGAGCGACAGTTGGACCTTTCGTCCGTGGCTGCGAGACTGAGAGGTAGACCTATGTTAGTTTGTCCGAGTCAGTTTCTGGTGTCGCGAACCAGTTCACGTGGCTCGTGTTGGCTGTCTCTACTTTAGCTTGTACACCTGTACTGATTTTCCGTTTAATTATTACTGTTGTTTCTCGTAGTCGGCAGACGGTGAGTACTTTTACAGCTTTAATATTATGTTTAGCTGTTCTATAAATTGTTGGTATTGTTTACTGTTTTCGTACCTGTGGTTTTGGTTTGCTCGGTGTTGGGGGAGTTCCCTACTGAGCCAGTGACTAGAGAGGCTCACCCCTACCCCCACAGGTGAGAGCGAGGAGGACGTCTCATGACCATCGTCCAGCTCAGGGCCGCGTCGTAGCGGTGCAGGGTCAGTACCTCCAGCGGTGTAGTCCCAGCTGTGTAGTTCTCCAGTAGTGTAGCTTTGTAGTTGTTTACTTTCTTCAGTTGTACCTCGGGGTATGCCCCAGGCTCTTGTACTTCTTTTCAGTTTTGTGGAAATTTGACTATGTAACTTGTGAATTATATATATAAAATGGTGTGTTCCTTTATGTTTACATGGACTGTGGTTTGGTATCCCTTGCGAGGCTTCGGCCCGTTCGCGGGAGGCGGACTCGGATCAAGTACGTTATCGGTTTAACGGGCTTAGCCGAGGCGTTCCGTCACACTTGTCCACCTCCAGGATTTTCCTAATGCCTTTAGGACGAACTTTTCACACATAGATCTTTCCATAGGGACTTTTCTATGTACAGCTCTCGAAGCCTCTAGGGTAGCCGTGTCATTTTCGACCCAATTCTTACACATTACATTCACTTTATCGCATTTTCACACATTATTCACATGTTTTACTTATTCTGTTGAACCATTTTATATGTTACATTCATAAATTCACATGTCTCAGTTAACCCTAACATGATACTACTGTTAACGGATTTAAACACTCAGAAAAATTATCTCAATCATACTGAGATCAATTAGCAAGTAATCATCTCAATGGACACACTTTAATTTCTATTTTCATGTGAAATTTACATGAATATTACTTTCTGTTCCCCAAATCATATGAGAATTTAACCACAGACTTGTTGAAGGTTTCAGATCATACATGCAAATTTTTCATATTTTTCTGAGCTATGCAGGATTTATAGAAAATAAAACACTCATTTACATGCTATTCATAAATCAGTTTAACATGGACTCAAAATGCTAGGATCGAATTTAATAGTTCACAAACCTGTGTCTAGCATTCATATTACCATAGTAATTTTCCCCGAAATTATCTTGCGTCATACAATTTTCTGAGATTTTTAACATAACCTACATGTATTCTCTACTTTCAATACAGAAATTACAGTATATTGCATGGTCATGGGAAAGTTCCCAAATTCTCAAGACATGGATTGAGGTGTAGACACATCCTTCACAAATTATGTGGCACTCAAATACAACATAGATCAGGTAATCAGGAAGCTACCACATTAAGGAGCATATCTCAAACATGTATTTAACATAATTCTAACAATTCATACTAATTACAGAAAAACATAAAAATCTCACAACACATTCTATTAGCTAATTTACATAACATATAAAATTTACACTATATCCTCATGCGAAGAAGTCCGAAAATTAATCATATAGGGAAGAACAGTTCACTGTTCTGTCCTTAAGAACTAAACGGCAAGGGGCTGGCCGTTCACAGAGGTTGACGGCAGCATCACATGCCGTCAACACAAGATCTTGACGACAAGGGATCTTTCCGTCAAGTTCCTGTCTGTGTAAAAATACAGACCGGGCTTGAAAGAAAGGGGAAAGTAGGGCTCCAGGACACGAATTAAAACCCACAAAAATACCTAGGACTTAGGGGACATGCACAAGCTTAAGATCTAGGGTTTACTTGCCTTTAGAAAAATCTCCAAACGGATCAAAATGGCGAAAGAAGCTCTCCTTGGGTAGTGCCAAGAAGCCTCCAAAACTCCTTTGCTCCGGGTTCTAGGGGGTTGTATGTCGCAGTCCAGCGCCGGGGAAGTCTTCTCCTATGCTTGGACTTCCTCCTTGTCATGGCAGATCTCCAGAAGATGCCTTCAATCACCGGATCTGAGCTCCCAAAGTCAGGTTTTCTCTCATGCTCCCACTCACAGCTAGGGTTTCACTTTGCAAGAGCCAAGAGGGCTCTTCTAGTCACTAGGGAAGGTAGTTTTATAAGTTGAGCATAGGGCCTTGGCGCACAGGTGATGGAAGAGACGTAGGTGACATCTCCCCAATCAGGGAGCTAGCCCAATCCATGCTCTCTGCGTTCTGCAGTGCACAGAAAATTAGGGAAATAGATGTCCACAAAGCTGGCCGTCTACATACCATTAACGTCCATCGATATGGATGTTTACTTATCATAAACGTCCACTCATGTTGACGCCAAGATGCTATCGGCCAGCACACCAAAACCATGCAAAGAACTGTATTTACACTATGTATATACATACAATGTATAAGGTATAACATGCATATTACTACACCATGCAATCAACAATATTTATACCTAGACATACACATGCATACATAAGTACACTAAGATAATATGTACGTAGATATCTACCTATGCGTACATGATGTTTTACATAAGCGTGACTCAACACGCGGCAAAATGAAATGACAAGAATTGCGAGGGCTTCACAATCATTAGGAGGCAATATGAATTAAGTTAGCTAGGAATAATCTACTCCACACAATAGTTCTTGCATGCACACACTTGATTTGACATATATATAGTATACACACATGGGTGTAACATACTTATGTACATTATGCATGAAATAGATAGATACAACATGCGCACCGATAATTAGATTAAACTTGCACAACATTACTTAAGTACTATATGCATGGGATTCTTAACATACACAATATGCACAATTTAGCTAATTGCCTATTCTCACCTAAATATCATGAAAATGCATGCATGTTATTCATGAGGAATATATAATTACAATATACACTACTAAATACACCGACCATACTTGCAACAATCAAATGCACATGCACAAATTATAAGTGAATAAAAATTCAGGACATCACAGAGTTGGTGGGGGCTGACTCAACCATCGTGCAGTGGGTTGACCAGCCTAGCTGAGCCTAGACTGTGTTTGGGCCTAGGGAAGGTTGGGGAGGCAGTTGGGCTACTTGTCGAGCCAACCATGAGGCACATCACTTTTTATTTTCTTCTTTTGTTTATGAAAATAAAAAAGAGCAGAAGCAGGAAATGTAGGTTTTCAATTTGATAATTCAAACTAAAATTGATTATGCAAAGGTGGTGCACAAACTCATGAACAAGGTTGAACCATGGAACGTAGGTTTTCGATTTGATAAGTCAAACTAAACATGATTAGGTTATGCAAGTAACATCGATAGGTGACGGGACACTAGCACAATGATGAACCATTGTTGGTGACCTTGATCTATGATCGATGGATGGCAGTGGATAATGATGGACAATGACATAGTTGAATATTTAATCACTTTATATCACATTAACATGAATATAATCAGAAAATTAATTCCAAGTTCACTTCAGAGAGGGGATCTTACCCGTAGGTCCATATCAGAAATACTTAGACTAAACAGTCTAAGTACTTTTTACATATGTTAAGTTTTAGTCCTTACTTTTTCGAGATCCGCACTAGAGAGGTCCTAGGAGACAACACTAGAGGTACATGTAATTAATGCACTTTTGACCATCAGGAAGGAGGGTCAATGGATTCATACTTTAACTAATTTTTTCATTTAATTTACTTTAACCACTTTCTTATTATACCTTAACTAAGTTCTTCTTATATTTCAACTTCTTATACTTCTAAATTCGAAGAATTAAAATAAGAATTCAAAGTCATTTAAAGTATGTGTGACAGTGAGTTAAAGTGTGCGGGACTTAATATAACAATTATTAACTTTTAAAGTATGGCTACTACATTAATTAAAGTGTTACATATTTGTAGTTAAATTAGAAGACGAATCTGGTTAAAGTATAAGAACAGAGAATAAGAACGCAAAGAATAAATTAAAGTATATGAACAACATGGTTAAAGTAGATGAACAAACTAGTTAAAGTAGACGAAGAAGTAAGTTAAAGTATGAATATAATAGCCATTTGATTAAAGTATATGAAAATTTGGTTAAAATATACAAAGAAGTCAGTTAAAGTATAAATATAGTGGTCATTCATACCTAATGGTAAGTAAACAACATAACTTAAAGTCTAAGTTCCAAAATGTTAAAGTAAGAGTACGAGGTTGTTAAAATATGTGTGACAGTGAGTTAAAGTGTGAGACTTAAAGTAAATGTTGTTCACTTTTAAAGTTCGACTATTAATCAATTAATTATTACATATTTATGATTAAAATAGAAGAGAAATCTGGTTAAAGTACAAGAACAAAGAATAAGAAAGGAAAAAATAAGTATACGAAAAGTCATTTAAAGTATATGAAGAAATCAATTAAAGTAAACGAAAAAATTAGTTAAAATATATGAAGAAATCAATTAAGGTGTGGATGTAAAATCTATACATTCCTGATGATAAGAAACACATTTATTATATGGAAGGGTAAAATGAAAAATAAAAATAAAAATCTGTAAGCAAAAAGATGAAAAATATCTCTCAAAAGTTGATTGGTAAAGCCCCCAAAAAAGAAGATTAACGGGCACGTTATTTCCTGACTGGGGTCAAGAAATAAATTCCCCTACTATCAAAGACATGTAATTAATTTTTCCAATATAATATAGATCAATAAGGTTAAACTCGATCAGTCTATAATTTCTTGTTCTGATTATAGCAAGTGTTTCTTAATCAAAATAATTTCTCCTTATTTTGAGGGCAAGTACAAAGACATCAACTGTCACTACTGAACATAGGAAACTTATTTATCGCTTGTAGTCCTAGGATTTGGTTGCCCCTTTTTATGAAACAAAATAAAATTTAACAAGATCATCTATCTTTTGAGCAATATTGATCAGAAGAAAAGAATGCAGTGTTTTTTTTTCCCCCGGGAGCTCATATTGTTTACAAGCATTATATGAATTATGCATTATATTGCTTTATATAAAATTTTGTACACATGTAGTTTTAACTTTTGCTCGCACCAATCAGTGTGGCATATGTACTTAATATGCCCACTTGAGTTGATAGTTGTATGCATATTAATGATATAGAGAAGTTTATATTAGTGGTTCAAGTAACTCATGCATAACTATAGTTATATCTTCTAATATCTAACATTTTAGTATCTGACCTCGCAGGTAATCTCTTTGCATCCCTATTTTTCAACGAGAAAGATTTAGTTTATTTTTATATTGTACTTTAAGTGTAATATAATTAGACAATAATTTATGAAACATCTGATAATTAAGTTGTCACTTTATCACTCTTTATGTGAGAAGTGTCACATAAATTATTAGCTAGTCATATTACACTTAAAATATAATACAAAAATGTACTAAGTCTTTCTCTTTTCCAACAGCCAACTCCTAGCATGACCTCCTCTTAAGGGAAACTAGTTAACCATTTGGTGCTATATTATAATCTCGTCAAAGATGTGGTCGACGAATATTTAGAGTTTGGTAAACAAACATTTCCCACCCCCCCCCCCCCCACATCATCTATGTCCTTACTCTTTTTCTACTGTCCTAGGAAGGGACATCTATGCCATTAAAAAAGAGAATTAAGAACGAGTCATATTGACCAATCATTGGACGATTCTAAGAGCCATGTCCAATGTTCAATCATTAGGTCATTCGCATTAACAATGTAGCTCTCTGATTACAATAATATTTGGGGAAAAACTTTTTACTTGCCTGCAGATGCCCTCCCCTACCGACCCTAAGCACAAGGGGTCGGATAGGTTATGGACGCACCATATTATATGAGAAAAATTTAATGTATTTGAGTTGTGTATTTTTTATTTATATTTTTCTTCTCTCATTAGTTAATAGAAAGAATATACAATACAATTATTCAATAAAAGGTGAGAAGTATAAATAAAAAATACACAACTCAAGTATATTAAATTATTCTCATATTATATTTGAGACGTGCTCTTGCAAGCAAATAAGAAATTGTTTATTAGCCTCTGCTATTAATATTATTCCTGTGGGTCATCAATATTTTCTACCTTACGTGCTAAGCGTAGAGTTTGAAAGAGTCTTGAAAATTTTATACTAGCAGCCTTCTTATACGAGTATTACAAAATTATCAATAATGTTGTGTATATAAATATATATGACCTCGCTGGATAATAATATCTAAATTGTTCGTAATGCCTCGTAGAGAAATAATCTTGTTACATAAAATAAATATGATACTGCATAAATATCCTTCTACATTTCAACGTTATCTTGTGTTTTTTAAAGTCAGTTGACAGTTGAGGTATTTGTGCACTTTTATTAATGTGAGAAAGTTTAATATATATATATATAGAGAGAGAGAGAGAGAGTGGTGTTCACATAGCTACATATATAAGAAGGTTATTTATATATAGTTTTCTAAGGAGAATGTTGTTTCTGTAATTATTCCAACATTGTTTAATTATGGCAAGGTTTCGGTCGACCACGAGCGTCGCGGGTGGGCGTGCAGCAAGCTGCGGCGGTGCGCCCCCCCCCCCCCCCCCCATTTTTATTGTTTTATCTTTAATTTTATTTTTAGCACAAGTCCCATCGGATAAATGTGTCAATCTAATTAAATCGTCCATTTAATATGACCATGGAACCCTATTAATAGGCCGAAGCTGTCACTTCTGGGCAATTAAAGAATGCACAATCCTTATTATCTTGAAGCTTTCAGACAACAATGGAACTGCACACGAATACAGCTGATAGCACAGTCTTCAAATTAATGAGACTTGATGCTAAAAAAGAAACATACCAAGAAAATAATAAAATTTAGGGAGAATTAATTTTTGGTTTCTGACAGGGATCAGATTTTTATACACTGTCTTGTCTCTTTTTTATGTGGAATTTATTTTTAAGTCTCTGTCGTTAACCCCCGTTATCCCTCATTGTGGCTGTTTTACCTGCGAAAATGTGTAACTGTATAAGTATATACATACAAAGTTACATGTGTAACTGCTGAGTATGTAAATCCTGTAAATGTGTAACTGCATAAATATGTAGTTATAAATTTACATAATTTCAGAAGGAGTTACCTAGTTACTAGGACTTATATAGGACTTATATAGTTACAAAGTTACATGTGTAATTCCTGTAACTGCGTAAGTATGTAATTCTTATAACTATGTAAGTATGTAGATATGTAAGTGTGTAATTACATATGTATAATTATGTAATTATACATGTAACGCTGTAACTACTACTCTATAACTACACATGTAATTACATAAACATAGCATATAATTCGAGACTTGTAACTAAGTAAGTTTCTGATAACTAATAATTACAGAGTTACAGAAGGACTTACTTACGTAAGTGTGTAATTACACATGCAACTGTGTAAGTAGGGTAAGTCCTTTTGAAGCTATATAGTCTTGTCTTCTATAATTAGTAACTCAGGACTTAAAAATAAAATTTCCAATTAAAGATTGATTGATAATTTCCTAGTGAATAAGTAAACATTTAGAGAGTTACATATATAATTGTATAGTAGGTATTATATATTTACACAGTTACAGAATTAACATACTTACTATTACACATATAACTCTGTAAATACGTACTTACACAGTTACACATTTTCGCAGTTGAAACAGTCAGAGAGAAGATAACGGGGGGTTAACGACATGAATCTAAAAATAAATTCTGTATAAAATAAAAATAAATAGCGCAACAAAATCTGACAAGGATCTTAACATAATATCAATCACATATCAACAATAATTCTCACTAAAATTTATGATAAAAAAATTAAATAGAAGGCGCACGCACTGCCGCGGTGTAAAAAATCTCTCTCGACAGACATCTTGACGTCCACCTCGCATTGATTTGGAACACGTACACGCGCGTGGGCTGACGCAGCCAGTCCTCCTTAGGACCATGGCTTTTATTGACACCCACCAAAGTCGGATCATGTCCCTGCGCCATCACCTTTATTAAGCTTTTATTAAGGATCGTCAAATTTGTACGCAGCTGGGTGTGTCCACGTGGACGAGAACGGTCATGGCCAATTGCTGAATTGTTAGCGTGATGGTCCACCACAATTATCCACTAACTTCGAAGACTAGAACTAAAGTAAGTTAGCGTTTGGTCCAATTTATCCACACCGGGTCGGATTCACCAATGTCAAACTTGTGGAAAATTAAGGAATCCGCTTCCTTTTTTTTGACAGATTAAGGGTGGAAAAGGAATCCGTGACCAGTGCTTTGGTAATCACATGGGGGTTGCTAATCTGGACTTCATTCATGCACATATATATAAGGCAAAATGCTGCTTGGATGGACAAATTATAAATCTTTGCTCTATTCAGGATAAATTGTTTGATAATAGGATATGGGGAGTTATCTCCCTTTTATTTGAAAGCTGGATAATTTGATTTAATCAGTCCCACTCTTTTGTGATACCCTTGTTTGATATCTCCCTTTATATATCCAGAGTTATCATGGAGTACTAGCTAGAAAGTTAATTCCTCTATCCACACTAGTCACAGTTGCCTACCCACTTTGTTTGACGGATAGCTTATTATATAGGGTGATGGTTTATCCCTAGTCACAGGTCTTCAAAGATTTGAGCAATCCTAGTTTGACACTCCATTTTAGACCAGCTTAAATGTCTTCCTTCATCCTGTGTTTAACTCTCAGTTTGAGAACCAGTCCACATACATTTCTCCAACATGAATATGTCCAAGTTCCAAACATTCCTAGTCTTAATTCCAACATAGAGAAACATGCACCGTCTCTTTCTCTTCACCCGGATTTGCGGACCTCTTTGATAGACTACAACCAAGAGACCCATACGAGTTACGATGGTTTCTGTTTTGAGAAATGCTTGCTACGTGGAATGCACCATGCTTCTTCGGCATGCAATGTCATTTCACCTCGCCGGTCATTGTGCACGAATCGAGGTCAGACTTGCGCACAATGATGACGCGCACTACGCACATCCGATTTCTAAACAACTTTGTTTGCCTACCTCTTTTGAGTATAAAACATAAATATGTGATCAAGAGAGCATATACGGCCTCATATGAGTATTCTAAGTAGCAAGAGAGTATCCACAAGATTAGAAGAACATATTTAGATACTAGGGAGCATATGCATCTGTGAACCTTATGCAAGTTTAGGGGAGCATATAATGTCTCCAATGACATCTTAAGTAACTGAGGAGCATCAACAAAACCAGGAGAACACATTTAGGCTCCGAAGAGCATATATTGTCTCCAATGAGCATCCTAAGTAACCGGGGAGCATCAATAATACTAGGAGAACATATTTAGGTGCAGAGGAGCATATGTATCGCTTGGAGAGTAGCTACAATCTTAGGGGAGCATATACATCTCTGGAGAGCATTTGAAGGTCCAAGGGAGCATATATAGTCCAATGAGCTTCCTAAGCAACAGAGGAGCATCCACAAAATCAGGAGAGCATATTTAGGCTTTGGGAGCATACACATCATTTGGAGAGCATCTCCAAGTTCAGCTGGAGAGCATTTGAGGTGGGGTCCTTTCATCCAACGGAAGAAACCAGACGTGTGTAGTGCACGTCATCATTGTGCATGAGGGCGACCTCGGCGCACGTGCGATGGCCGGTGGGGTGGAGTGACGAAGCGCGACGCATTCCACGTAGACTTTTGCGGTGAAGTAAACATTTCTCTTCTATTTTACCATTCCTCTCCCCCACAAACCCCTTTCCCTTCAACTTTATAATATATAGCTGTAGTTAATCACTTATTACTCCATAACTTATTGCTCCATGTGCCATTTATCTATTACCTAGTTTAAATTTATGCATTATATTAGATGAACATTAATAATGGAGGCAACAGGTAAAATAAAGTGCACAACAAATGAATTGCCTCCCACTCCGAAAGAGGATGCAAGTTGTTGGATGAGGGCCCTAACTAGCTCAGGGAGGGTCGCCAACCCCTTGACAGCTTTTCTGAACTTTATCACCTGTCCAAATAGGGAATGGAATTGATCTAGGGAAATTGATGGGGGTGTTATCGATCACAATGCTTACCTTACCTTCTCGACAGTTAGTGTCTTCCGATCAAATGATTTTCTTGCTCATAGTAGAAGCCATGATGAGAACTTCATTCCCTACAGATGAAGCCAATGATGAAGTCAATCTGAGAACCCACAAGGGTAGAGAAAATTTGATTTCAAGTGTTCGAGTTTCGTTACTCAGAAGGGGATGAAGAATGAGAAAAAAAAGTCGCTACTATCGAGCCAACACCACTTTGAGTCTGCAAGAAGTCAATCTTAGAGTGGAGCTCTCAGAATCGATCCTCTGATGCTTAAGTCAGAGGTCGGCCTTGATGAGAGAGAGAGAGAGCGATAAAGCTGCAAACGAATCAATACACTATATAAGTAGCTTGAAGCTCGGCTCAATAAAAGTTCAGTTCGACTCATTTATTAGACTAATGAGTCGAACTTAAACAAGAAAAGAAGCTCGGTTCATAAACGAGTCGAGCTTGAACAGAGGTATGCTCGACTTGATTATATTCGCGAGCAGCTCGTTAAGATACTCGATAAAGTATTTGTTAAGATACTCGATAAATTACTCATTAATATACTCGAATTCATACTCGTTAATATACTCAAATATAATAAGTATGGGAATATAAATATATTTATTTATTTTATATAATTATTATTAAAGTATGAAATGTTTATGAGGACTTAAATATAAAAGACTAAATGTCAAGGGTACATACATAAATCATGTAAATAAGGTATATACATAAAATTTAATTTTAATTAAATCATGAGAAAAATGGTTTATACACAAAATCCTCTTGACGGGCCTATGCAAGTGTGTGGCAATCGGTGTGGCCACGGGGCGCCGCCATCGATTGTCGAAGTCTCCACCGACCACCATAGACCCTTCGTCGGTGCTGAACAGAGCTCCCAACGGCAGACTTTGTGTGGTGGATATAGATCTTTATAAAATAGACTCCCCAACCCTTTCGGTCGAGAACCTTTCCCAAGCTCTTGAGTTTGAAATTGAGCTCTGATTTGAGCTCAATTTTGAGTTCGTTTATGTAACGATATGCTTAATGAATCGAGTTTGAACATCACAAAATTTTAACGAGTCAAATATGAGCACAAGTCTCAGATATTCGAAAAGTATTGAGCCGAGTATGAACTCGCAAAAAACAAATGATCCGAGTCGAGCCGAATATCGTTTGTAGCCCTAGGGAGAGATAGAGAGAGAACTATTGTCAAGATTTGATACGAAATCCTTCCCTTTTTACCTGTGATTGTAGGGTTATTTTTATTGGGCAAGAGAAGGAGGAGGCATAGTCTCCACTCCAAGATTTGTGAGAAGACTTGCTTCATTTCCCCTCTGATGTGTGTTGTATATCGTTGATCACAAGTCCACCCCTCAATTCACCTAGTAGTCACGATTTGGTCTTTTCACCATGATTCCTCATATCGATGTGGAGGTGTGACAATTGATCACGCATGCGTTCAATCCATTTCTTTTTAGATCACCATAAATTGATCTGTTGTGTCAATTGATGTGATTATTAGACCTAGATCAAGCTGAGATGGATCGACCACCGAGACTTATCAGTACTTGAGCACAACAATCTCCAACATCCACATGCCCGTCTTTGACTGTCGAAAGTGCTATGAAGTTTTGTTTCTTGAAAGTTGGCCATGAGAATAATTGTTGGAATATTTATTGTTAAATTTAAAAGTTTATTTTTGGTTTCATTTGATTTGGTGAACTCTATAAAAAGTTCTTGGTTTTCCAATGTGAGGTTTATCCCATATTGGAAGTTGAGAAAAAATTCATTTCCTTTATATAGTTGTTTCTTTTCTTTAGAGATGTGATCTCTAGGGAGAACTATGGAGGAGGGCCCATTTGGGCTTGTGGGCTTTGAGCCTTATTTCACACACGCGCGACTTGCCTTGCCTTGCCTTGGCGCGCGTGTGGAGGTCTAGCTGGCCACCTACATGGCTTTCTTTATTTTGCTTTTTGACTGTTGACTGACCGTTTTGACTTCATCTTGGATTCCTTACCCTTTTGGAAACCGAATGGTTGCCCACCCTTGATGGGGGTGTTTCCGCAATGGGTATGGAATAGAGAGAAAGGGTATCTCTTTCTCTGGTTTTTTGCTTCTGTGTTTTTCCCTCTTGCGGCAGAGTTCTTCCTGTGCCTTCTCCGCAGTGGCGATTGAGAGCTAGCGACTGGTCTACAAAGTGTTCGTCCGTCAGTGCAATTTGGAGTGGACCTTCGCACCGTAGTGGTGTTGGGTCATCGTATCTTGGAAGGAGTTCGCCATCATCCTATTGCACCGTGGTAGGGGCGAAACGACTTCAAAGAAAGCGACATCGCGCTTTGGCCCTCAAGTTTGCATACATTCGATCTTACTCTCTGTCATCTATTTTATCCATATTGATCAGATTGAATCTGTCTGCTCTTGCTATATACTTCTTGGATTTCAACATAAACAACCCCTGAAAAATTGACAAATTCTGTATACACATATACACTTTTGATCAACCTTATAGTTTGATACTACCTGCATGAAGACAAGATAATAAATCAACATTATCACAAATCATGAAGATGTAGTGTGAACAAGATAGCAAAAAAATTCTCTTCAAAGCAATCTAGACATAAACCCGATTCAACCCCGGCCCCCTCCCCCCCCCCCTCGACTTATTCTAGCTTGAGATATTTTTTTTATGCTTAATATCTTAATTCCTGCCAAAGCTTCTGCTCTACGAGTTCCTTAATATTACTGTTTTCGGCATGTTCTTCTAGGTCACAGTGTTGCAATGTCTTTGACTATCTTACTGCAAATGTATTGATTTAATTGCTATGGTAATTTGTGTTACTGCTAGAGTAACGGGGTCGGCTCAGACCGAGCAGCTCCCAAGGGATGGTGGCGCGCCTCTCGTGTGTTGCCGAGCTTCTACCTGCAAAACCACCGAGTGACCTCGGTGGGAAAGTACTCTGCGATCAAGTCAGTTCGGGAGGTTGGAGTAAGAGAGTTTATGGGTAAGAAGTTGCGTACCTTTTTCACGAGGGATGCCTCTCCCTTTTATAGGGATTTCGTAGGTTGAATTTACGGGAAGTAGCTCGATGACATGTCCACAATCTTGCCCCTGATTTCGGTAGGCCGAAGTAATGGATGACAGGTGCGGCGGATAGGCCCCGAATACTTCGGGCCTTGCCGTTACTGGACTTGCCCTCTATGAACGTGTCGGGACAGTTAATGGACGTGGCCCGCGATCTTCGGGCCTTCCCGCCAATGAGCCTTTCCATTATGGTCATGTGAGTCAATGTTAGGCAAGCCCAGACTGGCGTGTTTCCACCGAGGACTGCGGTGGGACTCGGCTCGCCTAAAATCTCGGCTCCTCGCACTTCACCTTGAAGGACTGTTTGGGGACAGCTTAGAGATCGCTGCTTTTTGCCCGAGCTTCTGAGGACCGACCTGCATAATTGACCTACCATTCGCTACTCGGAAAGGTCGCCCGGTTCGGCCAGTTTGTCACCTTGGCGAACGCTAGATAGGCGGCGTGCTCTTCCTCCGATCTCCCGAGGATCGACCTGTATCATTGGCCCCCCATCTTCAGCTCGGGGCGTCGTGGCGGGCCGAGGAGAAGATGTTAGGATTTGGCAGCTAGTCGTCGTCGTTCACTTGTCGTGAGTTATGTAGACGTGTCCATGCACTGCCAGGATCACGAGAGGACACAACGGCCACTGGAACGACGTGACCCCTGGCGTTTCTGACACCCGCTGAAACGGTGTGCCACCTCGACTTCCGGCCGTAATCATGGCGGCAGGTGATGCGACGGACATTCCCATCGACGCCTCGACTCCCGATCCTCCTTCGATTGCAATCCGCGTTCGGAGCTCGCCAGAGAAAGGGATGGCGACACGTGGGTCGATCGCGATGCTCCAACACGGCGATGATCCGCCTCCGTTGGATCGAAGCAATTCTGGAACCCTATAAATAGCATCATTGGCCCCGAAAAGAGGCCCTTACGCGCGTGATCTCCAGCGTCTGAAGCAGCCGACCTTCCGAGTTGTGGTGGACTGATCAAGTGTTCCCGCCGAGCTTCCGTTCGTTTGCCCTCGCTTCGATTTTCCCTCCTCAAAGGTAAGCCATGGGCTCGCCCTCTGCATCCACGTCTCTTCATCACCTTCCACATCTTCTGCGGGGCACTCTCCTTCCGAATGTACCTCTGCTCGACCCCCTTCTTCTCACTCTGCTCCTGCCCCTTCTTCTCGCTCTGCTTCTGCCCCTTCTTCTTGTTCTACTCCTGCCCCGGCGGGTCCTTCTGATGCCCAGCCGGTGGATGAGGAGGACGAGTTTGTCCCCTTGGTGTCCCCTGGGATGTATGTGCCCAGGGTCACCTCGGCTCCATCATCCGGGGTGCGCAAAGCGGCTGACTCCGTGGCCGATGCCACTATCGAGATTAACCGGGCGACCCTCGAATGGATCGTAGACCATCCAAGGTTCGCTTTTCCCCCTGACTTCACCGTGTATGCCTCAGGCGACCTCCAAGCCCACTACACGATGGAGAACGGGTGCCTATACTCGGAGTCAATCCGAGCTGGCTTCCGATACCCCCTTCACCCTTTTCTCCTTCATCTCTTTCTGTACCTGGGGGTCGCCCCCTCTCAATTGGCCCCCAACTCCTGGAGGTCGGCCGTTGGTTTTCTGGCGGCATGCGCCATGGCCAAAGTTCGGTCGAGCATCCGTCTTTTCTTCTTTTGCTTCTCTCTCAAAGTCTCGGGAGATTGACTGTACATATCGGCTAGGATGGGCCGCCACTTCCTCGGTCGTTTCCCTTTCTCTATCCATCACTAGAAGAGGAATTTTTGTTTCATTCACAGCTCGGAAGAGTGGGACTTTCCTACTACCTGGTCGGCCATCAACCCTCAGGATGAGGTCTTTCGGCCCCCTGCCGACATGAGCGATGCCGAACTCTCAGACTTCGATTCACTGCAGGCGGTGTCGAAGTCCGACCTGCGTGAACCCTCTGCCACTCTGTTCGAGCTGATCCGTGGGCCGATAGAGGTCTGACGTCTTTAGGAACTTTCTTCTTTATTCTCATTCTTTGTTGTTGATTGACCTGATGATGATTTCTTTTTCTAGCAAAGATGGCCGAGGACGCCGACTACAGGGCCCTTGCCGCTCAACGCTTCGCCGCTGGGGGCAACGGCCGAACGAAGAGGATTGCTCAGGAGAAGCGGCCCGCCGAGGAGGTCGAAGTCCAAATCATGGATCCCCCAGCCCCCTCTACTGCGATCGCCGTTCCTCCTGCGTCCATGGTCGCGTCGGTGCCCGCGACCAAGGAGACCGTGGAGAGGCCCGCGAAGCGAGCTCGGCCAACCAAGCCACGATTGATTGAGGGCAGCACATCGAGCGTTGCCTCCCCGTCCCGCCGCCCGGTTGCTTCCGTGGCCCAACCAACGGGGCCGAGCCCCCAAGAATGGGGTCGGACGTCTGCCCCGGCTGGCGCCACCTTCCGAGCCGCGTCACTGAAGACCTTCGAGATCGTCGACGAGGTGTTTCGGGGCCTACAACATCACTTAGGCCTACTCGTGGAGCTTCTCCACAGGACGGACCAAATCCGGACGTCGATCGAGGGTCGGGTACGTTCCTTGGAGAAGGAGGTCGCCGACCTTGAGAAGAAAAGTGTCGAGCTGAAGGATTCGGTCGCCGCCGAAGCTGCTCGAGCCAGCAAGTCATAGGATCGGGCCGCCTCGCTTGCTCGGGCGGTTGACGAGCTCAAGGCTTCGCTGGCTGCAGAGAAGGCTACACGGGGGACCGAGAAGGCGGCTCGGGAGGCCGAGGTCAAGGCTCACGAGCAAACGAAGGCCGAAGTTACCCAACTCGTGGATGACGAATGCCTGAAGGCCGTGGTCGAGTACAAGAAGTCTGATGTGCATCTCAACCAGATAACCGGCTTGTTTAGGGACGAGTACAAGTACTGCCTGGAGGCCATCGCCACGGCCTTCCCCGAGCTGGACCTGTCCAACGTGCAGCCCCTGGCGCGGACGACGACGAGGCCGACGAGGAGGTTGGACCGACTGCGGCCATACAGACCGACGCAGGGACCTCTACTCCGGCTCCCCCAGCTGACCCCCAGTAGCTATTCACCGAAGCTGCCACCATGCTTAAATCGGTGTGTTTTTGTAAGGACTTCTCTCGGCCCTCGGGCCGTGGTAAAGTAATATATTTACTTTTCATTTTCATGTGCTCGCAAACATGTCACCGTCGCGAGTGAGCTTAGAGTGTCGAGACGACCTCATCAGGCTCGGAGTGCCTAAGCGACCTCCTCAGGAAATTTAGAGCGTCGTAGTGACCTCGTTAAGCTCAGAGTGCCGAAGTGACCTCCTTAAGAAATTTAGAGTGTCGTAGCGACCTCGTTAAGCTCGAAGTGCCTAAGCGACCTCCTTAGGAAATTTAGAGTGTCGTAGCGACCTCGTTAAGCTCGGAGTGCCAAAGCGACTTCCTTAGGAAATTTAGAGTGGCATAGCGACCTCGTTAAGCATTAATACTTCAAGGATAATAACATCAGAGGTGCTCGGCATTCCATGTTTTGGGAACCGCCGAGCCGCTCAGGTTTGCCAAACGGTAGGCCCCCTATCCGAGGTCCTCGACCACTCGGTATGGGCCTTCCCAAGTGGGGGATAGCTTCCCTCCAGCTGACTTGGGATCCGAGATGGCGAGCTTCCGAAGGACGAGGCTGCCCGCACTGAAGCGACGAGGTCTGACACTTGAGTCGAATCTTCGCTTCATCTTGCGCTGGTAGGCTTCAACTCTGGATGCTGCCTTGTCCCGCCGCTCCTCGACCAGATCCAACTGGGCACGCAATGAGCGATCATTGTCTCCACGCTCGAACCCTAGAACACTCTCTGAGGGTACGAGCAATTCCACTGGAGTCACTGCTTCTACGCCGAAGGTGAGCGCGAAGGGAGATTCTTGAGTGGCTTCACGGGGTGTTGCTCGATAAGCCCATAGCACATGGGGTAGCTCCTCAGCCCATCGGCCCTTATGGTCGTCCAGTCTCCTCCTCAGTCCATCGAGGAGCGTCTGATTGGTCACCTCGGCTTGCCCATTAGATTGAGGATGCGCAACCAAGGTGAACCGATGGTCGATGCCGAACTCTGCGCAATTGCGACGAAACCTAGTGTTGTCAAACTGCTCGCCGTTGTCGGTGATGATCGTCCGGGGCAGCTCGAACCTGAAAATGAGGTTTTTCCAGATGAACCCCCACACGTTGGCGTTGGTTATCTTCGCCAATGGCTCGGCTTCCACCCACTTGGTGAAGTAGTATGTAATACCCCAAGGTATAAAATGATAAATAAGTAAGAAACGGTCGAGAAAACGTAATGCGGTTTGTACGCAGATGGATAGATTAAGCAAATTCGGACCTATCGGAGGTCTAACTAAAAAATATGCTAGATGATACTAATATTGGTAAAGAATATTACTAATGATAAATAGTAATGATATTAATAAAGGATACTACTAAAGGTAAATGGTAAGAGTAAAGGATACTCCTAGAGGTTAACATATTGGTAAAGAATGAGGATAAGGATATGGATATATCTCCATTCACACTGAACCCAGAATTAAATGAAAAGAAAAAGTATAAATGTAAATAGGAGGGTCATATCTACAATTATAAAAATATGGGGTTTTCAAGCAAATATTAATTTTTCTAAGGACCCTGATGTTGTAACACCCCGAAAATTTAAAGTGCTAGAAAAATATGAACAATATGGTTATTATACATTTTTTTTTATCAAATTGAAATAATTAGGATCTGGGTTTAATTAAGGACGACGTACGTTTCTCCAGCGTCGTACGCCGAGGTGCGCGCTCCGACAGGGCGACACCAGAAAATTGTAACGAAAAATAAATCTGAGAATATCATAATTCTCAGAAAAATGTGGAGATAATATAAACATAAATATCTGGATTTATTGACATGCGGACTTCGAGGATAAGCCGCCGCGACTATTTTCCGGGTGAATTCTCACCCTGTGTAAATAAATTCTAAAAATTAAATAAAAATCACCATAATTTGTAAAACTATTAAATTAGCTTATGCTGGGCTGAAATTTCAACACAAATGGACTTCATTTGGATATGTTTACAAGAGGAACATTGGGCCAGCCAAATTATGGATTAATTACGACAAGGATTTTTGGATATTTACATGCTTACGTACCATGGGCAACGTAAGCTTATGTCATGGTGGGTTAAATCTCTTACACGTTTTTACCCATGTGCTAATCGTAGGGTGATGCTTGCACCAGGTGGCTGTGGGTGATTAATTGGGGGTTTTTACCCCAATACTGTAAGTCTGCGTTCCTTGCACCTGGAAGCTTTGTGTGATAAAAATCTTCCTGTACGCAGCATTCTGACCTTCCCAGGAGAGCTTCTCCTAGATGCTCTCCATATCTATCACCTTCTTCGGTTTTTTCTCCTAGTATTTCCTGCTGCTACTTCTGAGAAAAAGGGGCTGCAGATCTTGGCATGGGAACTACTTGTTGTGTGCTACTCTTACTTTGGTTGATATAGATCAGATCTCTCCAACTGCTGCAAGCCTCCTCTTATTTTCTATATTTTTGGAAGTTCTGTGTGAAGGATGACACACTCTACTCAAAAGTAGAATTCTTTTCCTTTCTCTCTCAATCTTTCTCACTTGACTTGTTATGAAATCTCCTGTAGGATTCAAACTTCTTTTTCCTTCTGTTCATCCTTGGACTAGGTATTTGCTACTGTCTAACCCTCCATGATTATTCTAGGAATGTCCCATACCACGATTGTGATCACTTCTATAGAAATAAAAGCTTTCATGTGTCATACTGTAAGCTTAACTGGGTCAGGATCATCCCTACAACCAGAGTGTGAACACCCGTGTACACACACTTGATCATGCTATACACTGTGAGTTGTACACAATTCGACTGCTAGTTTATACATAATTCGACTGCTACAGTCGACTGCTACAGTACATGAATCGACTCACCCTTTATACATGATTCGACTCACCCATTTATACATGAATCGACTCACCCTTTATACATAATCGAATGCTACAGCGACTGCTACAGTACAGGAATCGACTCACCCTTTATACATGATTCGACTCACCCATTTATACATGAATGACTCACCCTTATACATGAATCGACTCACATATATATAGTAGAGTTAGCCAGATTTCTGTATGTTCTGTCAGGACTGCTTCCTTCCAGAGGTGTCAGCAGAACCTCTGCAAGACTGCAAACTCATACCTATTTACATTCCATATCATCTAAGTAAATGTTCATTTACTTAAGATATTACATGTAAATAAGGAAGTACCCCCATTTGAATTCAATAAAAATGTCAGAAAAATCATATCTCTTACCAATAAAAAGTCAACTCTCCCACCGAAGAAGAAAAACACGATTTTGGCGATTCCATAAAAATAGCGTCTTTCTAATTTCTCACAATTGGCCTACCTAAAAATCTCATATTCAAGTAAACCTAGTAGAATGATAAAAATGCAAGGCCCAGTGAAAAATGATAAGCACCATATGACTTCTCCAAGGGTGCCCTCTCCTACTGAAGGAAAAGTCAAACCTGTTCATTCCTTATTTTACACTAGTATGACTTTTACATTGATATGTGATCAACCTCCTGGGTACAAACTCTCAATTAAACTTCATCCTATTAACCTATCAAGCTACAATCTTCTTTTCCTCGGTAAATTCACTGTCATATCACTACAGAACTCATCCATGTTGTATACTTTACCCTCCTTGAATTATTCAGGAAGTATCACTTCCAAATAGTACACCTGTTAATCATCATATATGAACAACCTGTGATGACAACTATTGGGTCCATGGAACCCACTGACTGATATGCCTGTGCAAATAGGGCTGGTCCAGTCCTGGGAGGAGCACCCGAACTCATTTATTGGCGTACGGAATGACAAAGGACAACGAGATGTTTGGCATTGCATCAATACTGCCTGATTATGGTCATCTTATTAACTGTCCTGCGTGATATTTATATGAACCAGAATTTTGATCTTCACTGTAAATTCCTGAGCATGCCCTGTGTGTTAATACTACTGTTTATATTCACTGCCATGATAAGATGTTTAATTGTCTCCCTCTGACATCAATCGTGTTCCTTATCTTGGTTATCACATGTTCCTATTCCTGTAAATTAAGGATTGAATTCTACTGGGCTAGCTAGCTCATCTTCTTTCCTTTCAGGCAACCAAGATGGGGATGAAGTCTAAAAAGGGCATGTGTGCTGAGTGGACCCTAATGGCGAGCTAACCAACCTTTTTCTGTTTTGGTTATGTAATTAGAGAATGTAATGAATAATGGTTTACTCTTGCCTACTCCCACCTAGTCTACCATGAGGAGCTTATGTAATAAAGACTTTGCTTGCGGTAACATAAAATTATATGTTAATCGTATCCTTGTGCCTGTTTTCTGTCATTTTCCAATAAATAGACTTTTATTAGGACGTGACAGATGTAATTTCTACCGATCCCCAGAGACACAATCGGATTCCCGATCGGAGCTCAATCCGAGCTTGAATGGCCGATTGGAGATTTGAAAGGAACATATCTCCAATTTCTAAAAGTCAAAAGTAAAAAGGTTAAAGATAGAAAAATTAGGGGGTTAGTGAAATAAAATATAAAAATCTTACAAATTCCTAGAAAAATCAAGAATGTCCTAGAATCATCTAGAAAGGGACACATGTCCCACATCCAAGCAATGCTTATCCCTTAGGGACACTTGTCCCAATCTAGGAGATCCTTATCCCTTAGGGACACTTGTCCCAATTTAGGAGATCCTTATCCCTTAGGGACATGTCCCCAACCTAGAAGGCCAAGGGGGCCCCTCTCTCTCCTCTCCTCCTATAAATACCACCCCCTCTCATTCCTCTCCTCCCATTCCACTCATCCAAGTCTTCCAAGAAGGGTTAGGCTAGAAGAGAAGAGAGAAGAAAAGGAGTGCCCACCACGAAGTACTGCCTATAGGTAGACTCTTTTAAGTTAGTTCTATACCCCTAGTAAGTGAAAGTGATATTTCTTGTGTTCTTCTAATCCTTCTCTACGTTGAAATGTCGTCGGTTTGTTTTTTCGGAATCTCCCGTTACGCCGAAGTGCTGCCGATTTGATTTCTCGGAATCTCTCGCGACGTCGAAATACTGCCGATTCGTCTTCTCAAAATCCCTCTCCATGTTGGTTTGTTCACTCAAAACCCTTCTTTATGACGAGACTTTACCGGTATGTTTTCTCGAAACCCTTCTTTATGTCAGAACTTTGTCGGTTGGTTTTCTCGGGATTTCCATCCACGCCGATATGCTGTCAGTTTGATTTCTTAATATCTTCCGTTACATAGGAATACTGTCCGTTTGATTTCTTAAAATTGTCTGTTATACCGGAATGATGTCCATATAATTTCTTAATATCCGCCGTTATGCTGGAATGTTGTCCGATTGATTTCTTAATATCTTTTATTATGAATGTTGTCCTTGGGATTTCTTAATATCTTTCGTTATGACGGAATGCTGTCCGTATTATTTCTTATAATCTCCTATTATACCAGAATGTTGTCTGTTAATCCCAATCGGAAGTGCGGGAGCTAAGTGCCACACAGGGCAAAGTGCTATGCTATGGGATCCACCTCTTGAAGCCATAATGGCGCAAAGTGCTACATAGCAGGAGCCACCTCTTGAGCCTGTGGGGGCCACCTCTAGAGTCCTGCCTACCTGGGGAATTCAGATATGCTATATATATATTACCAGACTATTTCTGATTCTCTGCGAACTCTGAGTTGTCAGCTCGCTACTTGAAATCGTGAACTCAAAAGTGGAATTCATGCCGGTTAGGGGACTATGGTCTAGTCCCGGGGAAGATCCTGAATGCTCTTAGTGCCCAGCGGTACCGTATGGAGAGTGATGACCTGGTGCTTGGCATACACCATAAGTGAAGTGTTTATAGTGACTTGCTGACAATTTTTCGTGAAAAGTGATAATGTTATAGCTCTCCGATAATCTCTTAAGTGCATGATCGTTATGGAAGCGTTCAGTGATAGACTTGGATTCCTCTTGACAGAAATTGTGATTATGTTCTCTACTTAATTTACTTGTTCATGAGCCGTTCATCTTTACATTTTGAGAATTTCTATTAGTAGCATTAATTATTTTTTTACTATGATACATGAATTCGTGCATTGTTCTAGATTCTCATTTCTTTGTTTTGATACGTAATTTTAATTCATCCTCTTATCTTGCATACTTGCTAGTGATATAGATCAACTTAAAGGAATCTACTGGGCAAGTTTTGCTCATCCCTATTCTCTTAACATTTTTCAGGTGATAATTAAGTACGATCATGGCAGACAAGGTTGTGCATCGAGAGACCCCTTCTTATTGTAATAAAGTCTAGTTAGTGGTGTCATGTTTAATATGACTATTACGTTTTAATGAGTTGTTGATATAGTCTTCCTGGTATTTTGAGACTCTCCGACTTCATGCCAAGCTTATCTATTGTAATGAATGATCCGCTAATGAAAGTTATCACTTTAATCTGTTACGCCTCGATATTTCCGCTGCTATTGGGACGTGACATAGTCAACCCCCACAATGAGAAATTTCCGTTGCCCCGAGGCTGGCGGAAATGGGCCGAGGATGTCCATCCCCCATTGCGCAAAAGGCCACAGGGCCGTCAGTGGGGTGAGGTTCGTAGGCGCCTGCCGATCTACCTTGCCGAAAAGCTGGCATTGCTAGCACCTTCGGACGTGTCCCTCGGCATCCTTCAACATGGTCGGCCACCAGTAACCTTGTCGAGCTATTCTTCGAACCAACAACCGTGGTCCCGTGTGGCTCCCACACGTGCCTTCATGGACTTCGGCGACGATCTCATCGGCTTGCCTTCGGCTCACGCATCGTAGGTGCGGGAAGCTGAAGCCCTTTCTGTAGAGGTCACCGCCGATCATGAAAAATATAGGGGCTCGTCTTTTTACCTTTTAGTGCCTCTTCTTTGTCCTCCGGGAGCCGTCCGTCCCGGAAGTACTCGACGATAGGGGTCATCCACGTCAGTTCGGCTTCAGAGCACATGACTTCCATAGATCCCACTGAAGGCTCGCTGAGCTCCTCCACGAACACGGAGGACTCCTGACGATATTCCGAGGTGGCCGCATATTTAGACAACGTGTCGGCTTGGGAGTTATCAACTCGGGGAATCTTCAGAAGTTCCGCTGACTCGAAGTCGTTCATCATTTTATGGACCTCGGACATATATGAGATGAGCGTTTCTTCCCTGGCCTCGAATTCCTTCTAGACTTGGCTGACGACTAGCTGAGAGTCGCTATAGACTTGGACTTTTGTTACTCCCAACGTCTTTGCCATCCTGAGCCCTGAGATGACAGCCTCGTACTCGGCTACGTTATTGGAAGCAGAGAAGCCAAATTGGATTGCGTACCTTAGGACGAAGCCCTCTGGGGATGTAGGATGACTCCAGCCCCACTGCCTTGGAAGTTGGATGCCCCGTCCACGTAAACTAGCCAATGCTCGGCGACCTTCTCTGGTTCGGACAACCTCGCCGTACCTTTAGAAATGAAATCAGCAAGGGCTTGAGCCTTGATGGCGACCCGAGGCTTGTATGATATGTCGAATTTGCCAAGCTCGACAGCCCACTTAGCCATCCTCCCCGAGGCCTCGGGTCGGCTGAACACTTGCTTTTGATGGGGGCGTCGGTGAGGACCACGATCCTGTGTGCTTGGAAGTAAGGTCGGAGTCGTCGGGCCGCCATCACCAGCGCGTACCCTGCCTTCTCGAGGTCGGAGTAGCGTTGTTCGACCCCTCGCAAGGCTTTGCTCGTATAGTATAATGGAAGGTGCTTCCGCTCTTCTTCTCGCACGAGCATCGAGTTGATCAAATGAGTCGTAGCCGAGATGTATAGGAACAACTCTTCCTCTGCAACGGGCTTACTCAGAGTAGGTACATTAGCTATGTGGGCCTTGAGCTCATCAAAAGCCTTTTGACACTCGTCGTTCCACTCGATCCGCCCTTACCGCAATACGTCGAAGAAGGGCTTGCACCTCTCGGCCGATTTGGACATGAACCTGCTCAGAGCGGTGATCCGGCCGTTAAGCCTTTGTACCTCTTTGACGGTCCTTGGAGCCATCATGTTGATGATGGCATGCACCTTGTCGGGGTTGACATTGATGCCTCGGCTCGAGACTAGGTAGCCGAGGAACTTCCCAGCGCGGACGCCGAAGACGCACTTCTCGGGGTTCAGCTTCATCTCGTATTGCCACAGCACCTCGAAGGTCTCGGCTAGATCCCGAACATGGTCCTCGGCTCATCGACTTTTCACCAACATGTCGTCGATGTATATCTCCATTGTCTTCCCAATCTGTTGCTCGAACATCATGTTGATGAGCCTCTGGTATGTTGCTCCTGCATTCTTCAGTCCGAAAGGCATTCGGGTGAAGCAATACAGACCTTTTTCTGTGGTGAAGGCGGTCTTCTCTTCGTCCTCGGGGGCCATCCTGATCTGATGATACCCCGAGTACGCGTCGAGGAAGCTCAGGAGCTCGTGTCCCGCCGTGGAGTCGACGAGCTGGTCAATGCGAGGAAGAGGAAAGCTGTCCTTCGGGCACGCTTTGTTCAGGTAGGTGAAGTCCAAGCACATGCGCTACTTTCCATTCGCCTTTTGACGAGGATGACGTTGGCCACCCACTCGGGGTAGAAGGCGTCCCGAACGGTTTGTGCACACAGGTACTTGGCTAGGTTTACGTCCACCACCTCCTGCCGATCAGCCGAAAAGGGCCGCTTCTTCTTCCACACAGGCCGAACTCCAGGGTCCACGTTTAGGTGGTGTTGAATAACCTTCGGGTCAATCACTGAGAGGTCGTCCTCTGCCCATGCGAAGACGTCGCTTCTACCTTTGAGAAATTCAACGAGCTCCGCCTCCAACTCCTGGAGCTCGGCGCCGATCACCACTGATCTTTCTTCTGCGATCTCAACTTGCTTCGTCTGCTCGGCAGGCTCATGTCTTTCAACATTTTCATCATACACGGGCTCATACTCAGAAATGACTGGCTGCTTTGCTTTTATTGAATTTACATAACACCGACGGGCTTCGGTTTGGTTTCCCACTACCTCGCCTATCCCGCTCGGCGTCGGGAATTTCAACTTCTGATGATAGGTGGAAGGGACTCCCCCTAACTTCCCCAGAAGCCCACGACCGAAGATAGCATTGTAAGCTGACTTCACTTTCACCACAAGGAAGCCCGCTTCAATGGTTACAAGACATGGTGGGGTCCCGAGGGTGACCTTCAACCTGATCGACCCCTCGGCGCTGACCGGCGACCCGCTGAACCCGAAGAGAGGGGTGGCGACAGGTTTGAGCTCGGAGCTCAGGTTGGTCATTTCCACATAACAGTCATAAAAAAGGACATCTGGGGCTGCTCCATTATCAACCAGAATCCGGTGTACATCATATCCATCGATGTCGGCGTGAATAACCAACGCTTCATCGTGGGGGAGGCTAAGGCCGACAATGTCTTCCTCAGAGAATGTTATAGTCCCCCGAGCTCCAGGGACCGAGCTCCCTGAGCTCGAACTAACGGCCGACGCGTACGCCTTCCGCTTTCTCCCCCTATCTCCTCCTCCTGCCGAGCCTCCGGCCAGGACCAGCACCGCTCCTTTGCCCCCGCGAGCTCCGCGCTCCTCCTCAGGGGTACGCTCCTTTGTTCGTCCGTCGACGACGTCTCTCCCGATGATGCCACGCCGCAGCATCTTTGCAATCTCCACTTTAAGGCTCCGGCACTGGTCGGTGGTGTGCCCGTAGCCCTTGTGATACTCGCAGAATAGGTCGGCCCCGCGCCCGACAGAGGCTTGGTCATCGGCTCGAGCCGTCGGAACTCTAGTAGCTTCTTGATGACGGGCAAGATCTCAGACAGGAGTCTGCCGAAGTGGGGGAGATCGCGGATGCCGCAAAATTCATCTGGTCGGCGACTCGAATCCGACCGTCTATCCCCACGCGCCGTGTGCTCTTTCCTCCTGGGCTTCTTCTACTCCGACGCTTTGCTTGAAGACCCCAGCTCGAAGGGGCGCCCGAGCTTGCCTGCCGCGCCGAGGGTCGACTCCAGTCTCACGTACTTCTGCATACGGGAGAGAAGGTCGGATAGACTCACAGGCGGCTTCTTGGCGATGGAAGCTATGAACGGAAAGTAGGAGCAGATTCTCGTCAGGATGTTGACAGTCGTCCGTAGGTCGAAGTCGATCACCTTCATGATCTCGAGCTGGAACCTCTTTGCGTAGTCGCGGAAGAGCTCGTCTTCCTTCTGTGCTATGATCCACAGATCATCAGTGCACAGGGAGTGCTGCACAGTGTTGTAGAAGTGGTCCAGGAAGCGTTGTGCAAGGTCGGGGAAGCTCGTCATCGACCGCGCTGGCAAGGCCTTGAACCACTGCAACGCCGCATCGTCAAGGGTTGACATGAATGCTCGGCACCTTAACGCGTCGGAGAGGTTCACCATTTCGATATGTCCCTGGAAATTGTCAAGATGATGAACGGGGTTAGTAGTCCCGTTGTACTGTCGGAACTTCGGGAGTTGTAACTTTAGGGGGACTGGGGCCGAGGTGATCTCCTCGGCGAACGGTGAGGTGGAGAGTAGCGTCGCCACCGAGGGGACCCGAGTTCCCCGCTGGAGAGCCTCAATCTTTCTATTCATATCTTGGAGGTCGCTCCTCCAGCGAGGCTCCGCCAGTAGCAGGTTCGTCGGGGCAGGCGTCGACTCGGCCGAGTAGTGGTCGACCTCAGTCATCCTGGGGGCCGCATGCTCTGTCGCCGTGGCCGGAGCAACGGGTGTCGCCGCCAGAACTTGCGGGGGGATCGGCGCTGAGAGCGTAGGCGCCACCGCTTGGACGTCGGCGTGGCTAGCTGACATCGCCGGTGGAACGGCCTGGGCGTCCGTAGGTCCGACGTCATCGCGGGTGACTGGTGCAGGGGCGACCGGACGACTCGCCGCCTCACCTTGAGCCGCCATCGCCTGCTGGCTCTGCTTCATCTGAGCCAGCATCTCGTGAAGGCCCGCGATCATGGTTTGATGCGGTCGAGACGAGAAGAGGTGTTCGAACCTTGCTCTCCAGTGCCAGAACCTCCTCCAGAGATCTCCTCGACAACAGTAGTGGGGGCGATCTCATCGCCGGAGGAACGAGCCACTGTCTTTCCCTTGGGCGCCATGAAAGCAAGCTTTTTGTACGAGAGATTCCCACAGACGGCGCCAAAAATGTTACTGCTAGAGTAACGGGGTCGGCTCAGGCCGAGTAGCTCCCAAGGGATGGTGGCGCGCCTCTCGTGTGTTGCCGAGCTTCTACCTGCAAAACCACCGAGTGACCTCGGTGGGAAAGTACTCCGACGATTAAGTCAGTTCGGGAGGTCGGAGTAAGAGAGTTTGTGGGCAAGAAGTTGCGTACCTTTTTCACGAGGGATGCCTCTCCTTTTTATAGGGGTTCCGTAGGTTGAATCTACGGGAAGTGGCTCGATGACGTGTCCACGATCTTGCCCCTGATTCCGGTAGGCCGAAGTAATGGATGACAGGTGCGGCGGATAGGCCCCGGATACTTCGGGCCTTGCCGTTACTGGACCTGCCCTCTATGAAGGTGTCGGGACAGTTAACGGACGTGGCCCGCGATCTTTGGGCCTTCCCGCCAACGAGCCTTTCCATTATGGTCGTGTGAGTCAATGTTAGGCAAGTCCAGACCGGCGCGTTTCCACCGAGGACTGTGGTGGGACTCAGCTCGCCTGAAAGCTCGGCTCCACGCGCTCCACCTTGAAGGACTGTTCGGGGACAGCTCGGAGATCGCTGCTTTCTGCCCGAGCTTCCGAGGACCGACCTGCACAACTGACCTACCGTTCCCTACTCGGGAAAGGTCGCCCGATTCGGCCAGTTCGTCACCTTGGCGAACGCTAGCTAGGCGGCGTGCTCTTCCTCCGATCTCTCGAGGATCGACCTGTATCAATTTGAATTATTTTTTTATTCTGGAGCGTCTTGTAATATATCTTTGGTTTTTGTTTCCAGCATGTTCTTCTAGGTCACAGTGTTGTAATGTCTTTGACTATCTTACCGCAAATGTATTGATTATTAATATTTTGCTATGGTAATTTGAATTACCTTTCTAATTCCGGAGCTTCTTGTATATATCGTCTTGGGTTTTTGTTTCGGCATATTCTTCGGGGAACGGGACTGATTTATTTAAATATTTTGCTACGGCGGATTAGATTACCTTTCAAACTTGGAGCTAATGGTGTATCCTACTTAATCCAACACTTATGCTGTGACATATCCGTCACTTACTCTGCGTTACTTCGTCATTTAATGGCAATGATCGTGTATTATATAATATATATAATATATATATATATATTCAAAGTTAGGAGAACGTACCTCGCAAATAGAAGTGGAATGTACACACATACCAACAGAAGTGGAAGCAAGTCGTCTAGGTATAAGGACAGTACTAGACTCGACCTCTATCCAAATATCATCACACGGTAATAAAATCTGACTATATTAGAATCAACTCCTGGATCCACACTCTAAATCTAAAGACTACGGTGATGAGACTACCATCCGAATTGAGATTATCTATAACTGTTTGTCGATTTATACTAATATAATATCATTCAGTCTTGATATTATCACGTGGTTGTACTAAGATAATTTTAATCTCTCTATAACATCTCTCTCCTTAAAAATAGAAATACTAATAATTTAAATGAATTAAATAATTATCTTTCTACTCTCTCTCCAACTTTTTCTCTTATTAATTTTTTTCAAAATATATCTAAACATTCAAAAAACTCTCAACCTCACTCTCACTCTTCTTAAACTAATAAAAGTTTACTAATATAATTTTCTCTCTTTCTTCTCATTAAATATCTCTTCATTTTTTAAAATTCACATCTTTATTTAAAATCTATTTTCATAATAACAAAAATATTACCTCATTTATATAACTTATTAAAAATTATTAATTCAAATTTAACAATTTTTCGTATAATATACGGACATGGAACTAGTTTATATACTAATTCATCCTTCTGATTAGAGTGTGTCACGTGGAGGATTCAAAAATAGGAGAGACCTAGTTGGAGTGTGTCACGTGGAGGATTCAAAAGATATTTAGTACCTCCTCCCCTCCAACCTCATCTGATACACCTGGATGTAATGTGTTTGTGCACCCAAAGAAAAAAGAAGGGAGAGAAGATCTCGAGAGTGCAGCCGGAACGTCTGCGGCAGTTCTCTCCTCTTCGTGGACATGCACGCACTCTTATTTACCCCTCTCTCAAAGAAACACTAATATAATTTTCCTTTTTTTTTTTTAATTCTCAACCCACGGATCCTCATGTCACACAGCATGTATACTTAGTATATGTATATTTAGTATACAAATAGTATATGTATCATGAGAAAGTGGATTCTAATGTCAGCACTTAGCATGTATACTTAGTGTATGTATACTTAATATTTCCGGTTTTTCCTTGTTCCAAAGAATTTGCAGGATGAAGTTAAAGACGGTTCTTCTGTTCTAACGTGGGGCTAAATTTCAGGGTAAAGTTAACAGCAAAAAAAAACACCAAAGATTATATATGGAGGCATTAGAAGAGAGATGCAGCATATACTTACATTAGAATGAGTAATATTTGCCGCAAGTTCATGTATGCAACAAAATATGATGTAATGAGTACATTTTTATATAATAATTAGTTCATATAAAATTGACAAGATATGAGATAAAATAAATTATTGTCCTCTTCTGAAACATATCATTTTATGTCTTGCCACCTTTATATAGATCAGAAATCTCTAAAACATTCTCCCACGTGCCCTCCATCATAGAGCCAAGATACAATATAAATTTATCTGGCAACTCCAATTAGGATAGATTAATTGAGTACCTCGTATCCATGTCCGCACAGAAGCTGATGGTGCGTTTGGCATCAGAACGGGTGGAAAGAGAGATTTAAATTCTAATTATTAAAATTATCTCTCACGTAAACTTATTTTAAAACTTTTGAAAATAATTTTTTGAAAAAGAGAGGAGAGAGATGGGAATGGTGGTACTGGTGTCTTAGATTTTGTGCACCAAAAGTTATGGAAGGGCAACTTTTGACTTGTTTTTAGATTTTGAAAAAGTGAAATCTACAAGTGGGACTTCCAAATGTTGCCAATTTAATATTTTTATCTTTATTAAGGAAGATTGCCTATCCATAATTAGGATATCCGGAATAACTCAACCGATAAATAAACTGAACCAAACTACCTAAGTCCACAAATCATCAAAGAATGGTGTGAAGGGGTAGAGTTGGTCCAGCCATTAAGGTTTCTTTGGCCAACCCACCCACTAAAATGAGAAGATTGAACTCAGGCATACTCTACTCCTTAGCAGTGGGCCAAAAGAAGGGAGTGGGCCTAGCCTGTCGAAACCCTTTGGCCCATTGTTGTCCATACCAAAGTAGATGGAAGTTGCTCTTGGGTCCATCGTCCCCAGACAACTCTTTTCCCACCAAAATCAAGTCCTCAGCCTCCTGAGTCATAGTGAGATTCATCACTTCAGAGTTAACAATGAGGTCATACCTACAACCAAACAAACCTTTGCAGTGTCAGGGTAGAGCCTTGCCCGTCGCCCGACACACTTTTGCCTCATTAAAAGATGACCTCTCCAATAGTAGAACATGCCCTCCATAGAGGAGAATGACTTGGGCACCAAAAGTTCCCGCCCCTTGATTCAAAGGGGGCGGACATGTTTGGTACCTAGCTGTTGGGCACCAACCATTTTTCTCTATAGAGAGCAACGGTAGCAACTTATCCTAGGTCATGCTTCACCGGTGGAAGGGACGGCATTTCATCCCATGCCTAAGACCATGTCAATTTGGCGGACAACCCCTATGACTAGCCAACACGGCCCAGAGGAGGGGAAACAATCAATAAAATCCCAACACATGCTTAAAAGAGAAGAATTGATAGACAAGAGGGGTAAGGAATGCATCTTGGGCTACACCTCTTAAGATGGAGTCTCTCTCTCTCTCTCTCTCTCTCTCTCTCTTCCGATCAATTATCTGTCTTAAATGTTGGAGGATTCTCCTCCGATATCACTCTCAAAATCTCTTGATTGTTCTCATTTTGTTGCAAGTGTGAATGACATTTCCCTCTATCAACAAATTCGAGAGCCCGTGAAAATTGAATTATAAGAGTTCATCTACCACTTTTCGACCTCTACAAACGGATTGTTTGTTCAATCACAACTTCTAAAATAAATACTTACCTAAGACAGATACTGATGTGGTACAACCCCTCGTTGCCGCCACCACTTACTTCCTCATGCTGGTTGGTCACCAATGAGAGTTCCAATCACCTTTTTTGCTGGTAGTGGAGTTAGCTCATCACTGCCGTTTATGGGCCACTACTGCCACCTTATATTGGCCGTCATGTTGGCATCATGCACAACCCAAAATGAGTACTAAAAATTTATATTCTAAAAGACATCAAACACCAATACGTCCGAGCCAATAAGATATTCTCTCTCTCTCCTCCATCTGATGATAGCAATATTTAACGTAGAATTTTTTGTGTTTTATTGTTGTTATAATTGTAAGTTTACGTTTACATTTTTATATGAAGACGTGATAACAACTCAGTCATAGAAGTCTTCTCATCGACTAGAAAATTTATAAATTATAGCTTGTGTATTTTTTGTTAAAATATGACAAACGTGATGGCAACTCATTGGAAGTCTTCCGACTAATGATTAATCCATTTTTTGACATATAAATAGTAGTTTGGAATAGGGTTGGCGTAATGCGGTATAATAGTTATCTAGTTAGAGATTTTATGATCTCCAACAAAGGTTGGTACGTGTGCTATTTATTTGTTCTTTATTATTTTACTATAACTAAAATTGATTTTTTAAAAAATTGAATCGGTTCAGATCGATACACTATAGTACGTTCGATATATATCATAATGTGCTATAAGAAATGCGATTCAATCCGATTTTTCTAATTCGACCAACCATGGTTTGGAAGATAACGTATGTGTAGGCATATTAATAACTTAGCTAGAGGCCTATTAACTAGCAAGTTTAGAGAAAGAATGAGAGATAATGTGAAAATAATCCTCTTACATGCAAATAATTTATAATGCCATTCTAAATATATATTAGCAAGTGTTACATAAAAAGGTGCAGAAATATCCCTCGATCCATGTTTGACGCCCGGTTTTACTGCACAACCACTTTGATTAATATTTTTGGTTATTTTTTTTTTATTAATATAATTTTAATGTAAACCGAATCAACCAAAAAATGTGGAACCGATACACTTCAATTTGTCCCATACTATGAGTAGGGATGAACACGTGTCGGTTCACCTCTATTTTTATATGAATCGAACCGATCGAGCTTCTCCAACGAATCAAACCGGTTCGATTCGATTCAAATCGAAATCTGTCAAAAAATTAGTTTTAACAGTGATTGCAAGACTCAATCTCACGAACTCCGTGGAGGTACACGCCCAAGGCGCCTAATCAGCTACACTAGTAGTGCTACAAGCACTTTTACATAAATATGTATTATTAATATATATAATATATATGATTCATTTTCGTTATCCATCTGAAATCGATTTAACTGTGAGACCTTTAAAATTGAACCGACAATTCAAATCAATCGATTCGATTCGATTTTTCGATTTATACTATATTATAAACACCCCTAACTTTGAGTTGGTCAGTATGATCCAATTCACCGCCTCCATTAATGTGTCATTGCATGTTTCCTAACAGCACATGGATATTTGAGAAAAAAAATACTCCCCTTGTAGATAGAACGATCTCTCTCATTTTAGTATTACCCAATTTATATTAATGGTCTTACATCGATACCAAAATGTCATTCCGATAAGCATCCATTTGATTGCAATAGTGCGAATACTTTTCTCTATAACATATTACTTTTATAATATATAGTTCACTTTCACAAAACAAACTCATTCAAATAGTGTACAGTGTACTTACATATTTTTGCTTTCTATATCTGATAGTTCTACTAGATTGGACCCAATAAATTCCATGCACCCAAAAGAACCTTAGCCCATATAAGATGTTTCTTCTTCCTCCCTCACCTAGTTACTTTCAAAAGAAATCCAACATATGTAGACGAGAGGACAGAGATGACACATGGCAAATATCGTTTGGTCCACTCTCAAATTTTCTCTCTCCTCTTCTTAGAACTCCATCTCACCTTAGAGGCTCAGAACAAACTTGTTTTGGCCGAATTAACTTAGCAGTCAAATAATTGACTTGAAACAGATTGGCGATCTGTGTAGATTAACTTAATAATAAAAATAATATATTTAATAATATAAAAATTTATAATCTCATCAATTAGTAGAGTTTTTGACGTTTCTTATTTAATTTGTTTGAAAAGAGAGTTTTTAACTTTTAAATAAGTAAATAACATAATTTTAACTAAGTAAAATTTAAGATTTGAAAAAAAAAGAATGGGTCGGGCCAGCCTATCGGGCCGAACTCAAAATTCGAATTCGCCCATGAACTTAGTCAGACTGAATTTTTAGACCCTACTAAAAATTTATGAGCTGAAAAGAGTCTTGCGATCCGATCAAAAATCAGGTCAAATTCGCAGACCTGTCGGACCGGACCGGTCCATTGACAGCCCTACCACTTACTTCCTGATGCCGGTTGGTCACCAATGAGAGCACCAATCACCTCTTTATCACTGCCGTTTATTTACTAACCGCCGCCCTCCTATTGAGCCTGTCATGTTGGCATCATGCATAACTTAAATGAGTACTAAAATTTTATATTCTAAAAGACATCAAAACACCGTACGTCCGAGCCATATAAGATATTCTCTCCTCCATCTGAATGATAGCAATATTTAACATAGAATTTTTTGTGTTTTATTGTTGTTATAATTGTAAGTTTTACGTTTACATTTTTAATACGAAGACGTGATACCACTCAGTCATAGAAGTCTTCTCATAGACTATAAATTTATAAATATAACTTGTTATTTTTTTGTTAAAAATATGACAGACGTGATAGCAACTCATTGGAAGTCTTCCAACTAATGATTAATCAATTTTTTTACATATAAATAGTAGTTTGGAAATTGGAATAGGGTTGGCGTACGCTGTATAATAAGCTTGCTAGAGATTTGATGATCACCACAAGGTTTGTGCGGGTGCTATTTATTTGTTCTTCATTATTTTTTTTATAATTAAATTTTAAATTTAAAATCCAATCAAATCAGATTGATACACTACAGTACCTCCAATATATATTATAATGTGCTGCGAGAAATGTGATTATGCACTAATTTTATTAGCAAGTGTTAGTATAATCCCTTTTGACGCCAGTTTATACTGCACAACCAGTTTGAATAATATTTTTTTTGTTCTTTTTATTTTCATTAATATAAATTTAATGTAAACCGAATCAAACCAAAAAAATGTGAACCGCTACACTTCAATTTGTACCATATTATGAGTTGGGTGGGTCTGATCCAGTTCACCGCCTCCATTAATGTGTCAGTCATGCATGTTTCCTAACACACATGGATATTTGAAAGAAAAAAAAACTACTCCTTTGTAGATAGAACGACCTCTTTCATTTTAGTATTATCTAATTTATATTAAGATAAATTAATTAAAAATTTTTGACCGTAATAAGAGAAAATTTTACTATAACAGAATTTAACGTATACTGTAACAAGAGAGATAATATTTACTGTAATAAATTATAACTATGTTAGAGACTAAAAAATAAATTAAATATTTGATATAGACTTCTAATTAATTTATATTTTATATTAATGATCTATACCAAAATGTCATTCCGATGAGCATTCATTTGATTGCAACAGTGCGAATACTTTTCTCTATAACATATTACTTTTATAATATAGTTCACTTTCATAAAACAAACTCATTCAAGTAGTGTACAGTGTCTTATATAATTTTTGCTTTCTATATCCGATGGTCCTACTAGATTGGATCCAATAAATTTCATGCACCCAAAAGAACCTTAGCCCATATAGATGCCTCTTCTTCCTCCTCACCTAGTTACTTTCAAAAGAATCCAACATATGTAGTGAAGGACAGAGATGACACATGACAAATATTGTTTGGTCCACTCTTTCTCTCACTTGTTCTTAAATCTCCATCTCATTTAGAGGCTTAGACCGAACTTGTTTTGGCTGAATTAACTTATCCGCAAATAATTGACTTAAAACATATTTTTAAATATCGACTATTTTTATAGATCAGAATTGTCGACGAAGAAATATCTTAGACCCAACTTTTAATTGGTGCCCCTTAAGGTCGACACAGCCCTCAACACAAATTGACCTCATCATTACTCAAAAATTTTTTTTTTTTTAAACACACAAACATGTGATAAAAGCTCAACTTGAGAAAGGATCCTAGTTTCCACAGGCAATAATATTTGGATGAAAGAATTACTTTCTATCTAGTTGATTGAGTAGAAAAATAGACGTTGTCTATTCTAATGCGACTTAATTGGTTGACACTCGAGTCCCATGCGTGCCTCTTCAAGTATGAGATCTAGAGATTGACCAATTAAGTCAACGCCTGAATCAATAATTTAAATTTTTTACTTAGTCGGTCGAGTAAAAAATATTTCTCTCATTATATATATACACAATAAGTACAGGATTGTTATATAAATAAAGTGAGTATAGGGGTATATATATATAAAACACCCAACCTTTGCACTACCACCGCTAGAGACGTCTTCCCGCCAAACCCGGCCGCCCTCCCCCTCCCCGGCTCCCCCGTCCCTCCCGGGAACACCGCCGACGAACTGGTCAAGCCCACCAACCCACCCTGTAGCAACTCCATCTCTCTCCTCCCATGAGAGGAACCGAAAGCTTCGTTCCTCCCATCGCAGAGAAGCCATTGCCGCGTCCCGGCAAGGAGCTTTGGACCCTGCCATGGCGGCCTCCCTCACACCGGTGTCCCCAGAAGCTCTTCGGATGATGGCCTTCCCCGACGAGGACTCCCCCCGCTCCGACCCCGATGGCCCCGGCGCAGTCCCCTGCAGCCCGCCGGCGCTGCTGCAGGTTGACGAGCATCGTCCCTGCCATCGCGGTGGCGGCGGCCTCTTCCGACCAGGCTTCTTCCTCAAGATCTCCGCACTCCTCCCACGCCATCTACGCCTCCCTCCCCCAGACCAGGGCGACCTCATCCTCGCCGACGAGCTCAGCCTCGGCAGCTCATCCACGTCGGCCACCTCGACGGCCGTCCCCCCGTTCCCGTCCTCCGAGGCGTTCGCCCCCTCCCCGGGATGCACCCACTGGGGAACCCCTCCGATCTCGTCCCCGCCTGCGTCGCTGTGGATCCCCCGGCTTCCTCGCTCACGGGGTTCCTTCCCCTGTGTAGTGTTCCTCGTGCCACCCCGCCGCTGCCGGAGAGGAGGAGAAATCTCGGTCGGTGAGCGCCTCGAGAACGGTTGTATGGCGACAGGTGCACGGGTGGCAGAAGGGAACCACATGAGTAGATCGATCCCAACTTCTCCGGAGAGGGACCTCACAAGAGGTCCTCGGTCGACTCGTCCAGCTCGGAAATCGAAGCAGCTGGCCAAATAGCGTGGCGTGCGTTGGCGAGGACAGCGACGACTCGGACAGCTCCAGGTCCTCCCTGTCGTCTTCCGTCTCAACTCGGCGCCCGCTGAGGAGGAGCTGGGACTCCTCGAACCGGCGGGGCCTTGGGCCGATTTCACGCAGCCCAATGGGTGCTGTGAGTATTTCTTGCTCGCTCATCTGTTGTTTGTTAATATGCCCGAACGAGAAATCCGTACTCTACAAGCTCAATGTGTTTCTTCTTACTGTTTCCTACGCATAGGCTGGTCAGACAGAGTTTGCCCCATAGGAACGCACATGTCCAAAGATACAGTTCAGATCAGCAGCTGAGTCGGGAAGAGATACAGGGCAGGCTACCACGAGTACCCTCGCAACTCCATGCAGCAGAAGCTGCGTGTTTCAAAGGAAAGCTCGTGTTCTTCGTGTTCTATCGCGTCTGCCGATGAATTGAGACGGGCGGAAAGCAGTGGCTTACCCGCATCGCTTCCGTCCAACTTGCTAAGATTGGGAAGGTAAGATCCTTGTCTTTGTTCTGGTCCCTTCTATTTTATGATGGGTATGTAATATGCTGTCTTGCCACTCTCAGCAAGATTACTTTTTTTTCCCTCTTATCAATTTATTCCAATTATCTTTGTGTGTTACAGGAAGTCCTGAGACACAGAGATTTGGCAATTCTCACGGCAGTGGAGGCTTTGCAAGAGCATCTGTTTCGGAAAGAGTGATCAGTGTCTAAGGTAGCACACATCCTCACACTGTAACAGGGCAAAGTGCTTGCCTTCGTTCTATCTCATGAGTGAATAAATTACATTCAAGAAGAATGAGGAATATATGTATATATACATACATATATATGTCTATGTGTGTGAAGAGCTGACATAGACTTGTGTTGGAACAGTAGTTTGGAAAGAAGATAAAAGCTACGCATAAGATGTACTTGTATAAAGGGATTCTGATCTCTATGGAAGATAGATGGAGAAGATGATTGTTGAGTTTATACAAATTTTCAGATTTAAAGTTACAGGTTTCGCACACTTTGCAAGCTTGATATATTTGAGTTTCAATGGAACATATATTGTGGTCAAAAGTCTAACTAATACAACTGCAGAAGCATTTGAAAGCTTCCACAAGACACCTTCTGGACATGATTGACTTAGAGCTTCAGAGGTATTTCTCATATCGTAGCATGTGGCATTCCTTTTACAATTAGTGGCTTTGAGTTCTCAACTAGGTCTTCTTTCCATGTCTTGAGTCCTCAACTGGGTCTTCTTTCATGTGCCATTGTTTCAAGAGGAGGCTGTGACAAATGAGTGATGACCAACATAATCACCATCCTTTTCAAAATCATCACAGTGGAGGGCATCGTTAACAGCAATGCATGCCTTCCTGTATGGTTAACAACCCCATCCAGAAGACAGATTTATCAAGAACTAAACACCTCGACATGAACAAGGCAGATCATGTCTCTTCATCCATAGTGAGCTCAGTCATCTACAAAATTAAACTGATACGTAATCAGTATGTATACCCGGATACAAGCTGCATACATCCAATCTGCCTAGGAAGAATACACTGATTCATCCAGAGCTAACATTGAGACCTTTGCATGAAGTAAGGTAGACCTCCACTTTGATCCCTACATTCCTGTCTTCTTCCTTGTCTTTATTCTTCGTTCCTTTCCATTTCCTTTTCCTTTGGGGCTTTCTTCTAGGAGTCTTGTGGGGGGGCCTTACCGGTTAAACAATTGATTACGTCTAAAGCACATAATATGCACATAATGGATTCATAGTATATGCACTCAACCAGATACTTGATTACTAGGCTTTTACTTTGTTTAGCAATCCTTTACGTTAACAAACATTTTTCTCCTTTTTTCTTACATTCAGCTCATATCCAGAGCTGCAGTCCAGCAAGGATGATCCACAGGTATCGTCGACAGATTTATGAGCTTTCTTGACGACCTCGACAGACCAGTTGGTCACTCATTCCTTGGCCATATAACTCCAAGAACAGCTAATTCTGAATCTGTTAGCTCCCTGTCAGCCAAGGATGCAGTGGGATCGCAACTGAGAATAGAAAACATGCGGCATCCTGGATCAAGGCAGCCTTGGAATCTAATAACTTGCCACCACCTACACCTATTGATGATTCCACAACTGATCATACTGCAGATGGGAAGCCGTCGAGTACCATTCCCTGCTCAAATCATGCCTTCCAGCAAACGGGACTGACTATGACATTTGGTGAAGGGACCGGCCCCCTCTGGCCGCCGATCTCTCAAACGCCCTGCAGGGCGAGGCAACAGTGGTTCCTGAGCTACATCGAGAAGTTCCTCGACGGCGTTCTCAACGAGACCGTCTGTGCTGCATCCGAGATCAGATTGCCGTGCTGCTATTTCAGGTCAGAAGGTGGATGATGGCTGGATGGGATTACTTGCAGAGACTCACATAAAGAGAACTTGCCAGAGACTGAAGAAGCTGAAGCGTGCGAGAGAGTGAGGAAAAAGTTATATGCCATCCTGCTGAAGAGCGCCAACCGAGCTGCTACTGCCTTGGAAAGTATGAGCTTCACTGATGATGGGTCGGCAAGTGAAGGATTGAGTAGTAGTTAGCTTTTTTTAGGTGGCATTATTTCTTCGTTCTGTATATTGTTTTTGTAATTAGCAAACATGTGTGTGTGTTAGTTGGTGTGATAGACATCTTCAGCGTCTAATTTAATTCAGGATTTTATACATATCCTACAATCCAACATATTTGAGGATTAGATCTTTCTCTTGATATTTATAAACCTTCATGCTCTCAGATTATTTGGTGCATCATCTAGAAAATTAAAAAATAGCTCCCAAAATGTATGGCTTGGGTTAACAAATTATTAAGATAGAAGAGAGAATGCCGAAACAAAGTTGAAGTGTTATTTAAAAGACTCTTGATGGTTCTTGAGAAATGTTACCGTGCCACATTTTTCTACCACACTTCTTTGCCACTCCCTGATTGGAAGTCGATCACTTCGTTGGAAGTGTGTGACACAACAACAATTCTCACAATTCTTGAACTCTTCCCTAGACAGGAGCCTGTGGTGCAGATCACTGAATGTAGAGTTATACACAATATAATGCATGCTCCAGATGCAATTTCTGCCACATGAGTTAATGACAAACACACGTCCATATATCATTCACAGTGAAGCCTTGCAGTGAGATGTTATAATATATTAATATATATGATTTTTCAAGAATATTAATCATCTTAAGCCTAGTCTGGCCAACAAAAAACTATGCCACAGTTTCATGGGACCAGTTCTGTTATAGAGACTAAAGATGTTGCTTTCACCATCTGGAACCGACCTTCATGGACAACGGCAGCGGGAAGAAGATCAAGCGTGGACTGAAACTGGGAAAACAGCCCACATCACTTCCGGGGGATTTCAACGATTGTGTGTGCTCAGTCGTTAGGCCCTCAATGTACACCTCAAGCCCTAGCCCTAGGTTCAAATCATGGAATGCCATCTCGCGAGGTCTCGGCGGTACCCCAAGACGCGAGACCTCCGAGACAAAAAGGCGCGGGCGGGTCACGGGCGGGCGGGTACGGCCGGGCGGGCGGGCGCGGTTCACGGCCGCACCGCGCACGGTTCTAGCCTTCGAGGGTCCCGATTTGTCCCATCGTGTCCCCTATTTATTTATTTTTTAACTTGTATAAACCCCAGTTACCCCACCCTTCGTCCCTCCCTCCCTTCCCTTCTCGCGGCGATCTCCTCTCTCCCTCCCGACCCGAGTCCTCTCTACGCTCACCCCTCTGCCAGTCTGCCCTCCACGCCGGAGCCCGGAGGCCGTTGCAGCTCCAGCTGCTCCAACCGTGGTCCCCCCCCTTCACGGTCGTCTCCCTTTCCCTTTCCCTCGGGCATCACCGACGCGGCCGAGCGATACCTCGGGCATCACCGACGCGGCAGAGCGCGGAGCACGTCTTCCTTCCTCGCCCCCGTCGGACAGGTGAGTTGCCCTACTGCCCTTCACGTTCTCACCTCTACCGCGGTCTCCCCCTCCATTGTCATCTTCCCCCCCCCCCCCCCCCCCCCCCCGACCTCCACTGTTCCCCCCCCCCCCCTTCTCACCCTCACACCACACCGTCCCCCCCCTCCACGGTGGTCGCCCCCCCCCCCCCCCCCCCCCCCCCCACTGTCTCCACTCCCGACCTCCCCTGATGTGCACTTAACCTTTATTACATGGACAATCTTCCTTCTCTCCCAAATTTTCAGTAGATGAAGCTTCCCTTTTCTCTCTCCCTGAAGAAAAAAAATACATATTCATTTTCTCATTATGGAAACAACCTGCATGATAATAGACTGTAAAAGGATATTTTGTTAGTAGAGGTGAGTTCACAAGCTATTGAAATAAAATGGTCGACAGGGCTTTGAATTTTAAACAGCAAACAAATCCACTAGATGGCCATCTGTGCTTGTAGCTCTTTCTGTTTTAATGTTGAAGTCACCATTACACC
>CM024764.1:14545906-14690452 GCA_014218235.1 Colocasia esculenta
TTAGATCTTTCTCTTGATATTTATAACCCTTCATGCTCTCAGATTATTTGGTGCATCATCTAGAAAATTAGAAAAATAGCTCCAACAAAATGTATGGCTTGGGTTAACAAAATTATTAAGATTAGAAGAGAGAATGCCGAAACAAAGTTGAAGTGTTATTTAAAAGACTCTTGATGGTTCTTGAGAAATGTTACCGTGCCACATTTTTCTACCACACTTCTTTGCCTCCCTGATTGAAGTCGATCACTTCGTTGGAAGTGTGGACACAACAACAATTCTCACAATTCTTGAACTCTTTCCCTAGACAGGAGCCGTGGTGCAGATCACTGAATGTAGAGTTATACACATATAAGATGCATGCTCCAGATGCAATTTCTGCCCACATGAGTAAATGACAAACACACGTCCATATATCATTCACAGTGAAGCCTTGCAGTGAGATGTTATATATATATATATATATATGATTTTTCAAGAAAATTAATCAATCTTAAGCCTAGGTCTGGCCAACAAAAAAACTATGCCACAGTTTCATGGGACCAGTTCTGTTATAGAGACTAAAGATGTTGCTTTCACCATCTATGAACCGACCTTCATGGACAACGGCAGCGGGAAGAAGATCAAGCGTGGACTGAAACTGGGAAAACAGCCCACATATCTTCCGGGGGATTTCAACGATTGTGTGTGCTCAGTCGTTAAGGCCCTCAATGTACACCTCAAGCCCTAGCCCTAGGTTCAAATCATGGAATGCCATCTCGCGAGGTCTCGGCGGTACCCCAAGACGCGAGACCTCCGAGACAAAAAGGCGCGGGCGGGGTCACGGGCGGGCGGGGTACGGCCGGGCGGGCGGGCGCGGTTCACGGGCCGCACCGCGCACGGTTCCAGCCTTCGAGGGGTCACGATTTGTCCCATCGTGTCCCCTATTTTTATTTTTTTTAACTTGTATAAACCCCAGTTACCCCACCCTTCGTCCCTCACTCCCTTCCCTTCTCGCGGCGATCTCCTCTCTCCCTCCCGACCCGAGTCCTCTCTACGCTCACCCCTCTGCCAGTCTGCCCTCCACAGCCGGAGCCCGGAGGCCGTTGCAGCTCCAGCTGCTCCACCGTGGTCCCCCCCCTTCACGGTCGTCTCCCTTTCCCTCGGGCATCACCGACGCGGCGAGCGATACCTCCGGGCATCACCGACGCGGCAGAGCGCGGAGCCGTCTTCCTCGCCCCCGTCGGACAGGTGAGTGCCCTACTGCCCTTCACAGTCTCACCTCTACCGCGGTCTCCCTCCACTGTCATCTCTCCCCCCCCCCCCCCCCCCCCCCCCCCCCCCCCCCGACCTCCACTGTTCCCCCCCCCCCCCCTTCTCACCCTCACACCACCACCGTCCCCCCCTCCACGGTGGTCGCCCCCCCCCCCCCCCCCCCCCCACTGTCTCCACTCCCGACCTCCACTGATGTGCACTTGAACCTTTATTACATGGACAATCTTCCTTCTCTCCCAAATTTTCAGTAGATGAAGCTTCCCTTTTCTCTCTCCCTGAAGAAAAAAAATACATATTCAGGTTTCTCATTATGGAAACAAACCTGCATGATAATAGACTGTAAAAGGATATTTTGTTAGTAGAGGTGAGTTCACAAGCTATTGAAAATAAAATTGGTCGACAGGGCTTTGAATTTTAAACAGCAAACAAATCCACTAGATGGCCATCTGTGCTTGTAGCTCTTTCTGTTTTAATGATTGAAGTCACCATTACACCAACTAATCCTATCAGATGTCTTTATCCTTTTTCTTGACTTTCTTGAAGTCCTTTTTTTTCCATTTTTTTAGTAAGTTCCTGCCAACACATGAATATTAATCTTTTCATGATTCACAAGATATCCTCCCAGAAATACCCAAGCGAAAATGAGAAAATCATTTTTTTTGACATGTGGATAACACCACGGCATATGTTGATAGAAGAAAAGAATATGCAAGTGTAGCGGTAAAAAGAGACAAAGACCTCCATACAACCAAAAGACCCAAAACCCAAAACGACCTGACATCTCAGCTCCCCAAAGACAAAGAGTTGGGAACTAGATGAGTCAACTTTTCCCAAGTGCTTGGCCCACATGCAAACTATGTTTCTTATAAATTGAACAATGCTTTCCTCAGATCTTAATTCTCTCCTAAAAATTCTACTATTCCTCTCATTCCACAAGGTCCATCGAGTGGCATGAAGAATGAGCTACCAAACCACCTGATCTCCCTAGCTGAAACCACTATCCTTCCAACCCCGAAGCATAAGATGAACATTGTCAAAATAGGAAAGCTCTGCTGTAGGCATTGACCAGGCCATTCCAAACTGCTTTAAAAAGAGAAAAATGATCCATATCCTCCTGTGCCTCCCCACAAAGACAGCAGATTAAAGAAATGCCTAGAATGAAGTGAGCAAGCTTGTCACATCTTGGCAATCGACCATGATAGACCCTCCACATAAAAACCTTAACTTTCGCGGGCTCTTAGATTTTCAAATTATGACTCCGCCGTACAAAAATTATTTTGGTATTATCCTCCAAGAAACCCATGATAAAATCGACTCTTTAAATCTCAGAAACAACAAACTTCTACACAGATGAAATAAAAAATCCTAGAAAGAAACAAGGCAGTTTACAGGCAAATTCATGACTACTACAGTTCTCAATCCAATCAAATCAAACAATAAATAAATGTTACTTCTATCATACAGGAAAAATAGAAGTTCCACATTCACTGCCGCATAATGAAAAGAACCAGCATGCATACCTTCTTAGCTACAGAGTATGCTCTTTTCTCCGACGGCAGTTAACTACAATGACAAATATGTGACTTTTTTTTTCTGCAAGCATGATATTTTAAAAAATATCATCAGGAAATTTTAGATCTTTGCAAAATTGTAGTCAGTGTTAAACTTTTAATCAGCTTCCTTTTTCTCCCATTCAATCACATGTAGATATGCTTGTGTTTAAGCTTCCGATACTCATTCTGTTTTATCAGTCCTCTACCCACATTTGGTGTTACAGCATTCTCTGACTATTTTTTTGTCGTTCTTCATTCTTGGAAGATGCTGTGTCCTTCTTGCTATTCATGGTGTACTTTGTTGACTAAGGAATTCTGTACTCGCAGAAGGTTGCAATGACATTATGTATTCTTGTTAGGACACATAATTTTGGCAATAGTTTGTCCGTATTGGTCTATGAGCTTCTTCATGTCTTAGTTATTGGATAGACGACAAATAAACTAGTCAGAAGAGAAGAGACCTTTATTGAAGACATAAGAGGGTTGGATCTTGGTTGCTCATGTGTAGTTTATAACCGCTTTTCACATTGAAAATTTGTTATTGGAATGTTTTGATTGAGAATTTTCTAAAGCTTTGTGAGGATTGTTCTTGTTTAGAAAAACTCCAGTTTCCATGTAAGAACCTTTGTGGGTTGGCATTAATCAATCCTTAGTCTTCACAGTTTCCTCAAAGTCATGGAGATATGACCTGGTATTCAGACTTTCCACTCCTTGTCTTGTTTTGAGTTGACAAACCTCATTATTAGTGGATTCATTACTACAGCTAGAGTTTTCCCGTGGTTTTTCATGGGCTGTTTTGGAGTATGGGCAGATCAGTAACTCGTTATATATGGGCATTGTCTTTCATATTTACCTTCTAACTGTACCTCTCCAGTATTCATCCCTTTCCTGTTCTCATTTTCTTTCACCGAACTAGTCATCCATTAAGCAAGAGCCTTTTTACGTACACTTGTTTTAATAATGTCAACAATTATGCCAAGGTCTCTGCTCGGTCTTTAGTTCCTACGAAGTATTCCTGACTCAATTAAAGGGTGTCAGAAGATCTGAATTACTATCTAGCAAAGTCTTTTTTCTTGTGAGTTATAGTCTAGTGCTTGTATCACCCCCGTGTCTTATGAACTTTCTCTGTCCATAACAAGCAATTGGGATGAAAAAGGGTCAGCATTTAACAAGCTGAGAGCTGACTTTTATTTTCTGGGGCTGCTCATGTTTTGGAAGGGCTGATCACCACAAACTCCTGGTCAGCAGGATCCTTTTCGAAGTCATCTCACCCATATGCAAATTCAGATTCTTAAACATTATGTCTAGATCTTATCAAAACAAGTTCTCTTTTGGATAGTTTGGTTGTCTATGAGTTACCTGTTTAGCATGAGTTTGCTACTGTTAGTGATGTATCTGTTTTAATCATTTTAGATCTTTAGAGTATTATCTTTTTCAATATGACTGTTGTTCTCATCATTTCCCAGGATAATACATTCATCCCAAATGGATCCAAAACACTCCTCTGAAATGTTCAGGTGAGTTCTGTGCATCACATTTACTTTTGTGCTGCTTCCAAGCACTGACACCTATTTCTAAACTATGCTTGCACCTCACTATGACATTGATCTTCAATGAAGACACTTGGAGAAGCAACAAGAATCCTCAGGAACCTATAGGACATTCTCCCTTGAGCTGCATAATCTTCAGGTTCATCCGCTATTTCTGATAAATTTTTTTTATCTAAACTGCAAAGTTACACATCAACTGAATGTACTATATTTCTTCTTTTTTTGCAGGTAGAAGAGGAGATGCTTATGCATAAATTCTATGAGTTTATGTCAGCACAAGGCCTAGCTAAGAAGGTATGCATGCATGGTTCTTTTCATTATGTGGCAGTTGAATGTGGGACTTCTATTTTCCTGTATGATAGATAACATTTATTTATTTGTTTGATTTGATTGGATTGAGAACTGTAGTAGTCATGGATTTGCCTGTAAACTGCCTGTTTCTTTTTTTTAGAATTTTTAATTTCATCTGTGTAGAAGTTTGTTGTTTCTGAGATTTAAATAGTCGATCTTTTTATCATGGTGTTTCTTGGAGGATACATACCAAAGTAATTTTTTGTAGGGCGGAGTCATAATTGAAAATCTAAGAGCCCCGCGAAGTTAAGGTTTTTATGTGGAGGGTCTATCATGGTCGATTGCCAAGATGTGACAAGCTTGCTCACTTCATTCCAGGCATTTCTTTAATCTACTGTCTTTGTGGGGAGGCACAGGAGGATATGGATCATTTTTCCCTTTTGCTAAAGCAGTTTGGAATGTCCTTGGTCAATGCCTACAGCAGAGCTTTCCCTATTTTGACAATGTTCATCTTATGTTTCGGGGTTGGAAGGATCCTGGTTTCAGCTAGGGAGATCGGGTGGTTTGGTAGCTCATTCTTCATGCCACTCGATGGACCTTGTGGAATGAGAGAATAGTAGAATTTTTAGGAAGAATTAAGATCTGAGGAAAGCATTGTTCAATTTATAGAAACCATAGTTTGCATGTGGGCCAAGCACTTGGGAAAAGTTGACTCATCTAGTTCCCAACTCTTTGTCTTTGGGGAGCTGAGATGTCAGGTCGTTTTGGGTTTTGGATCTTTTGGTTGTATGGAGGTCTTTGTCTCGTTTTAACACCACTACACTTGTATATTGCCGTGGTGTTTATTTACATGTCAAAAAAATGATTTTCTCATTTTCGCTTGGGTATTTCTGGGAGGATATCTTGTGAATCATGAAAAGATTAATATTCATGTGTTGGCAGGAACTTACTAAAAAAAGGGAAAAAAGGACTTCAAGAAAGTCAAGGAAAAGGATAAAGACATCTGATAGGATTAGTTGGTGTGATGGTGACTTCAATCATTAAAACAGGAAGGGCTACAAGCACAGATGGCCATCTAGTGGATTTGTTTGCTGTTTAAAATTTAAAGCCCTGTCGACCAATTTTATTTTCGATAGCTTGTGAACTCACCTCTACTAACAAAATATCCTTTTACAGTCTATTATCATGCAGGTTTGTTTCCATAATGAGAAACCTGAATATGTATTTTTTTTTCTTTCTTCAGGGAGAGAAAAGGGAAGCTTCGTCTACTGAAAATTTGGGAGAGAAGTAAGATTGTCCATGTAATAAAGGTTCAAGTGCACATCAAATACAGAGTGGGCAGTAGTTCTATTTGTGCTGAAGATAGGAATCTTATGTGGGGGTGGGAATTTGAACCTAGGTCTTAAGGTGTACATTGAGGGCCTTAACCATATGTGGGCTGTTTTCCCAGTTTCAGTCCACGCTTGATCTTCTTCCCGCTGTCGTTGTCCATTGAATGTCGGTTCATAGATGGTGAAAGCAACATCTTAGTCTCTATAACATATGGTCCTTGTCGTGAAACTGTTGCATAGCTTTTTTGTTGGCCAGACCTAACTTAGGATTTGATTAATATTTCTTGAAAATAATATATATATATACATGGTTTCACTTGTGAATGATATATGGACATCTGTTTGTCATTTACTTATGTGGCAGAAATTGCATCTGGAGCGTGCATCTTATATTGTGTATGTGAAAATTAACTCTATCTACATTCAGTGATCTGCACCACAGGTTCCTGTCTAGGGAAAGAGTTCAAGATTGTGAGAAATGTTATTAGGTCACACTCTTCCAACGAAGTGATTTGACTTCGGCCTTCTAATCTCAATCAGAGTGTGGTAGAAAAATGTGGCACGGTAACATTTCTCAAGAGCCATCAGGAGTCTTTTAAATAACACTTCAACTTTGTTTCGGCATTAACTCTTCTAATCTTAATAATTTTGTTAACCCAAGCCATACATTTTGTTGGAGCTATGTTTCTAATTTTATAGATGATGCACCAAATAATCTGAGAGCATGAAGGGTTATAAATCAAGAAAGAAAGAAGAACTAATCCTCAAATATGTTGGATTGTAGATATGTATAAAATCCTGAATTAAATTAGATGCTGAAGATGTCTATCACAGCAACTAACGCACATACATTGTTTGCTAATTACAACAACAATATACAGAACTGAAGAAATAATGCCACCTAAAAAGAGCTAACTACTACTCCAATCCTTCACTTGCCGACCCATCGTCAGTGAAGCTCATACTTTCCAAGGCAGTAGCAGCTCGGTTGGCGCTCTTCAGCAGGATGGCATATAACTTTTTCCTCACTCTCTCGCACGCTTCAGCTTCTTCAGTCTCTGGCAAGTTCTCTTTATGTGAGTCTCTGCAAGTAATCCCATCCAGCCACTCATCCACCTTCTTGACCTGAAATAGCAGCCCGGCAATCTGATTCTCGGATGCAGCACAGACGGTCTCGTTGAGAACGCCGTCAAGGAACTTCTCGATGTAGCTCAGGAACCACCTGTTGCCTTCGCCCTGCAGGGCGTTTGAGAGATCGGCGGCGATAAGGGGGCCGGTCCCCTTCAACCACATGTCATAGTTCAGTCTCCGTTTGCTGGAAGGCATGAATTTTGAGCAGGGAATGGTACTCGACGGCTTCCCATCTGCAGTATGATCAGCTGTGGTGGAATCATCAATAGGTGTAGGTGGTGGCAAGTTATTAGATTCCAAGGCTGCCTTGATCCAGGATGCCGCATGTTTTCTATTCTCAGTTGCGATTCCCACTGCATCCTTGGCTGACAGGGAGCTAACAGATTCAGAATTAGCTGTTCTTGGAGTTATTCTGGCCAAGGACTGAGTGACCAATCTGGTCTGCCTGAGGTCGTCAAGAAAGCTCATAAATCTGTCGACGATACCCTGTGGATCATCCTTGCTGGACTGCAGCTCTGGATATGAGCTGAATGTAAGAAAAAAAGGAGAAAATGTTTGTTAACGTAAAGGATTGCTAAACAAAAGTAAAAGCCATTCAAGTAATCAAGTATCTGGTTGAGTGCATATAACTATGAATCCCATTATGTGCACTAGTTATGTGCTTTAGACGTAATCAAGTATTTAACTGTAAGGCCCCCCAGAAGACCCCTAGAAGAAAATCCCAAAGGAAAAGGGAAATGGAAAGGAAAGAAGAACAAAGACAAGGAAGAAGACAGGAATGTAGGGATCAAAGTGGAGGTCTACCTTACTTCATGCAAAGGTCTCAATGTTAGCTCTGGATGGATCAGTGTAGCCTTCCCATGCAGATTGGATGTGTTACTGCTAGAGTAACGGGGTCGGATCAAGCCGAGTAGACCCAGGGAAAGAGGCATGGTGACGAGGTAGACGTTGTCGAGCTTCCGACCTGCAAAACCACCGAGGCTCCTCGGTGGGTAGACACTCCGACGATCAAGTTAGCTCGGGAGCTCAGAGACAGAGAGGTTTGTGTTTTAGAGATTGGGTATCTTTTCACGAAGGGTGTCCATCTTCCTTTATAGGGGTTGCTCGAGCGAGAATTCTGGGAGTGATCTTGGGAATTGCGCTACAGATGTGTCCCTGATTCCCGTAGGCTGAGGTCATAAACGGCAAGCCAGTTGGATTGACCCCGGCCGTGGTTGACAAGCTAACTCATGCTGACTGGGAGTGTGATCCTCGGGTCTTTCCCCTAACGGACAGCTCTTCCAGCTACCCCACGGGTCAACTTATGGAAATCCTAGTTGAATGTGTGGTGGCCGAGGCTGAGATTTCTCGATATATTGCGAATGAGCACTTAAGTCGAGGCGGGAGGTCGTCTTCATGTCTCCCGAGTAGAGAACTGACCTCACTTGACTGTCCGTCTAAGGTCTGCTCGGTGGACGAGGTGCGACCGAGCCGAGCATCCGAAGATCTACCCGTAACATTGGCCCCTCAGCTTCTTCTTGGGGCGTTATGATGGTCTGAGGAGAAGGTGTTTTAAAAGAGGCTCATCCTGCGGACACCAGGCGGCGATCTAGTTAACCTCGTATGATCCCTTGTCAACGATATTCTCCTGATAGGTGTCAGTACCGCCAGGGAGTGTGGCAGCCACATAACTGACAAGACTTCTGGCGCCTCTGACAGAAAATGAAGTGACGCGGCGCCTCGACTCTCGGCCGCAATTATGGTGTCAGGTGAAGCGACGGGCGGTTGCGTCGACGCCTCGACTCCCGAGCTGCCCTGTGTCGTTCAACTTCGATCGCGATCTGCGTAGAGGCTAGTCGACCTATGGGGTGGTGACACGTGGATCGATCCTGAAGCTTGGTCGAGTTAGTGAGCCTCAACTGTCGGATTGAAATGACCTTGTGACCCTATAAATAACACAGTCGGTACCGAAAAAGGGACCTTACCTTCGCGCGTGAGCTCTCATTGTCTGAGGTAGTCAACCTTCCGAGCACTAGAGGATCATCTGAGCACTCAGGTCATCTCTCTTCGCCGAGCTCCTTGTCGTGCATCCATCGTTCATTTGCTTCCTTGAGAGGTAAACCATGGGCTCATCCTCTACCTCTGGTTCATCTCATTCCTCTCACTCTTCTGATACCTGTGCTTCTTCCTCTTCTTTGGGATATTCTCCTTCTGAGGATGCCTTTGCCCTACCTTCTTCTTCTCAACCTCCTGTTTTCGCTCAGGCGGGCATTTCTGATGCCCAGGCATCAAAGACCGCCGACGACTTCGTTCCCGTGGTTTCTCACAGGACCTACGTTCCCCGAGCTTCCTCAGCTCCCTTCTCGGGTGTGCGTAGGGCGGTCGACTCTGTGGCCGACGCTGCCACCGAGATTGACCGATCGGCCCTAGCTAGAGTGGGTTGTTGAACACCCCGGCCTTGCCTTTCCTTCCGATTTTAATGCCTATATTTCTGATGACATCTGAGCTCATCATACGATGGAGAATGGATTTTGCCTTTATTTGGAGGCCGTCCGAGCCGGCTTCTGATACCCTCTTCATCCTTTCCTTCTCCATCTTCTTTTGTACCTAGAGGTCGCCCCTTCCCAGCTGGCCCCTAATTCTTGGAGGTCGGCCATTGGTTTCTTGGTTGCTTGTGCTTTGGCCAAGGTTCCGCCGAGCATTCGCCTCTTTTCTACTGTTTTTCTATCAAGGTTTCCGGGGATTGGTTGTATATTTCGGCTCGGTCAGGTCGTCATTTCCTCGGTCGCCTCCCTTCCTCTATCCATCATTGGAAGAGGAACTTTTGCTTTATCCATAGCCCCCGGGGCTGGGATTTCCCTATTACCTAGTCGGCCGTCAATCCTAACGACAAGGCTTTCCGATCTCCACCCGATATAAGTGATGCCGAGCTCTCGAGCTTCGAGTCGTTGCAAAAAATTTCATTTTAAAATACTTCCATGCCAATTATTGATTATTCGCTTGAGATATGAACTAGCATTATCAACTGTCAAAATCATAACATTTTTATTGCCCCAACTTTTTGAACACTTTTCAATTGTCTTACTAATGACCTCACGTCTATGACTAAAAATTGAATAAAAACTCAAATTTTCTTGTGCAACTTTCGATTATTATCAACAAAGTGCAGTCAAACACATATAATTAATTATTTGCAAGAAAATCTATTATTTGTAGTAAGGCAAATCCTTCTACAATTAGATTTTAGAAAAGTTTCAACTTTAACATCTCCTCCGCATATATTTCATAGCAATCTCTAACAATTGTAATTCTGAAGGTGAAATTTGGGTTGTGCAATGATGAAAAAATATTTAAACCCTTGACCTTCAATAAATCTAAAATGAAGTTTGCTGATAATAACTATGTATGCCAATGATTTTCTAATTAGGTGATTAAATTTCCAACTTGTCAATGTAGTTTTGCTCTCCCTGAACCCCTTCATTGACTACTGAGTTCTGGATACTAATTTGTACTTGTCTATTCTCACAAACATTAGCTCTATTGAAAGGATATTTATTACATCTTGAGTTTAAGTGCGTTTTTAAAGTGTTTGTGCCACATGATATTGAGTCCCAAATGTAAACATGATCACAATAATTGCACTTACATTTATTCTCTCTCTCAATTTTTGTGAAGTGCTCTCAAACATCTGATCTTTGATGTACAACTTTTCTTTTCCCCTTGAAGGCCTTGGACCTTTAGTCGCATTGCTTGTTTGTGTGGCGGCATTAAGTCCAAAATTTACACCCTCAGTTGTTAGACTATTAAGAATGTCATTAGAGGACACCTAAATAGACACATCCACATTAATTTAGGTAAATTAAACAACTTACATTGCAAGAGCTACTTCTTGAAGCTAATTTTATAAATTATATCACACCACATAGCTCTCCAAATCTGGATACAAAAATCAATCAATAAAGAGCTGCAATAAAATTTACCCAATCAATATCATATGGTGCAATACATATGGCAATCGACCCACCACAAAATCAGTGCCATATGGCACTGATTTTTGGTTTGCAGTCAAAGCGGTTTGTAAGGGTTGTGGACCCGAATAGGGGGGAGTGGGCGGGAGGGAGAGGGGCGGGGGAGTCTGAGAGAGGAAGGAGAGAGCCACGAGTGTAATTTTTTTAAAAAAATTGGTTATCACTTGTTTTTATTTTAAGAAAGATTTACATAAGATAGAATTTTCACTTTAAAAAATAAATTACTTACCAAACATGTTAAGATGTCGCTCCTTCTTCTTTTTTAAATTTAAGAGAAAAAATTATTAAAAAAAGTGTAACCAAAGCTTTCCAAATCCTTGTTCCATATCTTTCTCTCTCCCAGAGAGAAAGGTGGAGCCACAAAACCGTTCTCGAGTCCACGCTTCCACCAGCCAACGGTCAACCGTCAAGTCTTCCGGTCGCAAACCACCGCCGACGGCACGGATAACGACGTCAACCAAGCACAAAAACTCTCTCGTCTCGGCACAATGTGCCACTGGTATGCCACGCGTCGATATGCGATTGGTCACGTCCAAGATCCCGAAGGCCTCCCCTGTCACCTAGTCTTTCCACTCTAATATGTAACGAGATGTTTGTTTCGTCTCACCCCCTCACGATATATTTCAAATTTTAAACCCTAGAATCTTGATGTTTATAATAAACTCTCACAATTATATAATGTTTTAATAAGATTTATTTCTAAACTATTTTAAATAAAGTTCGAGGAGCTTATCATATCATTTGACTCATTCGACGTTCTACAAAGTATAAATTAATACGAGGTTGATTGGTCTAATCTATGGATACTAAGATTCCAAGGGAGTAAAGACTAACAAATGTCAAATTAAAAAAAATCTGCTTCTTAAGTTCGATCTCCTACGCTCGGCGTCCGCATCTCCAAAACCCTCGAGAGCTCCCACCCATCTCCCAGCCCCGGCGTTCTCTGCAAGCTTCCCGACTCCTCTCTCCGACCACCGCAAGGCAGCCTCTTCAAGGGGGACGAGGATCCGCAGGAGGCGGCGGCGGCGGCGGCGGCGGCGGCGGGATGCGGAGATCCGGGCGGGGGCTCCTTGTCGCGGCATGGAGGGGGCTGGGGCTCCTCCTCCTGCTTGCCCCCCTGGTGATCGGGAGGTTCGTGGTGGAGAAGAACAGCTTGATGGTGACGTCGCCCAACGACCTGCGGGGGAAGCACGACAGCGCCATCGCCAACTTCGGGATCCCGCAGTATGGGGGAAGCATGACGGGGGCCGTCGTGTACCCCAAGGAGAACACCGACGGGTGCGGGGAGTTCTCCGCGTCCTACAAGGCGAAGCCGGGCGCTCTCCCCACCTTCCTGCTTGTGGATCGGGTTCCCGCTTTTCTCACCCTCCCGCGCACTTCTTTGCTGCTGATGTGATCTTAGTGTTTTTTTATTGGTTAGAACTCTTGGTTTTCTGTTTGCAATCTGAGCGGAAACAAAGAAAATGGGCCTGGTAAAGTACTCAAGCATCGTTGCTTTGGACAATGCATATGTAGAAAGCCTATTTTTTTCTAGTATTTATATTTAATTTACTAGTACTAGCATAATAATTTAGCGAAGAGTTTTTTTTTTATTATTGGCAATGATTATCCTATTCTGTGCCAAAATTCGTTAGTACTTTATCTATAGAAACCATTTCTGTTCTCAAATTTGCCTAGCTCGTCGGCTTTCAATTGTTTCTTTCTCCCCTGTCTGTGATTTCTTTCCTTTTATCTTTTTTTTTAAAAAAAAAGAATTAGCTTATCCTTGCTAGTCTCTTACTCGATTACATTCTCCCCTCTTTGACGATGGGGTTTGGATCGATACGACATTTGGTGGCGAATGCCCTTGTTGTAAACCTGCTGAATCTCAACTTGTATTCTCAAGTACATTCTCGACGTATGCACACACAAAACAAAATTTTTTTTCATTGCTTTCGTTTCCTTTTCACATGCCCTGTGATAATTTCAAATCGCAGCAACACTTTGGATACTGTTGTTTCCTCGAGAGAAGGCGTTATTCAATTGCCAAATTCCATTTTCCTTTGTCACTGTCTGAGTCCATCGTGCTGTCAACTTTTGCAACATTGTTCAATCGAATGACTCAATTATTTTTTCGTTTTCTGAAATCCTGGCTGTCACAGTGGCCAGTTGCTTTCCTTCTCTACCCTTCGGTTCTGTTCTCACCCGGAATATTGTCTCCCTCTATGAGCCCAGGCTCCCAGCGATGATGGTGTAAGCTCCCTCTTTGTATGTTAGAGAGGTTTTCTACTTCAGCACTCTTTGTATGTTACAGAGGTTTTCTACTTCAGCAATGGCTCACCTGATTGGACCATGAGATGGTGAAATGTAGGATAAGTGGGAGGTGTAGTGGGGAGAGCAGACATCCATATGACACCTCTGTCTGTCCCTTTTCTGAATGCAGTAACATTCATTGCCAGGATGTAAGATGGGTGTAGTTTTTTTATGGGACCCAACCATGTTTTTGTAGTGTGCGCAAATCCATAGTGATTAACATGCTTCAATTAATTTTCCATAATTTAGAAACTGATTACTGATCTTTGTTTTGAAGATGACATTTTATTGTGTTGACTCTTGACATCAGTTGAGCTTTCAACTCTGACATATACTGGCTGTAAGTTTCTTCTAGGACATGGAAGGCATACACAGCTTGGAGTCCTCTGTGGGCGGACCTTCACATGTTTTATGGTTACCAGCATATGTGATCAAACTTACCCAAAAAAATAGCATATGTGATCAAAGTGTGAATAAGTGGTTTGTTTTTCTCTCTTATTTGTATGACTTTTTTGCTGCTTGCAAGTGCCTCCCTTTTGGTGTAATGAGATTTATTTGCCCAAGGATGACCAAGCAGTGCCAGTAAAACTTGCCATAAAGGATGTCTCACAGGTTCCTCATTGCTATGCATTATTTATCATGGTGAGACATTTTACTGCAAAGTTCAGCATGAGTTCGCCAGCAGAATGGTTGAGCACACGATTCTATTGCGAACTTAATGAGAAATAATAATAGTTGAGCACACTATTCAATCTAAGAAGGCATTTTCTTTACATATTATCCCCCTGAAATCTGTCGATATTTTGACCATCACCTAGACAATCTTTATATTCTATCTAGTTATTTAATTTCATATGGTTCTTGAATGCGTTCTGGGTGTTTTCCGACGGGAAGTAAAATTGGAAAATGCTTACCAAGTTGATTTGTTCGGTCAACCGGTCGATTGGTTGGACATTGGGCCTCACATTGTGATGGCCCCACTGTGTGGTGCTCGACACCCAACCAATCAATTGGCCAACTGAATAAGCCAGCTCAGCTTCGCGCTTGGTCAGCTGGATGCAAAGTGGGTCTCATTAAAATTTGGCCAAAGAATTTGCAGGATGAAGTTAACAGACGGTTCTTCTTGTTCTAACGTGGGGCTAAATTTCAGGGTAAAGTTAACAGCCAAAAAAAACACCAAAGATTTATATATGGAGGCATTAGAAGAGAGATGCAGCATATACTTACATTAGAATGAGTAATATTTGCTACAAGTTCATGTATGCAACAAATATGATGTAATGAGTACATTTCTATATAATTAGTTCATATAAAATTGACAAGATATGAGATAAAACAAAAATATTGTCCTCTTCTGAAAACATATCATTTTATGTCTTGCCACCTTTATATAGATCAGAAATCTCCAAAACATTCTTAGTATTCTTAGTTATGGTACAACCGGGCCATACCAACTGCCTAAGTTGTATACTTAGTATATGTATCATGAGAAAGTGGATTTAAATTTGGGGGAGAGAGAGAATGGAAAAAGTTTGTATTGTCAAATACTTAGGCTGTGGAATTTCACCTAATGGTAGTAAATGCTTTCTATATTGGAGGGTTTATGTTATCAACTCCATTTTGTTCTCTATTGCTAATCAGGAAAACAAGGTAAGCATGGATTCTCATCGAAGTGAAGAATGAGAAAACAGGAATGAAATGTGGGCAACAAAATTTGCACTTTCTACATAATCATTCTTGCGAACACACGAAAGCCTGTATTTTAGATTAAAGGAACATACATCAAATTCCCTCCATAGGGCATTCTGGACAAACACTTGAATTAAGCAGAGGTGGAGCGTACCACTGTATCTGAGAAAAAAGATTTGAATAAGTTTCTGTTGGATGGAAAATCTAGCACCACACCTTTGGTCATCCCCTCAGTCTCAGAGATTCAGTGCCATCTCCGTTCCCTAGAGAAGAAAGCACCCAAGGGGAAAACATCTATGGTTTAAGAGAAATAGCTGGGAGAACACTGGTTGAGACAGAGAGTGTTTTGATTTGAATCACAAGACCTGTAAGAACCTGCAACTCCACTGAATTCAAAAATCCACCAAGGGCGAGCCACGGTGATGAACATTTGAAATATCTGATAACCTTTGCCTTGGTGTTAATGTAAAGTTGGCAGCCATGTCCACTTCTAGAGTTGAGATGTTTTTTCTCTTTTGTGTTTCTGTCCTGGGTTTCTCCTCTAAGGTCTCAAGGATTCCCATCAATCCTGGTGGTTCGCTTTTCTGCTGTGACACCATGGTCTGAACCTCTGCCAACACAGAGGGGCTGTTATCTGCAGCATATAAAATCCTTTGCATTGCACTGACAATCTGCAAAACAATTAGTGCTGACAATTAGAATTTTGCCCAAAATGTAGGTATATTCTATGTTAAGCTTCGAAAAAGCACATACTTGCATGATCAACGACAGGGGCAAACTAGAGTCACTATATTCCGTATTATATATGATCCGCTTTGCTGGAGAACATACATTAAGCTTTCTCCGCCTTTAGTTCAGAGAAAGATGAAGCTTAGAGTTTGTTACAGAGCAAGAAAAAGAGTTTTCACTTACAGGTAAATGTTCTATCTTGGGATTCTGGCACAAAATTTCAATGTCTCTCAGCTTTGCAAAGTAGAAGTCTCTTTCCTTCTCAAGACTATCCACAAATAGCTTGAGCTCAGTGATCTGCATTCAGTTCAGATATTTCAGCCTTCGTCATTCAATAAAATAAAAGCCAGCTATTACTTAAATCACCTGCTCGTCATAAGCTTGTCCACCCCCAGCAGGAGCAGACCTATGGGCCTTCAGTGATGCTTGCGCCGGATTAGCATCGTTCTTACGGGTGGGTTGGGAAGAACTAGATGTCCTTGTGGAAACAGAGGACTTAGGTAATGCCTGTGTAGAAGCCATCTTCTTGGTTGTTTCCTTGCCCCCTTTACAAGCGTCTCTTCTCTCCACAGCATTGTAACTAATTTCAAATTAAATTTACTTAGCCAAGATGGAAACAAGTTGATGAAAAAAAACTTAGACAATAGTGTAAAGGGTTCTACGTTTTCATTATTCCTACAGCTTGATGAACATACACATCCGTCAAAGATCCATGCCTAAAGATCCCCAAGACAGTAAAACTCAGAATCGGCAGCCAATGTAAAGAGAGAAGCAAGTCCATGTAAAATAAGAAACGCCGAAGACAGCTTACTTCTTCAACATGCCTCCATTGACAGAGTCGCAATACCTCTTCATCCATTGCATGAACTCCAGGTTGTCCAGTGGCCTTCCCTTCACGAGCTTGTTCACTTCAATGTGCTAAAACCGAAGAAGATCGAAGGAGAAGAACATGGAAAATTAAGGCACTAATATACAAAAGTAAAGAAAATTGTTACTACTCTTTCCTATCCTTCATATGCTATCGGATGTCCGACTCCACAAGCTTCAAAAAGTTTCCAGGATGCAGGATCCGTGTGTTAAGGCAGATCTTCTGGTCTATCAGAAGGATCATCATCCCCCCTCCCTCCAGGGCTATGCGTTTAAGAGAAAAGGTAAGTAGCAACGAAGAGAACCACGAATCGTAAGGATCATGCGGAGAATCATGTGTGGTAAGGATCATTTCGAGAATCATGCATCAAAAGGATCATTCCGCGAATCCCGGTGACAGTGAGCAAAAAACCATATTGACTTATCAAAGTCCCATTTTTTTTAGTGTACTATCGCAGATGCCAATGCTAATTTCCCGAAATACGAAAAAGTAGACGCAAAATCTCTTCCTTGAAAATGGAAAGAGCCCCAATCTAAGAAATTCCAAAAAGGTACAAGAGGCAAGCAAGTTTACGAAAATTTCAGCAATCGAAAACGCAGGGGGAACCAAAACCTTGGTGATCTTGAGCTTGTTGAAGACGTCCTGTAGAACCTTGTAGTTCTGGATCATCTCGTACTCGTTCTTGGCGTCGAAGTTGACCTTGTGCATCGGCACCATGCCCGGGTGCACCGCGTCCATCAGTTGGCACTGCACCGCCCCTGACGCCGCCTGCCAAGAAAAAAAACCCACCAGAAATCAACTCCGAACATGGCACACCCAACACCCCCTCCCCCCCCCCCCCCCCCCCCCCCCCCCCCCGTCTCCGGGACATGGATCAGAAGGGAAAAAGAAAATTTTCAGGGAAAATTAGACATCTCCTCCAGACGACGAGAAGAAAACGACCTACATGGGGGATTACAGAGACAAATGTCGTACCTCTTCGACCTTGGAGAGGTTGAGATGGAGGGTAGAGTTGATCCATGACAAGATCTCGCCCCTGCCCACGAAGTAGGCCGAATCCATCATCCCTATATTGGTCGCCATTGCTCCCCTTCTCCTTCCCCCACCACACACCAACCCTCCACCCCTTCCTGTTCCTTCTCCACTACAAAGGCCTGAGTGGTTTCAGATCTGGGGAAAAGGGAGGGGGGCGTAGGGTCTTGTACTTTTCTCTCCTGTTTTTCGACCGTTTGAAGGGGGCAGGACTGTTCGGGCGGGATGAGTTTGAATTTTATGGAAAATTACAACACGCTCCTCGTCTTATTGTGCATTTGCAATTAAGGGCACGGTGGTCCCTGTCATTCGGCTTTGAGGGCCACCCGGCCCAAATGTGCCCGCTCGCGCCATTAAATCACAACCGTTGGACCTCTCCGCGTGAGAAGCGACAGTACTTTGGGTGCGTTACTGTGTTTAGGAACTTTTATTAGGTACCTTTTAAAGAAGTTTCTCTTTATCGGGAAATGTGGGTGCAGGTATTTTAACTTAATGTTCAAGGTGTTTAGGTTAAATGGTATGAACCATTGGAGTCCGGATCCTCTCGCAACGTGGGAGGACCGGACTCAGATTGTCACCTCTAATGAGGTGACGCGTGTCCGCCCTCCTCCCGCCTTTCGTCCCTCCTCCTCACTCTCTGTCACCCGGTCACCCCCCCCCCCCTCCCAGCCTTCCCACCTTCTCTCCCGGTTCCCCCCCCCCCCCCCCCACCCTTCCCATCTTCCCAGTTCACCGTTTGTTTTTTTTTCTTTAATTTTAAGTTTTTATTTTAAAATCCGATTGTGAGAGATAACATTTTTTATTTTATAGTTTTTTTTCTTAAATATAAAACAAATATCATTAAAAATAATATTAATGTCTGTCAGATTCGGGACTGTAACACTCTAAAAAATTTTAATAGATGAAAATTATGAATAATATGGTTATTAGACCTCATTATTATTATGAGATAGAAATAATTAATATCTGAAATTAATTGATACTAATAAACGATATCTTAGTGCCGTACAGAGAGATGTGCGTTCCGACAATGTGACACCGAAAAATTGTAACGAAAATAAAATTTGAGAATACCATAATTTCTAAAAAAATATGGTGACATCAGAAATATAAATATCCGGATTTGTTGACGTACGAATTTTGAAATTAAGTCAATATAACTATTTTCCAGACGATTTTTCACTCAGTACAAAATAACTCTAAAAATTAAACTAAAATCACCATAATCTATAAAACCATTACATTAGCCTATGGCTGCAATTTTAACACAAATTTATATCATTTAAATATGTTTTCATTAGGATCTTTGGGCAAGCTGATTTTTAAGTTATTTACGGTACCTATTTTAACAAATTGTTTTTTTCCTTAGTTTTAAATTTTTATTCTAAAATCGGATTGTGAAAGATGTCATTTATTATTTTATAGTTTTTTAAATTTAAAAACAAATATCATTAAAAATAATATTAATGTCTGTCAGATTCGGGACTGTAACACTCTAAAAAATTTTAATAGATGAAAATTATGAATAATATGGTTATTAGACCTCATTATTATTATGAGATTGAAATAATTAATATATAGGATTAATTGATATTACTAAACGTTATTTTAATACCGTACAAAAAGATGTGCGCTCCGACATAGCGACACCGAAAAACTATAACGAAAATAAAATTCGAGAACACCAAGGTTGCAGATTCAATTCAGGTGCACATAGTTGCATTCAAGTGCCTATAGTTTAATTTAAGGTGGAAAAATTTTGTATATAAGTGCATAATGTTGCATTCAGGTGCATAAGGTTGTATTCAGGTGCTTATGATTGCATTCAGGTGCTTATGGTTGCATTCAAGTGCTTATGGTTGCATTCAGGTACATATGGTTGCATTCAGGTGCTTATGGTTGCATTCAAGTGCTTATGGTTGCATTCAGGTGCTTATGGTTACATTCAGGTATAATAAGCACTTGAATGCAACCATAAGCACCTGAATGCAACCATAAGCACCTGAATGTAACCATAAGCACTTGAATGCAACCATAAGCACTGAATGCAACCATAAGCCCTGAATGCAACCATATGCATCTGAATGCAACCATAAGCACTTGAATGCAACCATAAGCACCTGAATGCAACCATATGCACCTGAATGCAACCATAAGCACCTGAATGCAACCATATGCATCTGAATGCAACCATAAGCACCTGAATGCAACCATAAGCACTTGAATGCAACCATAAACACATGAATGCAACCTTATGCACCTGAATGCAACATTATGCACTTATATGCAAAATTTTTCCACCTTAAATGAAACTATAGGCACCTGAATGCAACCATAAGCACCTGAATGCAACCATATGCACCTGAATGCAACCATAGGCACCTGAATGCAACCATATGCACCTGAATGCAACTATAAGCACCTGAATGCAACCATATGCACCTGAATGCAACCATATGCACCTGAATGCAACCATAAGCACCTGAATGCAACCATATGCACCTGAATGTAACCATAAGCACCTGAATGCAACCATAAGTACTTGAATGCAACATATGCACCTGAATGCAACCATAACACCTGAATGCAACCATAAGCACCTGAATGCATCCTTATGCACCTGAATGCAACATTATGCACCTATATGCAAAATTTTTCCACCTTAAATGAAACTATAGGCACCTGAATGCAACCATGTGCACCTGAATTGAATCTGCAACCTTGGTGTTCTCAGATTTTATTTTTGTTACAGTTTTTCGGTGTCGCCATGTCGGAGCGCACATCTTTTTGTACGGCATTAAGATAACGTTTAGTAATATCAATTAATCTTAGATATTAATTATTTCAATCTCATAATAATAATGAGGTCTAATAACCATATTATTCAAAATTTCAACTATTAAAAATTTTCAGGACGTTACAGTCCCGAACTGGATAGACATCAATATTATATTTTTTAATGATATTTGTTTTTAAATTTAAAAAACTATAAAATAAAAAATGACATCTTTCACAATCTGATTTTAGAATAAAAAATTAAAACTAAGGAAAAAACAATTGGTTAAAATAGTTACCGTAAATAACTTAAAAATCAGCTTGCCCAAAGATCCTATTGAAAACACATTTAAATGATATACATTTGTGTTAAAATTGCAGCCATAGGCTAATGTAATAGTTTTATAGATTATGATAATTTTAGTTTAATTTTTAGAGTTTATTTTGCACTGAGTGAAAAATCGTCCGGAAAATAGTTGCATCGACTTAATTTCGAAATCCGTACATCAACAATCTGGATATTTATATTTCTGATGTCACCATATTTTTTAAAAAATTATGGTGTTCTCGAATTTTATTTTCGTTACAGTTTTTCGGTGTCGCACTGTCGGAGCGCACATCTCTCTGTACGGCCCTAAGGTATCGTTTATTAGTATCAATTAATTTCATATATTAATTATTTCTATCTCATAATAATAATGAGGTCTAATAACCATATTATTCATACTTTTCATCTATTAAAATTTTTTAGAGTGTTACAGTCCCGAATCCGACAGACATTGATATTATTTTTTTAATGATATTTATTTTATATTTAAGAAAAAACTATAAAATAAAAAATGTTATCTCTCACAATCGGATTTTAAAATAAAAATTTAAAATTAAAGAAAAAAAAACAAACCGTGAGTTACTGTTGCTCAAATGCGCAACAGTAACTGGGAAGATGGAAGGGGGGGGGGGGGGGGGGGGGGGGGGGGGGGGGGGGGGGGAGAGACCGGGTGACCAGGAGTGGGGAGGAGGGACGGAAGGCGGGAGGAGGGCGGCCACGCGTCACCTCATTAGAGGTGACTGTCTGAGTCCGGTCCTCCCGTGTTGCGAGAGGATCCGACTCGAACCATTGGCATATCAGCCTACTTTGACGCGTACGACAACGAGTTAGAAGGGGGAACGAGAAAAGTTAGGCCCAGAGTGCTTTGGCAGAGGGGTTAACCTAACTCGGAGTTAAAAGACTAACTCAGTTAAAAATGGGGGGTAAAGGAAGGGTTTAGGGTGGGTACTTTAACCCTTTTTAACCCCCGAATCCACTTAATCTTCCCAAATTAAAACTCTTTTAAACTCGGGGTTAAAAGACTAAAAGACTAACCCGATTAAAATGGGGGGTAAATGAAGGGTTTAGGGTGGGTTAATTTTAACTCTCTTTAACCCCCGGGTCCACTTAATCTTCCCAAATTAAAAATCTTTAATTTTAGTGTTAAGTAATTCTTATTTTAACTAGGGGTTTCTTATCCCCTCCCCAAATCAGGGGAGTGAATTGGTGTATTGGGTGACACATGAGCATAAATGGGCCTTATTTGTGCCAACTTGTTGTTTGGACTTGAGATGTTTCGTGCACCGAGTATGTGTAAAATATTTTTGGGCCCATTAGTTGTTAGGTTTATTTAGAGTCTTTTACATTTTCTTATGCAATTTTCCTTGGGGTCTTAGTTAGGGTGTCTTGGTTTGTGGCCCATGGCCTTTAGGAGTTGGGCCCATTTGGAAGCCCTTAGGTACCCTTTTCTAAAGGGTTATGTTAGGATTTGAAAGACACAAGATGATGAATAAAAAGAGCTTTTTGGGAAAGAATAGCGTCGCCCCTTCTCCTTGCGTGCTCCTCTGGATTCCCTGCAATGGGGAGCCCAACCCAACCAGGCTCAGGGGTGCCAGAGCCCCAACCCCATCCGCCTGGCCAAGGGTGCAATGCCCAGCACCAAAGGAGGTCATGTTGGAGAAGTTGTCAGCCTGAAGATTTGGAGGATTGTAGAAGTTCTGAAGATTCTAATAATCATCATGAAGTGTCATCATGCCGTAATTCATGCCATACAAATGTTTCTCAATTTGAGTCTATCTCTCATCAATAGCGTCCAATCTGATGTTCATATGTAGCTTCAACTGATCAAATTGAGTGTTGATTTACTGAGTTAGGTTGGTCTGTAGTTGTAGCAATTGATCAACAAAAAAACCTTCGAGATCTTCAGATGATGGAGTTGTAGGTGCATTGTGAGCAGGTTGCTCACTTGTAAGATCCGGTAATTCGTCACTGCTCTCAGTGATTTCCATCTACTCATGGTGGACATGTTGTGTTTCCTCTTCAGTGTTGTCTTCTTCTTCAGTGTCTTGCTCTTCTTTCAGCCTCTTGATTTTTCAGAGTCCTGCTAACTCTGCCTTGTACCATTCTGTAACCCATTATGTGCACAGTGGTTATGTCATATGCACTTCTACTTTTAAGAGTGACAATCTCATCTGGAGCAATGGGTATCCCAACAAAGGATAAAATAGTCATAATAGAACAAGCATAAGTATAGATCATTTGGGATTGTTGTAGCATTGCTTTATATATCAAACATGAGAATTAGTAAGTTGATTTGTTGACCATGGAGAAATAGAAGAAGAGGGCTTTATGAATCTCACTCACAAGTTCCCGACTACCATCTTTTGGAAAAATGAGTGTGGTGAACATGTGGTGAATCGTTCTGTGAAGGGGTGGAAATGTGTTGGCAGATTTTGTGGCATCATATGGTTGTTGGGTGATTAAAGTGTAGAAGTCAGAGGGTTGTAATTGGGTGGTAAGAATATCTACCCCATTATTAGGTATTTGCAATGCTCGACTGAATAGATTTGGTGTTAGCTGGAATGTGATACCTCTTACTGTTGAGTAGTAGTGTGCAGACATACCCAAGTTGTTGAAAAATTCCATGACTGCTGTGGGTGAGTATTTCTTTTCTGACTTCATGAAATGAATCCAACCTTGTTGGTCAAAAAGAACTTTCAGACCGTCAAACATGTCTTCAATGGAGGCAAAGTCGGCATATCTAGGTTGCATTATCTTTTTGAAAACCCCACGAACTTTGCACAGGTCAAGATTCTGTGGCACATTCAGCACTAGAGTCCTATCTACGTGATGCTTGCTTCATTGCTCTGTAGTTGCCCTAGAACCTTCACTTTCACTTTTAGAAGACCTCCGCTGACGAGAGGCAACCATTTTCTACCTTGGTGCCATGATGAAGATGGGGTATAGGGAGGGATGGTGCAGAGAGATGAGAAGAAAGAAGTTGATGCACTGGTAACTTTCCTTGGAGAGAAGATGATGGAGTTTATAGAAGAAAGGGCGGCGATTTTGGGATTTGAAGGTTGAAAAGGTGTGTGTCGACAACTAGTTATTTAAAACCCTTTGGGAGATGAACCGACACAATAAAACCAGATAGAATGTGAAACAATTGAGATTCTGATTCAAAGAGGCATGTTATATAAGGGGATTACTTGATGATGGCAAAGAGTATATTGATGGTATGTTCGAAGCTTCATTTTGGGGTTTGGGCGATTACCTAAGTAGACTTTTTTGTATTCTATTAATGTCGAACAATCTATCCAGGACAAAATACATTTGGAATATGACGTGGCATATACTAGCAAAAAAATTTTTAGCAGGCAACAGACTCTACTACAATACCATGGTGTGAATAACATTACCCTTTTAAGTACATTTATAACAACTATCATTATTCATACTCATGTCATGTTAATTGTATGAATGTCTCAATGGCAAATCTTGAGCTAAGTAATGGGTAACTAAAGAATCATGCTCTTCAAGAAATTGAGAAGGCTCTACAAAATGATGGAAAGAGTTTAAGAGATTATCCTCAATTACCTTTTCCAGAAGGTGTTAGTCTCAGTGATGGAGAAAATAAACTTATTCAAGATGAGTTGAGATACAATAGACAAACATTATCAAGAGAACATGAGCACTTATTTTCCAACCTAACAGATGAGTAGAAGAACCTATATGAAACTATTATCAGTGAAGTTTTGTGCAATAATGGACGTATGTTTTTTCTCTATGGATATGGTGGAACTGGGAAGACATATTTATGGAGAACTTTAACATCTGCCAAACGGTCTCAGAGAAAAATTATTCTTGCTGTTGCATCAAGTGGAATAGCTTCTCTTCTTCTTCCAAGAGGTAGAACAACTCATTCTAGATTTGGAATATCTTTGATAGTGAATGGAGATTCAACTTACAATATTAAACAAGATAGTTCATTGGCTAAGCTACTAATTAAGACTAGCCTTATTATTTGCGATGAAGCACTGATGATACATAAATACTGTTTTGAAGCTCTTGATCGAACTTTAAGAGATGTGCTCAGATTTTGTAACCTTAGAAACTTAGAGAAATCTTTTGGTGGTAAAGTTGTTGTTTTAGAAGGTGATTTTAGACAAATTTTATCGGTCATTCCTAAAGGGAATCAGGCAGACATTGTTTTCACGATAATAAATTCTTCATATTTATGGACCTCATGTCAGGTGCTGAGATTGACACAAAATATGAGACTCCTTTCAGATTGTTCTGAAACTAATTCAAAGGAAATGATAGAATTCGCAGAATGGATCTTAAAAGTTGGGGATGGCAGATTAGAGGAACATAGTGATGGAGAAGCAATTATAAAAATTCCACATGAATTTCTTATTACAGATTCATCTAATCCAGTTGCAGTGATTGTGGATAGCACATATCCATCTTTGTTAGAGAATCTAAGGGACCCATGATATCTACGAGAGAGAGCCATCCTTGCTCCTACTCATGATATAGTAGACAATATCAATGAGTACATGCTTTCTTTAATACACGAGGAAGAAAAGATATATCTAAGTTCTGATAGTATTTGCAAGGCAAGTCATGATGTTGACAACCATGATGATCTCTACACTCTAGATTTCTTAGATAGTATCAGATGTTCAAGCATTCCAAACCATGCACTGAGGTTGAAGACTGGTGTCCCTGTCATGTTGCTTCGAAATATCGATCAAAGTGCTGGATTGTGCAACGGAACACGATTGATAATAACTCATTTGGGAAACATTAATAGAAGCACAAGTAATGTCTGAGAAGGAAATTGGACATAAAGTTTACATTCCTCGGATGATCCTCATACCTTCACAGACAAAATGGCCATTCACAACTTCAAAGAGTAATATCATTAGCAGTTTGTTTTGCTATGACTATAGTCAAGGCCAAACTCTTTCACATATTGGTTTACATCTCCCTAAATCAATTTTTACTCATGAACATTATATTGGCTATTTCTAAGGTTAGAAGTAAAGTGGATTGAGAATTCTAATTACTGATAAGATGACCAATAAATCATTCTACAAGCAATGTTGTCTTTAAGGAGGTATTTCAAATTTAATAGGTTAGTGTTTTTTAAGTTACATATTTTCATGACATTTATAACTATAAAGCATATACAATGAATGCATTAAAAATTAACAACATAGCTTACAAAGGAATGTATCTAATTTTTATTAGACGTTGTATTGTTACAGGAAATGACACCAAAGTTCGATTTAATTGAAAATATCAATCCATTTAAGAAACTTGGAAAATCAGAATTAGGATATCAAGTTTGTGGAATATCCCAGAATTCACTAGTTTTGGGGAAGTCAGTAGTGTTGATATGCTATTATTGATGAAAAGGTAAATATGTTTCATTTTTGAGATCTCTTTGACATTTACATTGCCTTTATCATTTAATCATTTTTAAAGACTGGATTATTCAAGCAATTGTCAAGAAAGCCTTGCTTAATAAGTTCATGAATCAGTTGAGCGAAGGAAAAACTTATGCCATTACAAATTTCAGTTCGGTGTTGGCAAGATTAGTGGAAACTATAAACTTACTCATCACAAGTACAAAGTGAATTTTTTATTCTCTACTTCAACTAAGGAATGTGATGAATTGGGGTTCCAGTTCATGGATTTCATTTAGTATCTTTTGATGACATAATATCAAGATGCACAGATGATGTCAAATATTTGGTTGGTAAGTGAAATATATAAGTACCTTCACTAATATATCTTCTATCCTTATAGTATAGCAGTTTCATGACACGAGGATACATACTAAAAATAGAATTATCATCATGTTTTATATATGTATTTATAATAGATGTAATTGGAGAGCTTATTACGGTTGGAAATATTGAAGAAAGTGAGAATGCTGGAAAGACCACTAGAGAATGATAATTGAATTGCAAGATGATTGTAAGTTTTCCTCACTCTCATTAATTGAATGCTTACCTCATTCTCTTTTATATTCTATGGAGATAAAAGTTAGATGATTTTTTTATTCAAACATTCTTATCAATTCTTATTTTTTTAGTAAGAAAAAATTGAGATGTACATTTGGGGACATTATGCTGATGACATTGCAAGTTATGTTAGAGAAAAATTGCAAGACCATTGTGTGTTATCTTGCTTTAGGAAGAATTAGATGTGAAAGGTATTTTAGCTTACTTGTGAGAACATATAAGTGCTAACATTTCAAAGTGTGACAAGTTCATAACATTAGAGCTAGTATGTTTTTTTTTAATTTACAAAATATTTTTTTCGTTCAAATATTTCCAGGCGTAGCGACTTTGTCTAACTCATTCTTCGCGACTAAAATCTTATATGATCAGAACCTATCTCAAATTACTGATTTTAAGAATAGGTGAAATTAAAAAATGTATAATACATTATATGTTTCTAACCAGATACTATGTTTTTCAGTAAAATTTAAATTTATATTTTTTGTATCAGATTGTGTCACGGAGATGAATCTACATCTCAAACAATAAGTGAGATTGAACAACAACCTTCATATTCAATTATAGAGGATCTCTTACAACAGACTGACAAAATTTTCTAGATGAGATTTGAGAGATGCGTTAGGTTTAAAACAAATCCAATGTGTCCTCTTGCATACACTAACATCAATATGACTTCAATAATATCATATTTTACATATTTGAATATAGTCATGCTTTGTTATGAAAATTTATAGATCCATTATTGGAACCATTTGTAACAATCATCATTCAATATTTCTATTCTTAATTGTGTTATGTTCTTTCTGCTTTAATAATTGAATGCATATTGGTGCATTTGTGATTTTGGCGGCTATTGTGAAAATCGAAACTGAATTCAATTGTTTCTATGATTCTTGTAATAATTGTAGAAAGAAAGTTAAACCTGAAGGAGGTAAATTCTGGTGTGAAAATTGTTGTGAATACGCAAGAGTAGTAGTGCCCAGGTAATCCTTCTAATTTTATTTTGCATTCTTACTTTTATCTTACAAAAAAAGCAAACTACATAAAAAATTTTGTAACTATTTAACATCTCATCTTCCATCATGAATATTTATCTGTTGTATTCCATAGGTATAACATTCAAATGAGCGTTATTGATCACACAGTTGTTCTGCGTTTTTAATTTGTTATATTTGATCGTGAGGCAATACAATTTCTGCACAAGTCTGTGGCAAATATAAGGGAACAACTAATGAAAGTAGGATATTCATATTGTTGATTCTTATTTAGTTGATCATCGGAGGGAAATGAAAAATAATGATCTTCATATAATTGAATATGTTGATTTTTATTCTTCACAAGACGGGGATAGTGATTCATTTCCTAAAGAGTTAGATAATTTTGTAGAAAAGAAATTTCTATTCAAAATACAAATATTTAAATACAATTTTCATCAGAATTGGCCAATTTATACAGTCGTATCAATGTGTGATGACACAAGTATATCATCACACATATCTGGCCACAACCAATAGCATTCAGTTAGTATACTCGCAAAATGTACATTGATATTATTCTTCACGTATTTCTACTAAATCTGAACAATATTTAAAACAAACATATTATCTTTTCCTTAATTGTATTATGTTTTGCATTCATTGTAAGATGTTGAACATTGTATGGTTGATTTCGATCATAGTGTTTTAGAACATGAGATCGTTCTTGATGTTGAAAATGTAAGTAAAACCAGTTAAATCTCTCAATCATGCTTAGTTTTCATACTCAAATTATCTCATCATATTATTAATTGTAATTTGTCTCTAATACAAAACACGATTTCAGTTTCATGCTCTTCGAGTAGCATCACTCCAATGAAGAGGACTGTCGCAGACATTGTCAATCGACCAAACACATCTGAAGATCTTACTCTGGGTCAACTGTCATGCAACAGGAAGAAACAAATCAAAATTGAGAAAAATAAAATTGAGAATTTTGAAATCTAAATTGTGTTTTAACTGTCCAAAAATATTTGTACTGTTATCTTTTGAATTGCGCAATAGCTTGTTAAGATGCAAGATGCCAATTAGTCATGTACCTGACATTTTTAACATACTTTAGTTTGTGGCACGTTCTTAGTGCAAGCATATTTGTGAAAAACATTTTTTTTTTCTCGGGATCATTTGTGTATAAAAATCTTTCCTGATTTTTTGATGAGTTATTCTCTCTTGATATCTTCTTCTCTCGGTGGGATTGCTCCATGCCACGAAAAGACCTGCTGGATTGGACTTTGATCTCTTCTTATTTTATATTTTTTGGTCAATTCTTTTTCACATTTTTATTACTTTTTATATAACAAAACTATTTTCAATAAATAACTATTATTCTTATAAATAATATCTTTATTTTTTTAAAATATTTTTGTAAATATTCACCGTGCAACACACGCGTGTAGAACTAGTATGATATATAGGGAGGTGATTGAATAGTTGATAAGAAATTATCAATTCTAAATGTTAAGAAAGATTTATAGATCCTACTCAAAACAAAGGGACATGCTATTTTGAAACTGCATGTATATACTTTCAACTGGAACTGCGTCGAAGGGTTCTCATCCTCGAAGGTCATTATCAGTACTGATCATGCATCTGAAGATAAAATGTGATAACTGACAAATTAAGTCAATTCTTCCTCCTGCTGCGTGAATGGATGGGAGACGACTTGACTTCTAAATTAATGCTCTATGGGAGAAGTATTCTTGATCTGCAAAAAACAAAACTTATAAGGTTGATGTGTCATCTGACTCATTCCAGGTTGCACAAATAGTGCCACAAGAGCTACTCTATCGTACCATGCAACCATGAATAATTGAAGGTGTTTTGTTTATGTTAATGTTTTTTTTTTTCATTTTACATATATTCTCTTCAAATGCCATATGTTAGTAGAGTGTTTTGGGTGCCCATTTGAGATTCTTCTTATATGCATGGTTCAAAGTTTTAACACAAATTTATCAAAACTAGAATTCTTAAAAACTACGACCTCAAAATTGGTATTATATATATATAATATTTGTGTCAATCAAGTGACTGTCATATATTTGTCATCGATCATCGTGGTTGAAATATTTTCCATTAGCATTTCTTCCACATGCACCTGTGTAGATACAGGAGAGTAACCGCCTCAACGGTAGTTGCTTCCTCTCGGACCGCAGGAAAATCACCCTTAAGGTTTAACAAAGACGTAGACGTAGAAGCATGAATGTTGCCGATAATGGGCTCTCCTTCTTCCTGGGCGGCCTTGTTAAGAGAGCCCACCTTAGTGTTCAAAAAACCCTGTGTAACTGGCCTCCCATGTTCAGAACAAACGTCAGCAGCAGTAATTGGTGGCAAGGAGTCTTCCAGAGAAAGGGAGATTTGGGCATCCTCCTCATGGCCATCGCCAGCTGACCTCCCTTCTGCAGAACCAAAGACTGTTGCAGCATTAGGAGTATGCACCTTTGAGCTGGATTTTACGGATTTTCCTCCCACTTCTGCAGCATTGGCTGGGCCCAAGGAAGAAAGCCCCACATCAATAGCTAAACTTGGCAGCCGCACCAGCGAGGCACTGCCAGCATCGAGCCCTCCCACGTCCTCAGTGGAGATCCTGCAGTTCACCGATGATGGCGGCAGCGAGGATCCGTCACCAACCTGATTTGCGCCGGATATGGCGGGGGAAGCATGTGACGTAGCCATCGCCGCCTCCAGGACCCCGCCGGCATCCCGAGCACAACCTCTGGGAAAGATAGCAGCACCGGTCACCACCGTAGCTTCAACATTCTGCACCTGAAGATTCGGAGCATTGGAGACCAGAACAACATCAAAGGCATCCCCATGACCACCACTGCTCAGACCCTGAAACTCTAGAGGAGCACTGTTTTTCTCAACAACAACTTCTTTGCCTTTACTGACAGGAATCCAACCCTTATTCTTTTCATTCGTAACAGCCACACTCTTAGAAGGGATAGGAGCCCGACCTATAGTCGTCAAAGAAGGAACCTTTGAACCACACACCTCTTGATCATGACCTAGCCGCTTGCAGGTAGAACAGTAGTGGGGAAGATTAATATAGATCACCTTCTGCCATATTCCACCCAGATCACCCGTACCTATCCACAATCGATCCGATCTAGGTTTAAGGAGATCCAACTCCACACAGACCCTAGCCGCCTTGGTATTAATGAGATATTCCGTGGCATGAGCTATTTGCAACACCGGGCCAACATTTGAAGCAATGGAGGACAAGAAGTTCTTCTGATATAAGTTAACAGTACGCTGGCCAACATTTGAAGCAATGGAGGACAAGAAGTTCTTCTGATATAAGTTAACAGGTACGCTGGAAGATCTATCCAGACTGGATGAATGGACGGTTCTTCATAGGGAGAGAACAGAGGCGTCCATTTGAAAAACCTAAAGAGTCTTCCCTTGATGTAGATAGACTCACGCAATAAGACTCGAAGATAATCATCCTGAGAATTAAATGGAAAGATGATCATAATTTTTATATATAACTCGAGTTTTAATATAATGGTAGTATGATCCTAACAACAAAATAAATTTGGTTTGGCATAAGATTAGAATATAAAAGACTATTTTTGTGTATGGAAACTTTAATGTTTTATACGATATTTAACGTTAAATCTAATGACTCACATATAGTTGCTACTGTTGAACTCTTACCCTTCTTTGTCTCTATATTTTTTGAGATAATTAATTATATACACTACATACCCCTCGATATTCTGTGTTCTACTCTAGACGCCTATAATTTACATACCTTCATAATTAATACCCCGTGTTACGCCATATTAGATCATGCATATACCTGTTATTTGCTTATGTTATTTTGAACCAACTTTAATTGAGTTTCGAAAGTCAAATAACACTAGAATACAGAAATTTTGAGGGTGTAGGTATAGTTCTTTCTTTTTTGTTAAAGAAAAAGGAATATATCTCGTATTGGCAGAAGTGGTTGGATCTGAGGGCAGCTTCTTGTGGATTTTTTGAACTCCGCATAGCTGAGTATTTGCATGACTAGACACCAACTTGATGCGAGGATGAAATATGGGAGAATTAATTAGAGGTCCCTGTCAGAGGGTTGATTTAGTTTATAGTCCCTCTCAAAAAATTAGAAGTTATATAGTCCTTACTTTTTGTGTTAGTTTAATTTCTAGTCCCTGCATTTTGTTTCTCAGCATTTATGAGTCTTGGACGACGAGTCGTCCTTTTAGCATCAACTTTTTCCTATTTTGCCCTTCCTTCTTCTGGTTTTTCCCTATGCACACTTACATTCGTTACAGTTAGTGTATATATCATTTACAGTAAGCATTTGTATCAGTTACAGACTATAGCTATAAGCTCTTACAAAAGAAAAGAAAATTTTATTTGTTTGCAAGTACTAGGATTCAAACCCAGGTCTTCACAAACACAACATGAAATACCCTTACCACTAAGCTAAACTACACTTGTGTTACAATATAACATATAATATATTTCATTAAGTATTGATATCAACATAATTCTCTATTATAACCTATGTTAAGTCTTGTTACAGTAAATATCATTCCCTGTTACAATATACATTAAGTTCTGTTACAGTAAGTATTATCATCTATTATAGTAAACATAATTCTCTATTACAACTTATGTTAAGTTTTGTTACAGTAAATATCATTCTCTGTTATAATATACATTAAGTTCTGTTACAGTAAACATTATCATCTATTATAGTAAACATAATTCTCTATTACAACCTATGTAAGTCTTGTTACAGTAAATATCGTTCTCTGTTATAATATACATTAAGTTCTGTTACAGTAAATATTATCATCGATTATAGTAAACATAATTCTCTATTACAACCTATGCTAAGTCTTGTTACATTAAATATCATTCCCTGTTACAATATATATTAAGTTCTGTTACAGTAAACATTATCATCTATTATAGTAAACATAATTCTATATTACAACCTATGTTAAGTCTTGTTGCATTAAATATCATCCCTGTTACAATATACATTAAGTTTTGTTACAGTAAGCATTATCATCTATTATAGTAAACATAATTCTCTATTACAACTTATCTTAAGTCTTGTTACAGTAAATATCATTCCATGTTACAATATATATTAAGTTCTGTTACAGTAAGTATTATCATCTATTATAGTAAACATAATTCTCTATTACAACTTATGTTAAGTCTTGTTATAGTAAATATCATTCTATGTTATAATATATATTAAGTTTTATTACAGTAAACATTATCATCTATTATAGTAAACATAATTCTCTATTATAATTTATGTTAAGTCTTGTTACATATACATTAAGCTCTGTTACAATGTACATTAAGCTATGTTACAATATACATTAAGCTTTGTTACAATATATATTAAGGTCTGTTACAATGTACATTAAGCTATGTTACAATATACATTAAGTTCTGTTACAATATACATTAAGCTATATTACAATATACATTAAGCTCTGTTACAATGTACATTAAGCTTTGTTACAATGTACATTAAGCTATGTTACAATATATATTAAGTTTTGTTACAATGTACATTAAGCTATGTTACAATATACATTAAGCTTTGTTACAATATATATTAAGCTTTGTTACAATGTACATTAAGCTATGTTACAATATACATTAAGCTCTATTACAATGTACATTAAGCTATGTTACAATATACATTAAGCTCTATTACAATGTACATTAAGCTCTGTTACAATGTACATTAAGCTAAGTTACAATATACATTAAGCTATGTTACAATGTACATTAAGCTATGTTACAATATACATTAAGCTATGTTACAATATACATTAAGCTCTGTTACAATATATATTAAACTTTGTTACAATATATATTAAGCTCTGTTACAATATATTTAAGCTCTGTTACAATATATTAAGTTTTGTTCCAATATACATTAACCTATGTTATTATGTAACAATAATATAGGTTAATGTATTTTAATGTATGTTATTAATGTATGTTACTAATAGGGAATGATATTTACTGTAACAAGACTTAACATAAGTTATAATAGAGAATTATGTTTACTATAATAGGTGATAATGTTTACTGTAACAGAACTTAATGTATATTGTAACAGAGAATGATATTTACTGTAACAAGACTTAACATAAGTTGTAATAGAGAATTATGTTTACTATAATAGATGATAATGCTTACTGTAACAGAACTTACTGTATATGTAACAGGGAATGATATTTACTGTAACAAGATTTAACATAGGTTGTAATATAGAATTATGTTTACTATAATAGATGATAATGCTTACTGTAACAGAACTTAATGTATATTGTAACAGAAAATAATATTTACTGTAACAAGATTTAACATAGGTTGTAATAGAGAATTATGTTTACTATAATAGATGATAATGCTTACTCTAATAGAACTTAATGTATATTGTAACAGAGAATGATATTTACTGTAACAAGACTTACATAAGTTATAATAGAGAATTATGTTTACTATAATAGATGATATGCTTACTGTAACAGAACTTAATGTATATTGTAACAGAGAATGATATTTACTGTAACAAGACTTAACATAAGTTGTAATAGAGATTATGTTTACTATAATAGATGATAATGCTTACTGTAACAGAACTTACTGTATATTGTAACAGGGAATGATATTTACTGTAACAAGATTTAACATAGGTGTAATAGAGAATTATGTTTACTATATAATAGATGATAATGCTTACTGTAACAGAACTTAATGTATATTGTAACAGAGAATAATATTTACTGTAACAAGATTTAACATAGGTTGTAATAGAGAATTATGTTTACTATAATAGATGATAATGCTTACTCTAATAGAACTTAATGTATATTGTAACAGAGAATGATATTTACTGTAACAAGACTTAACATAAGTTGTAATAGAGAATTATGTTGATATCATACTTAATGAAATATATTATATGTTATATTGTAACACAAGTGTAGTTGTAGCTTAGTAGTAAGGGTATCTCATGTTGTGTTTGTGAAGACTGGGTTCGAATCCTAGTACTTGAAAATAAATAAAGTTTTCTTTTCTTTTGTAAGAGCTCATAGCTGTAGTCTGTAACTGATACAAATGCTTACTGTAAATGATATATACACTAACTGTAACGAATGTAAGTGTGCATAGAGAAAGACCAGAAGAAGGAAGGGCAAAATAGGAAAAAGTTGATGCTAAAAGGACGACTCGTCTTCCAAGACTCATAAATACTGAGAAACAAAAAGCAGAGACTAGAAATTAAACTAACACAAAAAGTAAGACTATATGACTTCTGATTTTCTGACAGAGACTATAAATGAAGTCTAACCATCTGACAAGAACCTCTAATTAATTTTCCCATGAAATAATAATGAGACAACAGTGGGAATTGACTAATTGGATAATATGAGAATACCTTTTTAATTTAATATTTAAATTTCATTTCATATTAGGACCCAGATCAACAATGGTTATTTTACCCCGACTGTGTGTTACCGAATGAGAATGAGAACGACGTTTTGGTTTGTCAATTACATTTGAGAATTGAGAGAAATTAGGGAGAGAGTTGGAGAATCAGAGATGCATGAACCCACCGTTAGGTCATCAACAAAATCTAGCAATGCAAATTATCCGTGCGGATGGTTAGAAAATAATATAGTATAAGAAATATAAATTATTTATATGAATTAGAGTTAGTTGTGTTGCAGACCTGACTATGTCGAGCTCCCAGTAGCACGAGCCAGATCGAAGTATACCACATCGGTAGGTTTCGATGCAGATGATGCCCTTAAAAAAACAAAGAAGAACGAGGTTCGAGATGTCCTCCGCCTCCTGCGCTCATCATCCCCTGCCCACACCCTCCGTTGGTCCCCCCTCCTCAACTCTCGGCCCTCCCAATATCCCCCTCGCCCACCCCTTGATAGCTCCCTCCCCACCCCCTTGATGCTCTCTGCCCCTACCCCACCTGCCGATGGCCCCCTCCCCACCCTCGACTCCCGCTCTTCATGTCGCTCACAAAGTCGCTACCAAAGACTACAGTGACAACCCCCAACTAGTTGCCCAGAGATACTGGGCGTGCCGGGGGGAAGGACCGAAGCATACAAACGCACACAAAGATCTTGAGCTTGCTGGGGGTGGGGAGCGCCTGAGGGGTGGGGGCCAACAGGGGGTGGGGGAGGGGACCTGGGCATGCCGACCATGCAGGCGCGCTGGCCCTAGCTTGAGCCAAGTCTATCGCGGGGGAATGACAAACCATGATATGAATGAATAGTTTTCTATCATCCACACGAAACCTCATGTGTGGAGACCACCCAAGGGAGAACACCCCTGAATTTTGAGTGTGCGAGTAGATTAATTGTAGGTCCCTGTCAATGAGAGCACCTTAACTGCAAGTCTCTATCAGAAATATCTGTGTGTAAAAGTCCAAGCACTTTTACGGGTGTTTATTTCTAGTCCCTATTTTATCAGAATCTGCGTTAGATGATCCCCGTGTGACAATTTTTGTCTTTTGATTGTGAACAACTGTTAATTTAAAACTTTTCAATTTCTACTTTAACACCTTCGAACTTACACATTAAGTCATATCAACAGTTACTTTAAGTCTCAGGTACTTTAACTCACCGTCATACATACTTTAACATCTTAGAACTTAGACTTAGGCCATATTAACAGTAACTTTAAGTCCCACACATTTTAACTCATCATCACACATACTTTAACGACCTTGAACTCTTACTTTAATATTTTTGAACTTAGACTTTAAGTTATGTCAACAATACTTTAAGATCCACACACTTTAATTCACTATCACACATACTTTAACAGCTTCGTACTCTTACTTTAATGTTTTAGAACTCAGACTTTAAGTTAGGTCAATAGTTATTTTAAGTCCCAAACACTTTAACTCACTATCACACTTACTTTGTATTCTTACTTTGATGCCTCAGAATTTAGACTTTAAATTATGTTAATAGTGACTTAAGGTCTCATAGTCTTTAATTCACTATCGCATATACTTTAACAACTTCAAACTCTCTTACTTTAACACCTTAGTTAAATTTTAAATCATATTAATAGTGACTTTAAGTTTTACACATTTTAACTCATCGTCACACATACTTAAACGATCTCAAACTCTTACTTTAATACCTTCAAACTTAGAGTTTAAGTTTGTCATCAACGACTTTAAGTCCCACACACTTTAACTCACTGTCACACATAATTTAACAGTTTCAAACTCTTACTTTAACACCTTCGAACTTAGACTTTAAATCATGTCAACAATAAATTTAAGTCCCATACATTTTAACTTATTATCACACATACTTTAACGACTCTAAATTCTTACCTTAAAATTATACAACAGTTACATATGTGATACATTATGTAACATAAAAAGTTAAAGTGAAACTGTAAACTGTTAAAATAATAAACAATTCATCTTATTATAAGAAATATAAATGGTTGAAATAATAGAGAAAACCAATATCTCTATTGAAATACAAATATAAATGTGTTAAATAATGTTGTATAATGATTAAAGTCTAATAAAAGTAGGACTATTTAGGGTGATTTTCTGACAAGAATTAGAAAATAAATCTGCCCATTGTCGAGGACCCCTTATTAATTTTCTTATAGATTTACTACCTGCCAATTGGAATGGACAGTAGTGGCACAGAATCCGACTCAAGTTGGGCACATGGGAACTAGGGCTGTAAACAGAGCGGATACGAAGTGAATATGAGTTTTCTGTGTTCGATCTGAATATCTAATCGGATAATCCATATCCACTCCGAATAAAATTCAGATATAGAGCAGATATATTAGTTGATATATTCAGATTCGGAGCGGATACGAATATTATCTGCTTCTAAAATATGAGACCATATAACAAATATTAAGTGATCTAAAAAAATCTAATATATATATATATATATATATATATATATATATATATATAATCAATATATATCACAAACAATCTCTAAGCATTCATACAAATAATATAGACTGAAAAATGAGGTATAAACCTAGCTAGGCAACGCAACAGCCACAGAGTCTGCCACAACAGAAGCGATAGGAGCAAGGGGACCAGATCGTAGTAGCACAAGGCAGCAACAGTAGGACTTTTCCTCCCTTTCTTGGTCCCTTTCTTTCTCCTCTGGGTGTTACAGTAGAGTCTCCTCGTCCTCTTCCTTTTTCTGCTTGTAATGGACGAAGTAGTGTCGGGCAGAGAGATCTAGAGAGAGAGAGACAAACATAGGGAGGGTGAAGGACAGGGGAAGGGGTGTTATTGGAGGGGGGGAGGGGATATCGGAGGGTGGGTGCCAGAAGAGAGAGAGAGAGAGAGAGAGAGAGGGGAGAGGAGAGAGAGAGAGAGAGAGAGAGAGAAGAGAGAGAGAGAGAGAGAGAGAGAGAGAGAGAGAGGGAAGGCCAGGGAGGGTGTTGCCAGAGAGAAGGACAGACATACAGAGGGAGCGAGGGATTGAGGGGGAGGGGTGCTGTAGTGTCGGAGAGAGAGATCTAGATAGAGAAAGAGAGAGACAGACAGACAGAGGGAGGGGGAAGGCTAGGGTGAGGGGTGTTTCCGAAGGGGGGAAGGGGATACCCGGGGGGGGGGGGGGGTCGGACCTCTGATGACATAGGCGGGAATTGAGGAGGGAGAGAGGGATATCAATGGGGAGACGGAGAGAGATTCAGAGAGAAGGGATGCCTCGGAGGGGGGGGGGGTGTCAGATCTTCGCGAGCGGGCTAGCGCAACTCGTCAGTCGGCCGACAGCATGCACTTGTAGTCAATGGACAACCTACGGATCGCAATGCCGCCGCCACATCCATTTGCAGATTGCACTGGCAATGCCGATGGGGGGTGATGATGCTGCGGCAACAACAACGGTCTTGCCTACAGAAGTGGGAGACTAAGCAATGAGTGGGTAGCGAAGGTAGGGTTTTTAAATATATTTATATATTATGTATAGATCATTAGATCTAAGATCTAACAATCATGATTCATTCAGTTTTGGAGCGGATCTTAAATGGAGTAGATCACCCATTTACATTTTTGCTCCGTTTATTATCCGGATATTATCCGTATCCGAAATCCGATCCACTGGATATGTGTTAAACGAATAATATCTACTTAATCATATACGAATCCAAATCGGATCTGAATAATATCCGAATCTTTTTACAGCCCTAATGGGAACTACCAACACGACAACATCGAGCCAAGTTTTGTGAAGCCGAGCTCAATTCTCAGTATTCCCGGAACGCATGCACCACATGCATGTTTCTGATGACCTTCTCTCCTCTTGTGCAGTTCGGTCAAGGGAGGCTGCCACCAAACACCTCCCGAGGAGACACCCACATCAAAGATGAAGCAAACTTTGTCCTTACATAGATTGTCATCACTCAGTTGCATATCTTTGAAACAACTGAAATCTATAGAAAAAAAAAGAGTCTAGATCCTCTCCACCCCCCACAGGAGGGGAGCCAGTCAGTACAAAGGGTGCTTTGGTTTTATTTTTTCAACCCTGATTTTTTTTTTACATAGGGGCTTAGCCAAAGAAGCCCACCCTTCTTTGGGCTAAGCCCCTGTGTAAAAAAAAAAAAATCAAGGGTTGAAAAAATAAAACCAAAGCACCCCCATGTGCGCCTTGTATTGACTGGTCCCCCCCTCCTACGAGGGGCCGAGAGGATCCGGACTCGAGAAAAATGGTCAACCGACACCCATCTCAAATATGACAAGAGAAAAGAAACTCTTACTACTTGGCCTCTTTGCTTATGCTTGAGTCCAGATCCACTAAATGTGAAAGATAATTAGACTATAGCAATCTCTAATAAATAAGTGTCAAGTGTTTCAAACCTCCTTTTTAAAATATTTTTTATTTGAAAAATAATCTTCAAGTTAATCATAAGATACAACCATACACATTAGGATACAATCACACACAAAAATACATACACACTTGAATACAATGTTATACTTATAGGACTTCATCAAAATACAATCATAAATATCAAAATATAATTATAAGTGTGGAGGTGATTCCCTGTTTGGGCCGAAACCAAACGAGCCTACACTTGGATGGAGAAGGAAGACAGATGCCTGATCGAGCGCCTCGAGTCCCGAACCACTCAAAACCTCCCAATGGACGCCTCAACTCGTAACTCCCCACCGAGGGTGCTAACCGACACGCCATCTCCGGCATCGTGGAAGGGCGCTTTCATCCCCTTCTCTCACACCCTTGCCTATAAAAGGCACAGGTAAGCCTCCATACAGAGGTACGTGATCTTACTCACATTGCTCTTGTCCTCCACGCCCTTGAGTGGTTCGGGAATCGGGGCGCTCGAGGGCGGCTTCCTGATCGAATGTCCCCTTCGCATTAAATGCGGAATCATCCTCGAAATCCGAACGGCTAAATAGCGACGCCGTTTGGGGTTTTTCCTCGAAAACAGAGGAGTCTCCATGATGAGAGCAGGGTCATGTTGAGCCGTGGTCGTCGCGCAGTCCAATCGGATGGGCATCTGCAGTACGACTGAGAAGTGGCTTGGAACGGGGGAAACGCTGTTTTGGTTGTTTCGATTTTGCGCCCCGCCTTCCTTATAAGAGGGGGGGGGGGGGGGGGGGGCGAAGGCGGGAAACCACGCCTTCGAAATCTCCTGGAGAACCAGACTACGTGTTCCTCAAGCTCCGGTTGCTTTCTCCTCCTTCGTCTTCTTCTTCCTCGCGCGCTCTCTGTGTTCTCATCCTTCCTTCAACCTCCGGTGATGGCAGACAAGGGAAAGGCTGTAGCAGTTGCTAGAGCGGGCGGAGTTACTGTGGCCGTGGCTCATGGGCCGCGAAACTGCCATTATGAGGGTCTCCAGGAGTGCTTCCGCATCGGCGATGAGTACGAGATTATCGACGCTAATGAGGGGGAGTCGTATTTGGTGAACAGACCAGGCTGCCTTCTCCTCTCCAATGAACATATGGAGGCGGGTTTTCGGCTACCGCCACCGGAGACGGTGAAGGCGCTGCTAAACTGGTGGGGAATCTCACCCATCCAGTTGACGCCCAACTCCTGGAGGTACATCTCTATCTTCGGCGTATTTGCAAGATCAAGGATATTCGTGGTTCGGTGGGAGTGTTCCGATCTCACTTCAAGCTCTCTGCCTCGCGGTCATCGGGGTTGAGCGTCTACTACGCGAAGCACCGCACCGACAGGATGCACATCCACCTGTCAAGCAAGTACTCCAACAACAAGGGTTGGTCGGAGCGATTGTTCTTCGTCAGGAACCAAGACGGAGCGGAGTGGGGGTTTCCGATCACTATCCAAATGGTGCGAAAGGACGGGTTCCCCAAGTTGATCCACGACGAAGTGAGGGCTTCAGACAGCCTTCTCCGAGCAGGAGTAAAGAACGGTGAAGGCTATCTGACTGAGTTTACCCTCGTCGAGCATGGCCTGAGCAAGCCATCGAGTAAGTGCCTGACCTTATGTCGCATGTGAGCCAAAATGGAAATCGTTTTCTAATCTTCTCTTTCTTCCTTCCTGCAGTCGCTGCCGAGTTGGCCGCTGGTCGGGACCAGGAGGCCAACGAAGATTTCGCTGAGAAGATACCAATCACTCGCCACATGGTGTATGAGGGAGACGATGTTGCTGCGGTTATCCGGGTCCCCTCTGCGGTGAGGGTTCCCACCGCGGTGACGACCGCGCTTGTGGTGCCTGCCCCCGCCGAGAGGTTCTCGGAGAGCACACGGGCCCCTGAAAAGTGGCCCGAAAGAATTTGTTTGAAGAAGAAGGCCGCCACAAGGGTGGTTTCCATGGTCGCGCCACGTTCTTCATTCGAGGAGGGTGAGGGGGCGAGCCAGCCTCCTGCCGTGGCGAAGAAGAAACCGGTGCAACCCGAGCGTCGGCCGGTTGTGAGCGAAGAGGCCGAGGACCAGCCTCGAGCACGGGAGAAGAGGAAGCTGGTCCGTGCTATACTGCGGGCGAGCGAGGAGCAGGACGAGGAGATCATCGAGCCGCTGGTGATGCGCAAGAAGCGCAAGGCTGTTGCGACGTCCGTCCAGGAAGCACCGCGGGTGCCCTCCGGATCCCGGCCCGGAGCTATCCAACAATTGGTGAGTGAGCTCGGGCTCGTCATTCTAAGCGACGGGTCAGAGAGCCCCGCTGAAGAGCAGGTAGGAGGGCCTGTGCTGTTGGGCCCTACCGAGGGCCGCGTCGAGGAGATTGCCCGAACAGAGGCATCAAGCACAGGAGGCGTCGAACAAGACGCTGCTTGTGACGATGTAGGGACCTCTGCTCGTAGGAGAGAGGAGGTTGGGGGCTCCCCCGCTAGGGAGGAGGAGACTTCTTTGCGTGTTGCGGTGCCGGAGGGGAACGTCCCCGGAGTGGTAGCTGCATCCGGGGTCGAGGAGACCACCACAGGCGGAGCCCTGGTTGAAGGCCCCCCCAGTGAAGTAATTGTAATAGCGAAGGCGCAAACAGTTACTTCGGTTCCTGGGGGGACCAAGGAGGTCTCTTATGCCGGAGTGGAAGAGATTCGTGAGAAGGCCCAAGCAACAGAGGGCCAAAAGATGGTTGCTGAAGCTGCTGGCGGAGCAGGGCGTTCCGGAGAACCAGCAGGCGGGACCGCCGCGAGGAGCACGCTGACTCCGAGGATCGGAGGCCACTTACCGAAGTGCTGAGGGGAGGTCATCCGAGCTCCCCTCGAAGGCAATGCTGGAAGCGGCGCTCGATCGCCTAGGAGGAGATGTTTCAAGGCTCCTTCCTCCAAGTCCCACCGCGTCTTACCTGGAACGGATGGCGTGCTGCCAGTCCTTCAGTCCGACGGTGTCCCCTGAACACTCCAGCGAGGCGTATCGTCCATAGCGCCCCGACGAGTGCGATGACGCCGACGACGCCGATGTGGGGGCGCTGGTCGACGGAGTTATGAACTCTCTGGGTGTGCTGAGGAAGTTGGCTATGCGTGCCTAGGGTCAGACATAGATGTGGGAGGCGGAAACGGCTTCTGTGACGATCTGGTCACCAAGCACCGGACTCGCGAGGCTGAGCTGCTAGGGGAGGTAAAAAGCCTCCAGGACGCCTTCCGAGCATCCGAGCTAAACCTGACCGTCGCCCGAGCTGAGAAGGAGACAATTGTGAAGGTGTTAGCCGAAGCTGGGGCCAAGGAGTGGCGAAGTACAAAGAAGGTCGGACTTCAAAAAGGACTTGGAGCAGTTCAGGGCCCGTTGTTACAAGGTGGGTCTCGAAGATGGGAAGGAGCTCAGGGAAAAGCTTGCTTGGACAAGGCATGCTCGAGAAGCCTTCGAGGCTGCTGTAAGGGAGTGCTGGCGACGTACTCAGGACGTGCGTTTGGACGGAGTGCACTTTGCACAATTCCAGTCTGGACGAATGCCTCCTGCGGATGATGGCGCCGGCCCTCCGGTCATGTCCCCTAAACACGCTTATCCCCTGCTCTTTTTGTACTTCTGCCGAAGCATGTTTTTGTATATAAAGAATCTGAATAGACCCTTTTTGGCAGCTGGCTTCGCTTTTTCTATCCTCTTCCCTTTACCATTGTTCTTACTTGAACCGGAATTCGTTGGTCGTTTTAGAAGGGTTCGCAAATACCGCATAGGTCGTTCATGAACTGAAAAAGAGGTCCCGACCAGGGGTGTTATGCAAAACGACCCCTTGCTAGGAGATAAGACATTGTCCTTGTGAGCTGAAAAGCTCAAAGTAAGGATACACCAGTTATCTTCTCAAGCCGACCAGAAGAACGGGAAGAAGAGAAGCTGGGCGCCGATCAAAAGGCTTTTACAAATAAAAGCCCTTAGATTGGATACATGCCAGGTTCTTGGGATGGGTTCACCGCTGAGAGTAGCGAGCTTGTAGGAACCTTTCTCGAGAACCTGGGTGACCTGATAAGGTCCTTCCCATTTAGGGGCGTGTTTGCCGGTAGCTCTTCGGGGGTCTGATGCCGAACTTTGGCGCACAATCAGATCTCCTTCGAAGAAGCGCCATTCCCGAACTCGAGCATTGTAGTATTGCGCGAGTCGTTGTTGGTAAGAGACCAGGCGAATGCTGGCGTCACTCTGGCGTTCGCGAGCATGTCGAGGTTCTCCCGAAGAGCACGATTGTTGGCGACTTCGTCGAAATGAGTTGTTCGAAGAGTGGGGAGAGCCACTTCCAAAGGCACAATAGCTTCTGAGCCATAGGCTAAGTGAAAAGGTGTTTCACCTGTGGCCACTCGTGCTGTTGTTCGGTGGCACCAAAGCACGTTGGGGAACTCCTCAATCCATGAACTATCGGTAGCTTCGACACTCGTGCGAATCCCGTGCAGCAACGTTCGGTTGGTGTTTTCGACCAAACTGTTTGCCTGAGGATGTGCACGGAGGTGAAGTGGTGTAGATGCTGAGTTCGGCGCACTTCTGCTTGAAGAAGGTGCTATCGAACTGCTTCCCGTTGTCGGAGGTAATCACTCTTTGAACGCAAAACTGTAGAGTATGTTTCCAGACGAACTTCACGCGGCTGTTCGGGATTGTGGTAACGGGTTCCGCTTCGACCCACTTGGAGAAGTAGTCGATGGCCACGAACAAGAACTTCTTCCGACCCTGGGCCTCTGGGAAGGGACCCAGGATATCAATGCCCCACCTGGCAAACAGACGAGGCTCAAACAGGGTATGAAGTTGCTCGGCAGGTTGCTTAATGAGCTGCCCGAACTTCTGACATTCCGGGCACCTTCAGACAAAAGACATACAGTCCTTTTGCAGAGAGGGCCACCATAACCCTGCTCGAATAATGCTGCATGCCAGCGTTCTGCCCCCCAAGTGGCTTCCGCACAATCCCTCGTGAACCTCTTCGATAGCCGGAAGGGCCTCTTCAGGGTTGAGACACCGTAAGAGGGGTCTTGAAAGGGACCGTCGGTAAAGCTTGCCTTCAATGAGGGTGAAACGCTGAGAATGCAGTCTGATTTTCCGGGCTTCGCCCTGCTCGGGGGGAAGCTCGCCTCGCAGTAGATAGGCCAGGAGAGGGTCCGTCCAGTTCTGAACCGGAGGGCCGGACCCAATGACTGCCACATCCACTTCAGTGCTCGGTGCAGTGAGTTCTTCGATGAATATGGAGCGAGAAGGGGCGATGTCACCTGAAGATGCCAATTTGGCAAGTGCATCGGCTCGCGCGTTCTGCTCCCGTGGAACGTGTATAACTTCGAAGTAGAGGAGGCCTTCTGCTCGGCTCTTGACCTGTTGAAGGTACTGGGCCATGCGTGGCTCCCTTGCTTCGAACTGTCCGTTCACCTGGCCGAAAACTAATTGGGAGTCGCTAAAGGCCCTAAGTCGAAGGGCTCCAAGGTGCCTAGCCATTCGGATTTCGAACAACAATGCTTCGTATTCGACAACGTTGTCGGAGGCCGCAAAGTGGAAGTGGAGGGCATATTGGAACTCTAAACCCTCTGAAGAGGTGATGACCAAGCCCGCTCCGCTCCCTGTGATACACGAGGATCCATCGACGTAGAGCTCCCATAGGGGCCTATTGGCCAGCGGGGGATCCTGCTTGGTAGGGAGAGTGCATTCCGCAACGAAGTCCGCCAATGCTTGTGCTTTGATGGCCGTCCTTGGACGGTAGCTGATGTTGAATTCGCCTAGCTCGATGGCCCATTTAATGAGCCGGCCGGAAGCCTCTGGCCACTGAATGATAGACTTCAGCGGCTGATCGGTGAGGACCGTGATTGAGTAGGCCTGAAAATAGGGCTTGAGTTTTCGGGCAGCCGTGACCAGAGCAAGGGCGAGTTTCTCTGCTCGGGGGTATCTTCTTTCAGCTTCTTGAAGGACCCTGCTGATGTAGTAAACGGGACGCTGGGCTGCTCCCTCTTCTCTGATCAATACTGCGCTGATGGAGTGTTCGGTAACTGAAAGGTATATACGAACAAGGGTTCCCCGAGCACAGGTTTCGAGAGAATAGGTGGGGCTGCCAAATATGCCTTCAACTCGGCGAAGGCAACTTCGCAGTCCTCGGACCACCGTACATGCCCCCCTTGCTGTGAGGAGCCTCTGGGTCCTCGCAGCAATTTGAAGAAGTTGAAGCTCCTCTCTGTTGCTCGGGACATGAATCAGTTGAGTGCGGCTAAATGTCCAGTCAAACGTTGGACGTCGCGTACTCTTTTAGGGCTGCTCATTTCAAGTATTGCTTGGATTTTCTCAGGGTTGGCCTCTATTCCTCTGTTTGAGATGAGGAAGCCGAGGAACTTACCTGAGCGCACTCCAAACACGCACTTGGCTGGGTTGAGCTTCATGTTGTACCTTCGCAAAGTTGCAAAGGTCTCTTCAAGGTCGGAGATGTGGTCGGCGCTTGGGAGCATTTTGACCAACATATCGTCGACGTAAACTTCCATGTTTCTCCCAATCTGCAGCTCGAACATCTTGTTGACCAGCTGCTGGTATGTCGCACCAGCGTTCTTCAGACCAAAGGGCATCCTGGTAAAACAGTATAAGCCCAGGTCGGTGAAAACGTGGTAGCGTCCTGGTCTGGAGGATGCATGCTGATCTGGCGATAACCAGAGTATGCGTACAAAAAGCTGAGAAGCTCATGTCCGGACGTTGCATCCACCAACTGGTCGATGCGTGGCAGAGGAAAGTTGTCCTTGGGCGTAGCCTTGTTAAGATCTTTGTAGTCCACGCATACGTGCCATTTGCCATTAGCTTTACGTACGAGGACCACATTGGAGATCCATCTTGGATAGTGGGCTTCCCGGAGGAGCCCAACTGTTCGGCTTTTGACTACGTGATCATGGATCACGGTCTACCGTTCTCGGTTGACGGGTGGCATCCTTTGTTGAACTGGAGGGACCCGTGGGTCCAAGCGGAGGCGATGCACCATCACTTCTGGAGGAATGCCTGGTAGCTTGCTATCCGACCATGCAAACACATCTAAATTGGCTAAGAGGAATGCCTTGTAGCGCTGCTGTTCGGCTTCCGACAATAGTGCGCCAATATAGAGAACGTGTTCGGGGTCATCGTCCACCTGAATAGGAAGTTGGTCTTCGGCGGGAGTTCCTCAGCTGGTAGAAGGCTGATCGGCTTGCGGAGGCACGATGTGTGGGGCTTCGAGAGGTTGCTTGTCCCTCAGTGAGAGGACGTAGCATCGTCGAGATTCTCGTTGGTCGCCGAGCACCTCGCCGATCCCATGCGGAGTGGGAAACTTCATCTTCTGATGGAGAGATGAAGGCACTGCCCTGAGCTTGTCGATTAGGCCCCTACCGAAGATAGCGTTGTAACCAGGCATGTTCGGATGACCAAGAAGTCTACTCTCTTGGTCACACTCCTTGGGGTCGTCCCGAGAGTTATTGGAAGGCGAGGTCGCCCCATGGGCTGGACCGAGACCCCTGAGAAGCCGAACAAAGGTGACTCAACAGGGGTGAGCTGGTCGGTTTTCAGTCCCATAAGCAGGTAGCAGTCGTAAGCTAACACGTCGGGGGCACTTCCATTATCCACCAAGATCCGGCGCACATTACAATGGTTGACGGTGGCTGACATAACCAGCGCATCAGTGTGTGGAGTAGAGACTCCTACAAGATCTTCATCCAAGAAGGTTATAGCCTCCTCGGAAAGTGCGCGTGCGGGGGGGAGGGGGATAAGGGTTTGGACGAGGTGGTGGAGCCCTGTCCACTGCGTGTACCCGCCAAGCGTAGTCACGCCGGATTTGATTGCTTTCTCTGCCTACACTGAAGCCTCCCGCGATCACGTTGATCTCTTGCCCATTGGGCTCATTGTTGATCGGTTGCTCGGGAGTCCGCTCTCGGCATCTGGGGCGGTCTTCATTCCGGCGCATGAGCCGTCCGAGGTATCCGCACTTAATAAGGGACTCGATTTTGTCCTTGAGCTGACGGCATTTGGAGGTGTCGTGGCCGTGGTCGTGGTTAAAGCAACAATACTTTTCTTGGTTGTGCCTTCTGGGGTCGGAGCGCATTCTGGGTGGCCACCAAACATATGGCTTGTCCCGGATTTCTGCCAGGATCTGTTCGGGTGCCACTGTGAGCGGGGTATAGTCGGTGAAGGGGCGTGGTCGGCACGATGAATCTCCGTTGCACCGCCCTTTCTTCCGATCACGGTCAGAAATGTGTTCGGAAGGCCTCTTTTTGTCCGACGATTCTCCCTGCTCTACTCGGCCAGCAGCCAGACTCTCCTCGCACGCGGCGTGACATTGTGCAGTAGAGAGAGCTCGGCAAGCGTGGAAGGCTGCTGCACTCCCAGCGTCCTCTGTAGAAAACCATCGCGAGTACCCTGGATAAGGGTACTGGTGGCTAACGGGACATCGAGGCGCGGGATGTGGAGCACCTCAGTCTTGAACCTCTTGATGTAGTCCCAGAGCGTTTCTCCCTTCTTTTGCCGAATAACGAGAAGGGAGGCTGCGGTGCACAGTTGCGACCTTCCGCCCAGGAAGTGTCCCGAAAGGACTTCTTCAACTGGTGGAAGGAAGAGAGGATGAAACTATAGGGAGGCTTCGAACCAGGCCTGAGTAGTTTCCTTCAAGGTGGCCGGAAAGGCCCGGCATTTGGCCGCATTAGATGCTCCGTGGAAAACACATATGCGACTCGAACCATAGATGTGATCCGCGGGGTCTGAGGTGCCGTCGTATGGCGCAATGGTAGGCAGAGGGAGCTTGGGAGAGACCCGAGCCTCTAGGATCTCCGCAATGAACGGGGAGCGGAAGTTAATGTCCTCCTCGGCCGGAGCTTTGCCCTTGGCATGTTGGACCATCGCGTCCACACGACGTTCCAGGTCAACGATGCGGCACAAACGCCTGGCCAACTCCTGTTCAGAGTGGGCCGAATCCGCACGCTCAGTCCTGTGGGAGTTGGCTCCCACGACTGAGCGCGGCGGGTGCTGGGCCTCCGCTGAGCGATGGGGTGAATGACCGCGACGCTCTGGTGCTCGTTCATCAGAAGGGGCGTCAGCGCGACCTCCGCGGTGAATCGACATGCTGCTCCTGAAACGACTCTGCCGGGGCAGGAGGTACGCGTGATCGCCGGTGAGATGACTCTGCTTGGCTCTTCTGCGGAACGGAGGCTGCCGGGACCGACTGCCCGGTCAACTGGGCCTAGAGACCCAGGTAGATTCCCGTCAGCTGCTGCATCTGCCCCCGGAGTTCGGCCATCTCCAGGGCGGTCGCAGGCACGACGGTGGCGGGCGCAGGGACACCCCCGGTCGCGACAGCAGGGGCTACGGTGACGTCGACGGGGGGAGCACATTGACGGGAGTCCGCCTGCGACTGGCGGGACCTCGTCATACAGCTCCCTATGTTCTGATACGAAGATCGTCCGCGAGCCATGGCTATCGTTGTTTCCCATAGACGGCGCCAAAAGTGTGGAGGTGATTCCCTGTTTGGGCCGAAACCAAACGGGCCTACACTTGGATGGAGAAGGAAGACGGACGCCGGTAGCGGACGGATACCTGCAATCACCAGAACGAGGTCAGGGAGGCCCGGTTGAAGAACGGGGAGAACCCTCCGATGCCTAAGTCAGTAAGAAGCCTGAATAGGTAAGAAGGAACGGGGGTTCCCATGTGTGGCTGGCACAAGAGCAATGTGAGTAAGATCACGTACCTCTGTATGGAGGCTTACTTCCTTTTATAGGCAAGGGTGTGAGAGAAGGGGATGAAAGCGCCCTTCCATGACGCCGGAGATGGCGCGTCGGTTAGCACCCTCGGCGGGGAGTTACGAGTTGAGGCGTCCGTTGGGAGGTCTTGCGGTTAATGCACTATATGAACGTGGGGCGCGTGGCCCGCGTCCACTGTAACCGCCGTGTGGACGTGAAGGGGCTGCTCGGATGTCCTTGGCAGGAGGTTCTGAGCAGGCATGCTGTTCGGAACCTATGCCCGTTGCTCGGTGCACGTTGCTTGGGCAATAGGCGTGCTAGCGGAACTGAGGCACGTCTTAAGCAGGACCTGCTCGGCAGGCAGGCGTCTGAGCCGAACAGGCCGAGGGATCCCCGGAGGCGAACCCGTTTAGTTGGCGATACTCAACCTGAACAGGAAAGCTGTTCGAGGTAGAGGACGTTCGGAGATGTACTTTTGGGAGCTTGAGAATGCTTGGACGCTACGGGAGCGTTCTGGGACCCTTGACCGGTCTTCGAGGACATGTGGCGCCCCGCGGAAGGGCCACGTCTTCCTACAAGGGTTGGTGGATATATAATGATAGGCCTAGGTGGCTAGAAATAGCTATTAGAATAAGTATTATAATACAACCATAATATCAGAATACAATCGTAAACATAACGTTATACTCAAATACTTGTAATGATATTTTGGTGTTTATATTTAAATAACTTATGATAGTATTTAGATGCGTATGATTGTATCTTAATAGTTATGAGTATATTTTAACCCGAAGAAAAATCAATTTTCAAGTACAAATATTGTATTTTGAAAAGAAGGCTTAACATTGGTGCAGTCAATTAGAGATTGTTAGAGTCAAATCCCCGTTGCATTTAGAAAATATGGACTATATGTTTTTTATCGTTCTGTTGAGTATATAACTTGATTATACACACATCATTCTCGCGAGAGGAAGAATAATGGTGGTAGTTGATTAGCTCGTCCAAAGGAATGATCAAGCCACTATTCCTTTTTGGTTGTTATGGATTAGTTCCATCATCACGTTTTGTAAGTGAAAATTTTACACGTTCTCTTGGCCTCCATTAAGAAAGAAATTGAAATGCCTAAGGTTTCACTTGCAGCGGCTAGCTACCTTTCAAGCACACCTACGCTCATAGCAGAGGGATGAAAGAGAGGAGAACGTGAAACCATCGGGTGGCATCTGGAAGCCTTGTGATTGCAGAAGATCCATTCCATTTCTCTTATTACACCAACAGAAACCAAATGGAGATGCCCGGTTGCAGAAACTTGGTTCTCCTAATTATGACCTCTCTCTCCTTCCTCACAAGTACTGCCTCACTGTTGCAGCCCAGGGAGGGAACGAAACAGACAAGCTCGCTCTGCTTGCTTTCAGAGATGGCATAACCAGTGACCCTGTGAGCTCTCTGCACAGTTGGAATGCTGCACTCCACTTCTGCCAATGGCAGGGTGTCATCTGCGGCCGCCGGCACCGGAGAGTCGTCACCCTCGACCTACATGACAGGAGCCTGGTGGGCACCATCTCTCCTCACATAGGAAACCTCTCTTTCCTCCGAGTGCTGCGTCTGGGGAACAACAGCCTTGGGGGTGTGATTCCCCAAGAGGTGGGTCGCCTGTCGATGTTGCGGTACCTTGCTGTCCAGAGCAACACCATTGGAGGGGGTATCCCTGTGAACCTGTCCTACTGCTCCCAACTCAAGCTTATCGACTTATCCAACAATCAGCTAGTTGGCCATATTCCAGCCGCGCTCAGCTCTCTATCAAAGCTCTCTAACCTCTATCTTTTCAAAAACAACCTCAGTGGCAGCGTACCACCTGCTTTTGGCAATCTCTCATCACTTTTCGCCCTCTCCCTGGTGTGGAATAACTTGGAAGGGAGCATCCCAGATGATCTTGGTCGCCTTGCCCATATGGGCTTCTTCCAAGTGGGTATTAATAACTTATCAGGTCCAATTCCTGCTTCACTCTACAATCTCTCAAGCATCTACTACTTGGCTGCAACAGATAATAGACTTAGAGGTACTCTTCCTTCGAACCTGGGCCTCACCCTTCCAAAACTTGAAGGACTCCTCCTCGCCGGAAACCAATTCAGTGGTCCTCTTCCCACCTCCTTGACGAACGCTTCTAGCCTCACTGAACTTGGTCTATCCTCAACAATCTTGAAGGGTCAATTCCCAGCAATCTAGGAACTCTAGGAGGCCTCACATTGTTAAACTTGGGTTCCAATCAACTGGGATCTAACAAAGGAAATGACCTGGATTTTATCAATTCATTGACCAATTGCACTGGCCTACTTGATTTTTCCGTGCAAGATAACCGGCTCAAGGGCCTTCTACCAAATTCCATTGCCAATCTCTCTACTCAACTGCATAGTCTTATCTTAAGAGGGAACATGATCACTGGGAACATCCCCATGGGCATCGAAAACCTTAAAGATCTGACCCTCCTGTCCTTGGGGGTTACCTCTTGTGGGCACAATTCCTTCAAACAACGTGTGGACACCTAAAAAACGCAAAAAAAAATTGCACCAAGGCCCGACGTTCCCAAGCAAAAGCCCATCTGAAAATATGCTAAAGGGTTCCCCTAACCGACCCAAGCAGGCCCACTCCACCAGGCCCAACTATCCCATGCTAGGAGGTCATTTTAGGCCACCCTTTACCTCCCCACTACAGGTACAAAAGCTGCTGTGGCAGCATGGGCGGCTACCGCTTGCTTTTCTTCACACCCCCCTTGCCACCCAAGCGCAGGAGAGGCCAGAGGACTGATCTGGAAGACGGTTCTGAAAGGGAGCAGAGCGCTTCTTCCTTGGTCGGCTGCTGCCTCCTCCCTTCCACGGGCTGCACCGGAGGAGGAGAAGAAGTACAGAGGAAGAGGAGAAAAGGAGGAGAGGAGGCTCTTCTCAGTCGGATCCTCTGGTCTGCTGCGTCAAGGGAGGAGCAAGAAGCTTGCTGAGGAGAAGAAGACGGTTGAAGAGAGAAGGAGGAGGGGACTGCTACGGCAGTCCTCATGTTCTATTCTTTTCTTGATATTTGTTTCTTTGCCCTTTCTCCTCCATGCCTCATGTAATCTTCCCACCTCAACAGTGAACGGGATCCTTTCCCCATTTCTCCTGTGTGCATGGCATCTGATCTGTTGGAGATGGATGACTAAAGTTGCTCTTAAATACTTTCTTTTAATGTTGTTTAAATCTGGCTTTTGTACAGAACCGAAGTGGCTTTCCCCCCTTTCCTTTTCTCCCCTCTTGATGTGTCTCGTTCCTCATTTGTTTTCTTTAGGTTCTGCACTTTGTTTGATTTGGTAGTGAAAAGACAATTTAATGTCTTATTTCACCCCAAGAGAACCATAATTTGAAGTTTCTAGGTGTTTGAATGCCATAAGACATGACAATGGGGAGATTATGCCAAATATCTCCCTGACCTTCCCGGTTTGGTGTTTTGATGTGTGAGTTATGCTTTGTTTAGTTCTTCCTCCTCTTTTACCTGTCCATCTTACACTCTAAATCAGTAAAGTGAGTAAGGAAAGTGGGGGGGGGGGGGGCTTGCCATCGCCATGCATGGCTCCCCATCCTTCCCCCTCATCTCAGCTTCAAGGAAACTCAAGCCCCTTGTTCACCGCTCTTTTATATACTGAAGTTTACAAGTTTTCGGTTTCAGGAAGAATGGGAAGGGCAGCTTAACTCCCAAACCCCATCTCCACTTCCGGTGTATTCCTAATACCTTAAAGGACTTTAAGGAGGCATTTTCCTCCCCTTTCCTGTAGTGGAGGCATGCTGGAATGGCCCCCTTCGACTGTAATGTATGCTACCGGATCGCTTTTCGGAGTCGCTTTGAACAGAAGTGCCGGTCGCCGCTGATTGTGTCAGATCCGAGTCCATGGATTGGTTCCTTATATCCCAAGGGTCCTGTCCCCAAATTTGAGGCTCAGACCCTTCACGGATTTCAAGGACCGAGTCCCGGAAGTGCTGCCGGATCACTTTTCCGTACGGCTTTGAACATGAAGTGCCGGATCGCCGCTGATTGTGCCAGATCCGAGTCCATGGATTGGTTCCTTATATCCCAAGGTCCTGTCCCCCAAATTGAGGCTCAGACCCTTCACGGATTTCAAGGACCAAGTCCCGGAAGTGTCCGCCGGATCGCTTTTCTGTGCGGCTTTGAACATGAAGTGCCGGATCGCCGCTGATTGTGCCAGATCCGAGTCCACGGATTGGTTTCTTATATCCCAAGGGTTCTGTCCCCCAAATTTGAGGCTCAGACCCTTCTTGGATTTCAAAACCAAGTCCCGGAAGTGCCGTCGGATCGCTTTTCCGTGCGGCTTTGAACATAAGTGCCGGATCGCCGCTGATGTGCCAGATCCGAGTCGACGTATTGGTTCCTTATATCCCAAGGGTCTGTCCCCCAAATTTGAGGCTCAGACCCTTCACGGATTTCAAGAACCAAGTCCCGGAAGTGCTGCCCGATCGCTTTTCCGTGCTCTTTGAACATGAAGTGCCGGATCGCCGCTGATTGTGCCAGATCCGAGTCCACGGATTGTTCCTTATATCCAATGGTTCTGTCTCCCAAATTTGAGGCTCAGACCCTTCACGGATTTCAAGAACCAAGCCCCGGAAGTGCCGTCGGATCGCTTTTCCGTGTGGCTTTGAACATGAAGTGCCGGATCGCCGCTGATTGTGCCAGATCCGAGTCCACGGATTGGTTCCTTATATCCCAATGGTTCTGTCCCCCAAATTTGAGGCTCAGACCCTTCACGGATTTCAAGGACCAAGTCCCGGGAGTGCCGCCGGATCGCTTTTCCGTGCGGCTTTGAACATGAAGTGCTGGATCGCCGTTGATTGTGCCAGATCCGAGTCCATGGATTGGTTCCTTATATCCCAAGGGTCCGTCCCCCAAATTTGAGGCTCAGACCCTTCACGGATTTCAAGGACCGAGTCCCGGAAGTGCCGCCGGATCGCTTTTTTTCCGTGTGGCTTTGAACATGAAGTGCCGGATCGCCGCTGATTGTGCCAGATCCGAGTCCATGGATTGGTTCCTTATATCCCAAGGGTCCTGTCCCCCAATTTGAGGCTCAGACCCTTCACGGATTTTAAGGACCGAGTCCGGAAGTGCCGCCGATCGCTTTTCCGTACGGCTTTGAACATGAAGTGCCGGATCGCCGCTGATTCTGCCAGATCCGAGTCCATGGATTGGTTCCTTATATCCCAAGGGCCCTGTCCCCCAAATTTGAAGCTCAGACCCTTCACGGATTTCAAGGACCAGTCCCGGAAGTGCCGCCGGATCGCTTTTCCGTACGGCTTTGAACATGAAGTGCCGGATCTTCGCCGATTGTGCCAGATCCGAGTCCATGGATTGGTTCCTTATATCCCAGGATCCTGTCTCCCAAATTTGAGGCTCAGACCCTTCACGGATTTCAAGAACTAAGTCCCAGAAATCTCGCCGGATCGCTTTATTGCACGGTTTTGGATATGATTGGTCGGTAATCAATACCTAGACCCTACCCGAGCCTCTGAGTGGTGTCCTTATGTGTTAAATGTCTTGTCCTCCTGATTGATGCTATGATGCTTCGCGGATTTCAGGGACTATGCATGAAAAGGGTTACCGAATCGCTTAAGCCTAAAAAAAACTGTGATGATACGGCAGGACCGATCCGGCAGGGCCGATCCGGCAGGACCGATCCGGCAGGGCTCCCTGTTGATTCATTTGAATAGTATCCCTGCCGTATTACACGAACAGTACCCTTGCCGATTCGTCCTTGCCGTATCGTTTTGGCTGCCGAATCGCTTTGTTTGCCGAATCAGATGAGTTGTGCATGACGATGTTTGAGCATTCAAATGACCAATGACTTCGAATCATGAAAAGAGCAATGACAGTCAAAACATGTCAAATTTCTTGTATTACTCAAATAAAAAATTTGTGTAATAAAAAAAACAAGAGAACAAATAAATGAACAAGCATGCAAATTGACTTTAATAGACGAATAGCACACACCACATAAAAAAAAAACTCTTGAAATTGACTGCGACCTTGTAGTTTTATTTTGCGCCTTTTATCGGATGTCCCGACTTAGCCATAAGACCTTCTATTCTGGCGATTAATCAAGTGTTTTCTCTTTTTAAAAGAGATGTAATTAACGTCGTTGCGTTCAGGCAACAGCGGGATCTTGGTCTAGGACCCGACACTCACTTTCGTTTGACGAAGTCAAACGGTGCGCACAACAGACCTAAAGCCCTCCAACTCTCAGAGGCAGACCATTTATTGTCACCTCGGGACTGGCACACCCGCGCTGTGCGAATTGCCGATTCATCTCACGTCGTCATTGCTCGCGTAGCATTCGATGTGATTTGGATTAGCAATACGCATGCATCCATGAGAACATGAGAAAATGATAAACATAATTTAAATTTTAATAAATCCATTTCCACCATCGGTAATCTTAGGCAGCTACAGGTGTTGTCCTTTCGTCAGAAAAGCTCTCGGGGAAAATCCCAGCTTCCTTGGGCAACCTCAGCTCATTAATCCAACTCTTGCTCCAAGAGAACAACTTTGAGGGCGATATACCCTCGAGCCTCGCGGACTGTCGGAGCATGCTGTTCTTGGACCTTTCTCGAAACAATCTTGTGGGCAAGATCCCCCCACAGCTCTTTAGGCTCCGTTTCCTTTCGCTATCATTGGACTTATCCCATAATTCTCTGAGCGGCCCTTTACCAGTTGAGGTGGGCAGCCTTCAAAGCCTCGGCGAGCTGATTGTCTCATTCAACAACTTGACAGGCACGATCCCCGCAGCAATCGGTGGCTGTGTTAGCTTGGAACGGCTTTACATGAACAACAACTATTTTGAAGGGGGGATTCCCTCTTCCTTGAGTGATATGAAAGGGCTCCAGGAACTTGATCTCTCGCATAACAACTTAGGTGGGCAAATTCCTACGTACTTCGGGAGCCTTCGATACCTCGAGCGTCTCAATTTGTCCTACAATGATCTCAGCGGCCGAGTCCAAAAGATGGCATCTTCACTAATTTCAGTGCGATTTCGATCCTGGGTAATACTCGCCTCTGTGGGGGCGTTCCACTTTTGCAACTTCCCGCGTGCCCACCTGATCAAGCTCCCAATGGAGGAGGAAGGAAGAGTCACCGCCGTGTCAAGCTGATTGCTTTAGTGCTTTGTCTAGTGCTGTTCTCTATAGCGTTAGCTGCTGCACTTTTCCTGTGTTGGATGCGAAAGAAGTCGGAAGGAGAGTTTTCATCTGTGCCTTCCGAGGAGGACAAATACAGAAGGGTTTCTTATTTGGATTTGTTTAAAGCTACGGAGGGATTCTCTTCAAGCAATCTCATAGGAGTTGGGAGTTATGGGACCATCTACAGGGCTCATTTAGAGAATGATAAAGAAGTGGTTGCTGTGAAGGTTCTAAACCTACAACAGAGGGAGGCTTCCAAGAGCTTCTTGAATGAATGCAAGGCACTGAGGAGTGTTCGCCACAGGAACCTCGTCAAGATCATCACCGTGTGCTCGAGTGTTGACCCAAAAGGCAATGATTTCAAGGCACTGGTTCTCGAGTTCATGAGTAATGGGAGCCTTGACCAGTGGCTGCATCCGGAGGAGGAGGCTGGGCAACGTGTGACAACAAGTTTAGACTTGTTACAGAGGCTGAACATCGCTATTGACGTGGCTTCTGCTCTGGAGTATCTTCACCACCACGGCCCCACGCCGATTGTTCACTGCGATTTGAAGCCGAGCAACATCCTGTTGAATGATGACATGACTGCCTGCGTCGGGGATTTTGGGTTGGCGAGGTTCCTCTCCGTGACCACCAAGAGTACAGGCACCTCTACCTCGCAAATTAGCTCCGTGGGTATCATGGGAACGGTTGGCTATACTCCTCCTGGTAACATCCTCATAATCCCAATTCATGATTGATACTTGCTCTTTGCATACATTCTGCCTTGGTTGCTGCACTCCTATGAGAGGTGTTCACTGGTTCCTTCTTATAACTGCAGAGTATGGAATGGGCGGGAAGGCATCTACAGAGGGAGATGTCTACAGCTACGGCATCTTGCTGCTGGAGATGTTTACGGGGAAAAGGCCTACCGACGACATCTTTACGGGCAATCTGAACCTCCGCAACTTCGTCGAGTCGGCACACCTGCGACAGGTCATGGACGTTGCAGATCCATCGCTACTTGTTCCAGGAGGAAGTCGTGCTTTTGTCTGCGCCACTAACGATGGGGAGAGTATCGAGTGGAATGATGATGAATCGATCGGGAAGGTGGCGGCAGACTGTCTTGTTAATGTTCTTGGCATTGGGCTGTCGTGTTGTGTCATGTTGCCGCAAGAACGTCCCCGCATGGGAGGCGTCATAGCAGAGCTGCAGGGAGTGAGAGAGTTGTTGCTCAAGAATGCAAATTAAGGGAGGCGGCATCGGTTGGGAAATGGCCAAATAGCAATAATAATAAAGACCACCTCCATGATGTTGGCAACAGGGGTCATACCTCGCCTCAGGGTCAGTATAGCGAAAGCCATCATCATATGTTAAATACTCTACCATGTATGCGGCTCAATACCGTAGCTATTAGATCAGAACTTCCACAATCTACTTTTAAGATGCTGCTGGTTCACGCGACACATTTCAGGTGCTCTTCATGAAGACCATCGCTACAATTGAAAATATCATTTGTGTGTTTAATTATATTCACCAAATCCGTTGGAAATTGAAGAGTTCCTTTATGGACTATTGAAAGATGGACAGGTTTGTATCCTTTTTGTTACGTATGGAAACATTTAAGTGAGTTGTTTGGATATTGGGGTCAAACTCCTTGCCACACCACATTACGACTTACACACCATGATACCTTTTGTCTTGTCCCTGCACACTAGTGCGGGTGGACACTCCGTTGGGTTGGGAGGGGCGCTCTTAAGTTCCATCCTTGGGCACACTGGGACTTAAGTGGTATGTTAGTGGTACAAGGTTGTGCAACACAAAAAGAAAATAATATCTTTTGTCTTTTTTTTTTCAATGTTTTCTTGGAAAAGGGTGTTGGACCTAAGGGCATTGGCCCAAATACTGTATGTGTATGCAGAGTTTCAACAGATGCATCTTGGCTGTCTGGCCCCTCTGATGTTGAATAACATCAAAGGTCACCTAGCCTTCCCTATATAAAGGATGGTAGAGGGAGGGGGCAAGACAGAGACTACTAGGAATATTAGTGCTCCTCGCTCTCCTCTCTTACTCTCTCACTCTTATTTTTGCTTCTATCCATCTTCGCCATGCTACTATTTCTTTTTCACTTGTTTTGTGCAACGGTTGTCAATTCTCAGTTCCTCATATAACCTGCACCGTTTAGTGAAGTAATCATTGTATGTGAAGGGAGGTACTTGCACAAGGACAAATTTCTCGTTAAAAACAATTCCGTGAAAGTGTCTGAATCTGCTGTGTTTCTGACTATTTCTTATTTTACAGCATATATATCATTCACATGCATGATCCAACAAAATGTGTTTCCCTTTGGTTACTTTATCTCTCTCTCTCTCTCTCTCTGGGCCCCCATCTCCACCAGTACTCCACCTCGCTAGTTAGTTCCACCAGTAAAGATGCCAATATCTACAATCTTGATCTTATTGACAATGTCATCATTGACTAGGAAAGACAATTGGTCAAGTGCCTGGAGGAAGCCACCAGGCCATATGTACATGGAGAAGAGCCTGGATCTTAACTTTTCTTATTACATGCATGTCTCAGCCTTGAGAAGATTGCCGGTGATTCCAAAATCTGGATCCTCGCCTGGAAGTGTCTTGTTTAAGTACCCACCCCCTTGACACCAGATCGAATGAGTCATCACTTAAAAGAGAAAAAAGAGAGACCACCTCTCTCTGATGCCAAAATGCTCTGCTGCTGCATATCCGTCCATGTTGGTCACGACAGAGTCCCCAGAGATGGCAGAAGCCTCTGTTGTTATGTTGAAGGGAATCGGATGGTGGTGCAATCCAACCATGTCACGTTGGAGGGCGATTTCCAAAAAAAGTATATAGTTAAGACTCCCTCTTTGAAGATTGTTCACTTCTGATTCGAGATCGTAACCAAAGGGTAAGCAACCCTATCATTAATGATCTCCATCATTAAGCACTGTCCATGGCTCACTGAAGCAAGCTATATATCTTGTGTACGTAAACTAATCCCCTCCCTCTCCACCGCCTTCGTAAACTCCTTTTTCTTGGCAGTATTCTAGCTGTTGTAACTAACCACTATCATCTCCTCGGCCGTGGTTTGTTACATATATATGGTCCCACAGTACATTGATCCGAGCATCCTCCCCTGATGTGAGAACATTCTGGAGGTCATGACCAACATCACAGGTTACACAAAACATTGGTGGGTGGGCCGTGAGCCATTATTCTCTGTTCTCCTCTGCTCTCGTGATCCTTCCATCTGATCTGTTACTAACTTGGTATCAGAGCGAGTACCGCTTCCATGCATGGCGGCACCAACATCACAAGGCAAATGAGATGCCATCAAGCAGTACTGTTCCCATCAATCTAGGCCATTCACTCGGATGAACAGGAAATTCCCGATCTCCTACATTCCTCGGACGACAATCCAGGTGCTGTCCTTGTCTGGTGATAATTACAGCACATGGCAGTGTGCCATGGCTCGGCCATTTCAGAAGCAACTTTAATTATGTCATTTTGTCTGCAAAAAACTAGTTGGGTTTTAATTTGTTGATGGAACCATTACTGAACCAGCCATCGATGATCCCCCTTCATGGATCTTGGGTACGAGTTAATTAATAATATGGTGTTATCATGGTTGTTGAAGCCGGCGGTCCCCAGGCTGTAGAATTCCTCCATGGCTGAAGCTCGGCCAACCCGCCTCGTTCTTCCGCATCAATGCCCAACGGTTCCTCAAACAATAGGTGGTTGTATTTAAGACCACAATTTGCCGCAACGTTCCCGTCTCCATAATTGCGGATAATGGTTCATAAAAGTCCTACACATCACTTGAAGATGGTGTGCATGTAGGCATAGGGTTGTAATCTGATTAAGTATATCCGTATTCGTTTAAAGGATATCTAGTTGAGCGGATTCTAATATAGATATTATCTGAATAATAAATAGAGTAAATACGAAAATAGGAGATCTGTTCCGTTTAAGATCCGATCCGAAACTGAATTAATTATGACCATTGGATCCTAGATCTAATAGTTTATATGTGATATATTATATATTATATATAATATATATATATATATATATATATATGAATAACTCTAAGCTAAAAACCCTATCTTCCCTTAGCCAAATCCAACCTCGCCATAGCAGGCCTCCCCGCCCTCCCACCGGCGCCGCCCCGCCCTGCCCTCCCACCAGCGTCGCCCCACCCCTCTCCCCTACTGGTCGCCCCGTCCTCCCATTAGCATCGCCCTCCCACGCCGTCGCGACGTCGCCCTCGCCCCGGTGCCGCTCCACCCTCCCACTGGCGCTGCCCCACCCCTCACCCCTACCAGCCGCCCCACCCTCCCACCGGTGCCGCTCCACCCCTCTCCCCTACTAGCTGCCCCGTTCTCCCATCGCCGTCACCCTCACCCCGCACTGTCGTGGCGTCGCTCTCTCAGTCTCCCTGGACCACGTCGTTGCCGATCTCGTCGGCATCACCCTCACCTCCCTCATGCCCTCGCCTCGGCACTGCCCCACCCCTCGCCCCTGCCGGCCGCCTCACCTCCCTCCGGCACCGCCCCACCGCTCTCCCCTGGGTCATCGCGAATTTGACTTATGTTCTCACCATCACAGCCAATGGGATTAGTTGAGATCAAGTATCATGTTGAATTTTTATTATATTTTGTTTGTATGAATGTTAATCTTCAATTTAAATATCATTTGTGAAATTTCTATTTTTTAAGATTTTAAAAAAAATATATTAAAATTTTGAAATCACTTAATAATTTATATTACAACTTATGATTCCAAAGTGGATAATATCCGTATTAGTTTTGTATCTGAATATTATTCAATTAAAATATATGCTCTGTATCCGAATCTTAAATGAACTAAATATGGATAATCCGATTAACCAATTGGATCGGAAACAAAAAAAATCATATTCGCTCTGTATCCGATCCGTTTACAGCCCTGTGTACGCACACTATTATGTAAATATTCAATTATATTGATATGCTGGAGATCTAATCACTAAAAAAATATGTGCACCAAATATTTCTCATTCCCACGATTGCAAAAAACAACGTCATTGAAGTAAGTTCAATATCTATCTATCTATCCGCCCATCTATATATCCATATATCTGTCTATTTATCTATATAGATTTAACTTAAATTTGGGGTAACTCAGTCTATATATATAATTAGTGGAATAAATTATCCCATCTCTTTAACAAGTTTGTTCTCCCTGAATTTTTCCATTTTTCAAACAAATATCGGATTAAGATTAGAAACGTGGACTAGTTTATACTATTATAGTTGAAGTCCAGTCAATACCACGCGTGACCGTGCGGCGAGGAGGTCCTTCTGACCAGATGCTTCTTGAATGGGTCACATGCAAGCCCACTGCGGTAAGGGTGTCAATTGGGGGGCCGGCCCGGAGGTCCGGAAGTTCGGCCCGGTTTTAATCGGGTTTGGGCCGGAAAAATGAGCCAAAATTTTCTAAAAATTTGATGGCAAAATAAGTTAGAGTAGATATATATATAAATAAAAATAATATTTTCAGGCCGGGCCGGGCTTTTCTGGGCCTGGGCTGAGCCCGGGCCAGCTTTTAAAAAACTGGGCCTGAGCCGGGCCCGGGCCGACTTTAGAAAACCGGGCCTGGCCGGGCCTAGCAAGGTCCAGTCCAGGTCCGACATCAGGACACCTTACACTGCGGTGCCATTTCGGCCGGCCCGGGTCAAGACAGTACGAGACTTTTAAAGGATTACTTGTAAAAAGATGTTTATTCTGTGAAATGGCACTATAGAATTTTTAAATACCATTATAAAGAAATTAATTTCAGACTGTAAAAGGAAATTGTAAAATTACAACATTTACGTATCTATTATAGCTGGGTAGACTACATGTGGGTGATTTTACTATAACTTATTTTAAATCTTTATGATATACTTACCTTTCTTTGAAGATTAGGCACTCCTAATGATGTCCTTATCGAAATACACTTGCTTTATAGGTGATTAATCACTTGGTAGAAGATGCTAACATAAACAATCTTAGCTAAAATCTTTTTTTTAATAGAAGACAAATAAAGGTAAAGCTGAACAATTAGCAACCAACATTTTTTTTTGTTATTTTTGAGAAATGCAAGTTTCGGCCTTGAGCAGGTATGCATTCATCTAGTGTGGTGCCATGTTGGCAAGGATACCATGGTGGTAGGCGGCAGCAGAGGCAACCATTGGCCTTAGGCCCTCAACCACTGATGATGATGATGGTGATGATCGACCACCACTAATCGGCGGTTGGACCAATTAGCACCACTAGTGATTGGCGGTTTCAATCACCAATGGATGACTAATACAGTGGATATCAAGTGGCATGAGGAGGGGTGGCACCATATTACATTACAATATGGCATAAAGTCCTACATAGCACCTCAAGTTGGACGAGTGGTAGCCTGGTAGACATCCAATGCTAGTACTAGTATTTCCTTTAATTTTCTCCCCAATAAGAATGGGTACTTCAAAGCATGTGCATTAGAGTAATCATGTATGTAGCGTACTTGATTATCGGATTCCTGGCATTGGGTGTAACCAGTGGCGGATCCTCTTAGAGTCAGTGGGGTCACGTGACCCCACTGACTTAGAGGGGTGTCTTAAAGGAAAGCAGGAATACTCTTTGTTATTTAGGTGTGTAAATGAAAGGTGACCCCAGTGAATTTAAGGTGACCCCTCTAGACTCAAGTGACCCCACTGAACTAATTTTCAGATCCGCCACTGGGTGTAAACCAATTGTGTGGCTTGAATTGGGTGTTTGGTTTGGAAACCATAGGTTTTGTAAGGCTCTAATTGTGTCGTGCAATTAACATTGGTGCATTTAAAACGCACTGGGGAGGAGTTGTATGATAGGAGTCAAGTTTTATTTCATGTTTTTTCAGAGAATTGAGGCTCAACTCTGTTGCATAAATGGTTATCGACATGAAATATATTTCCTTGTCGCGCAAATGGTTGTTGGCACGATAGGAATCGACTCTCTTTGTCATACAAGAGCCTATTGGTGCGATAGGGATTTTGGGAGTCAATTCTCATTGTCTTTCGGAGTCAATTCTTGATCATGTCAGATAGTGGATTCTTGTTCTACTTGAGAGTCAATTTTTTCTCCATCAGATAAGAGGTTGTTTGGGGACTCTATTCGCACGAGGGTTGACGGGCGTGACTTTCCTTTGTCGGTTTGACCAAGTGTTGGACGTGTGTCGCCTCAAGGTGACACGTGGTGCTATTTCATCATCGTGAGGGCCTCAGTTGGTGCAACTATGTCAAGTCATGACGAAGGCACACGTCTTTGTTTCTAGCGTATTTTTTCTATCGTTTATTCGACAAAACAAGGTTTTATCTTATTTTGCGAGAGAATATTTCCTAGAGGTGATTTCCAAGGTTTTTGTGTAGATCAACCATTTTGGAATGGTTTTACAGAAGATTTCGCGCTTAGGGGAGAAGGCCGAGTCATGAGAAGGCCTCAATGAGTGTTTCTTCTTGATTTGGTAGGTGATTCCCTTCTTTCATGGTTTTCCACTAGTTCACTATGTTATTGTGTTTCATTTGATTGTTCTGGTTGTTTAGAATGATTCAAGCTTAGAACAAGCATGCAATGTTGAATCTGCTTGAAATCATGTTTTAGGGTTAAATTGTGTATAGAATCATGCTTAGGGGGTATTTTATGGTTTTCATGGTCTCTCTACTATTCTTTACATTCCTAGGTGTGATTATTGTGTGTTCAGTGAATGGAAAGTAGGTTGCTAGCATTTTATGAATGGAACAGGAGGTTTCTACATTCTGAGTTGAGATGTGCCAATTTATGGGCATGTGTTTGGTTCCTTCAAGTCGAGCCATTTGATACACATGCGTTTAACTCTTAATAGCTGAGTCTTACTGATTATGTTGGCACATTTGCTTATGTGGTAGACATGACCAGGGCTTTTCGTATATGGTGTGACTTAATATTAGTAATGGTTTTATGAAATATTTTCTATCGAGTTTAGCAATATCGACACTTGGTGACTTGCCCGATACCTCAATAGTTGGATACCACAACATTGTGTGTGCCTTGCACGATGTGTATGGATAGGGATTTTGTGGCGGTCCTCATCGTCTAGGCCCTATAAGGATCCGTAACCAACTCACCAACGCACGAGCCGCGAAGTCTTGGAAGGATAATCATCACACATATCCAGTAGGAAATGTACAGAGAAGTAAAAGTACTCACACTGATATAAATATGTACATCAGATACATGTTTCATACATAACATAAGCTCAAAGGAAAATAAACACTAGTTAGAGGCATACCTCATGGCACACAAAACTCACAAATTGCTAGTAAAAGAGGGTCCCACTCATTGCTGCAGAGGTGCGATTGGGGGCTGGAAACATGCCTGCTCAATCTCACCTGAAAAGAAGTAGGGGTGTGAGCCTCAAAGTCACTAGCTTAGTAAGGAAGCTCCCCCAAACACATGATATACTACTATAATCATGATAACAATTAATCATGCTGAATTAAAGTAAATAAAGAAACTGAACAGGAAATAAACACACCACCGCATGTTACCTTTAAACACGTCAAACCATGGGTAAGCTAGTACGACGCTACACTCAGGACACGACAATGGCCCACGAAGCCAGAACCTGAACCGGACAAGAGTACACAAGTAACTTCCTAGTCTTGCAGTCAGAAACACATTTCGACTGCCACTCCCACATTTGACTACCTTCTAACCGGAGAGGTAGTGGGGCAACACACCAACTCTAACTCAGGACTAGTTGGGGGTCCAACACGTCTGCCGGTGTCCAATCCCCCAACCAAGAGTGCACTTGAACCACATAGACTGCCCAACAATTGTCATTTTCCTATCTAGGTGAGGAACTAAAAGGGGAGTCCTGGAAGATGGCAAGAACCCGTCAGTGCACGCAGCACAAGGACTAAACCCTTATCGGCACAAAAAGTGCAAGGCACCACACAAGTAGTTGGGGCTTCCGCTCAGAGGTAACAGTAAGTAACTAAGTGTCGACACTACTAGACTCGTTAGGAAAGCACTACAAGCTCTTTGCCTCGAATAACATAACCATATACACAAACTTGAACCTCGACTGACACAAAACCATTAACATGTAAGACACAGACACGACCAAAATGCAGGCATACGATAGACCGCGACAACAAATATGAACGCATCGAACTAGTAGACCACGAAAAGAACATGACAAACTAGAAGACTGTGATGAGAACGTGTCGAGATAGGGGACCGCGATAAAACTCGTCGGGTTCCTCGACACGAAAACACACAGAACCGCAGAACACATAGTTCTACCTAAAACCTCAGCCAAACACCATTTCCAACTCCTCCAACGACTGTACAACCTCCAAACACTATAAATGGAATAAACATGCATCTAAAAAGCTAAACTCACTCTCCCCTTACTGAAAAACCTATAGAGCTCACGAGAAAGCTGAGAGAGGAGAACCACTGTATCAAACAACGAAGAATGAAACCCGTTGGGGCCTTCTCGTGATCTGGTCGCCTCGTCCTATGCAAATTCGACTCTGGAACACCAAAAAATTATCAAATCCTCAAAACCCTATAGGAATTCACTCTGGGGAGTCGCCTGGCAGAGTTGAGGGTGAAAACTCTCGCTCTGCAGGCGCTGTAGCATAAAAAAGCCTCGAAAACTTGAACGCGTCGCCCCGATAGGCCGCGACTTGACGCGGTCTATCAGGGGACCGCAACATCAAAGGGTGCCATGCATCCTTACTGGACACGTACCCCCCTACCCGTCACTAGCCGTGTTAAAACATGTCGGAACAGTCAACCGTGATAGAAATATGAACGCGTCACTCAGCATGACAGTGTTAAAAACGTGGCAGCCTCACTGGGTGCGTTCATAACCAAAGCACCAAACTCAACCCAATCAAAAACCGAAGGCCCAAAACACTACAAAGGAGCCATACTCAACTCACACAAAACCACAACAACTATTTGACCCACTAAAGATGATCCATAAAGCATCATACGCTACAGGTTTAGTCCTGGTGTTTTGTACACTGAAAGGATTTTTGCTGTCTTCTTGGACTCCCCTTGAATTTCTCATCCAGGCAAGGGAAAGATGGCATTGGGACAACATCTTGTGATTTTGGTTTAGTCACTTGAGTGCACCCTTAGCTGGGGGAGCAAACACCAGCAGACATGTAGATCCTCAGCTAGTCCCTTGTTTCCACTTGCCTCACTCTCTGGACTTCGGAATCCATAGAGGTGAGCCTAGGCATGGGACTACAGTCTGACCTGACTTCAAGTATGTGTGTTGTAGATTTCGCAACCTCTCTAGTCAGTAGGTAGATGGGTGTGGGTGGGGAAGCCAGAATGTGTTTCTGACTACGAGACTGTGAGGTTACTTATGTACTCTTATCTAGGTTAGGTTTTGGTTCACAGATCGCTCATGTTTGTTTGGGTTTTGGAAATCGAAAATGTGAGTGGGCATGGTTTATTTCCATTTAGTAGTAGATTTTATTTAATTTCAACATGTATAACTATTTAATTGTGTTGTTTTGACTTGCTTCATATGTTGGGAATTTTCTACAAAGGCAATGAAACTGTGAGACTCACTCCCTTACTTCCCTTTCAGGTGAAGGATAGCAAGCAAGTTTCCAACCCTAGACTGATCCACGACAGCAATGAGAGTAGACCCGTCCTGCCAACTGTGACGTCCCGACATTCAAATATATCCATAATTGTTGTAACGTGAGCACAAAAAATCAAGAACAAATTAGGAACAACATTTTAGTATCGAGGAGATGAAACCTTTAATTACATTCATAAAATAGTATAGTGGAAAATTACAATATTATTTTCACCAACTAAGGGTTCTAGGTTCAATATTTACAATATCCTCAATTGCTAACCCCTAAAGGAAACTCGGGTTGCTAATCATCAAGAGTCTCTCAGAACACAATTCCCTAGAGAGTTTGCCCCATCTGATATTCTTGAAAGGTAGGTAGGAATACATGAGCAGTTGTGCTCAGTAGGATTTGCCTTCAATAACAAAAATAAGGTACGGAGGTAACATAGCAAGAAAAGAGCACAAATTGAAATACGCAGTTATACTGTAATAATGGTAAAGTGACGATGTCATGATAGAATTTCCCGGAACCAAATAGTAATGTATTCATGTCGTGATACAGTTTATGGAAATGTAGACCAAATCCAACAGTAGGTAGTGTCATATCAAACACTCAGTAGATCTATTTTCGATCCATACGACCAGTAAACGAATTCGGGTGCTCCTCCTGGGACTGGACCGACCCCATTTGCACATGCATTAGTTCAAGAGAGTCCAAGGACCCAAAGTGTGTCATACCATTTCTATTTGATCATCATTCATGTATGGCCTTGGGCGGAGGTCCATTTCAAGAAATCTCATTATAATACTAATAATGGTTGAGCAGTCAAATGCGGAAGTATGAGGATAATAAGGCAAGTGTGAAAGATTGAGATGGGTTGCCAAGGTTCAAGCAACATATATTTATATAAGAAAATGGATTGAATTGACAAACTAGAACAAACAGAAGAATCGATCGACCGTTCAGAGAATTTCGATCGTCCGACCTAGCCAGTAGCTTGGTTCTAATATTATGGAGAAATCGGTCGATCGAAATGACAAAGTTGGTTGACCGACCTAGCCAGTAGCTTGGTTCTCAACGTAAGGTGAAATTGGTCGACCAGAATGGCAAAATCGACCGACTAGAAAGGTAAGATCGATCGATCGACATCTATTTTCGGTCGACCGATTTTGGAAAAATTCAGAATCACACAGGTCAAAATCGCACCAACTTTTCTAGCCTAGGAATGGAAATAAACAATCAGGAATAGAAGAGGGGAGTCTATTCTACATTTGTACACACTTTCAGAGGTATTGGAAGGCTTTAGGCTCCTCATCTCTCTTCTTTTCCTCTCCCGGGTAGGCAAAACAATTGGTCGACCGATATGATCGATCGATTCTACCGATTCTGGTGAGTTTAGAATTGATTTCTTTCTGCTTGCGATGGTGGTTGGGGTTGCCTTGGTTGGGACATGCTAACAATATAGAGGGTTCTAACTTAGACAACATAAACACTTGACATCGTGAAGTAGTAAAGAGAGAGGGAAGAAGACAATATCCTACTGACAAGAAGAACAACAGAAGAATAGAGCTCCATAGCCTTCTTCCTTCACCCAGCACACCGACCTTCCTTCTTCTACCACCTTCGATTCAGCAATCAGAGCAGCTAGAAGTCAGAGTTCTTAGTCAAAGAACAACTTATATAGAGCTAACATGTGCGCGAATTCACCAACACCTGGACGATGGTGCTCACGCCGATGGGTTTAGTTGATAGGTTTTATCCACGTTACGTGATTTCACCCGTGGTTAACAGTAAACAGTTGGCACGTAAGATAGGTTACGTATGTGAACAGTGAATGAGTTACACAATAAATGACTATATGTATAATTATAATATCATTTCTTAATTCTTTCTTTCAATTACAACTCTTTCTATTAAGTTGTATTCCAATTTATGTACATCTTGTGTATTTACTTTTAACAATAATTTGGTAGTGATATCATGAAATACATTTAGTCAAGTGTAATATTAACATGTAACATCTAAAATCGATTAATCAGAATTTCTCAAGATTTATTTATTTTATACATATAAAATCAAGGTGTTACACCAACAGTTGTGAGTATATACCTCAGGATATGTCCTAGGAAATTGTACCTTTTCCTTTTGAATTTTAAGTTAATGTACTATGACAATATAATCTTTTGACTATTTGTATCTTTATACATGTGATATTCCTCTTCAATACATTCTCATGTGACATTTCTAGATGTTATCCGTCCGAGACTTTGTGACTCATGGGTTGGTAGAGTTGGACCAAATTCTTAGTGGATTTGGACGTCGGGGACTGCCACACTATAACTTCTTGCAAATACAAACAAATAGACAATTCACAAACAAATAGTAGTAGTGTTGCCAACGGGTTGGAGTAAAAAATGGTAATGAGTCTTTCCACCTTCTACAAATAAAAAATTCAAAAATGGAAACCCAAAGACTGTTTTTAATTCTACATCAATTTCTGTTTTAAATTGTATAATAAAAGGGGAAAAGGAAATAAAATCGAAAAGTTCATAGGCAACAACATTTAAATAGGCAGGTCAAATTCATATTTCTAAAAACTACATAGATAATTATATTCATAAACACAAATCACAGAGTTTCAAATATAAATTGAAGTCATAGATCCTTAAATTGCATAGATAATTACATCTATAAACATATATCAAATTCATATATCACATAAATTACATAAACTAGTGGAAAATTTTAGATTTGTATAAATTTATGTTATAATTAGGTTACATAGTTATGATTATTTTTAAATTGAATAGAACAAATAGAAGAAAAAGATGTTTTGAAAAAATTCTTCAGATAGATTTTTTCGCGATCATGGTCTAGAGTAAATCTCTTCAATAGAGTGATGCTACTTGAAGAAAAATATCTTATATTATGAAGAAGAAAAAATATTAATATATCAAATAAAGCTTAACTTCAAGAGCATTAAACTTTTTCAAATTTGGAATAAACATATAACTACTAATATAAAGCAATGCTATGTATTGAAGATACGAAGAGTGTCTAAAGTTTACTTAGTTTAATTACATATTCCGTACCTTCAATGTGTCAAGATAGATCGGGTGCAATTAGAAGGTGAGAGATTTTGTAGGTGAGTGTAGAGGCTATTTCAAGCCTCCTAGGCCGTAGGCCCATCAAGACCAGCAAGACAAAACGGCTATGGCCCTCGCGCCACGTGTCCTAAGCTCAGTCAATCGGCTCCCGAACACGCTTCAGCTGTAAGCGCCCGACGGTCCCAGCGATAGTTTCCGAACACCGCGCCGGCTGCTCCAACAAGACTTGTCCTTGCCGAGTAGATCATGGTGGCTCCTGCTCGAGCCCGCAATCACCAAAGCACCCGAGCACCGAGCACCGAGCAGCCTCCGCGCCGAGCACCCTCTAGTCTCAAGGGTAGTCTCTGGACACCCCTCATCCTGTTCGGTTCAGACACTATCTACTGAACAGGCCTTGCAGGAATCATACCATAGACCCGTTGGCATAAGCAACGCTCGGGTACCAGGTACCGAGCAGCGGGCTCAGCTACCGAGCAGCAAGTCTAGCCCACCGAACAGGCTATCTACTCGGTACCTTCCGCTCAGGAGAATCCAAACAGCCCTTCGCCCCCTCGCAGCAATTATAACGGCTACACGGCACGCGCCCCACGATCAAGCAGCACATTAACTGCCGAACCCCTCAACGGGTGCCTCAACGCGTAACTCCCCGCCAAGGGCGCCAACTGGCGCGCCCTTTCAGGCGACATCAAGGGACGTTCCGTCCCACCCCTTATGCACCTTCGCCTATAAAAGGCCCAGGTAACCTCCGAACAGAGGTATGCGCTTTCGGACACTCACACTCGCCCTCGCGCGACTCACACACGAGAACCCCCTTTCCTTCAAGCCTCTCAGTCTCATCTGACTTAGGCATCGGAGGGTTCTCCCCGGTTCTTCAACCGGGCCCCCCTGATCCAGTTCTGGTTTTGTAGGCTCAGTCTGCACCGGCATTCATCTTCCCCATCTCTCTGGTGGAGGCTAGCTTGGCTTAGGCCCAAACAGGAAAACACCACCACAGTGGGTAATCTATAGTTACATCGTGAAGACAAGTTGAACTTAATAATAAAAGATATTACTAACTACACAATGTAACAAAAAGTATATAATAAATGATGTGCTGTGGATAGTAGAAGACGTAGAAATGTTGTCTAGTGAGATTACTTAGATAGTTTTATCTAATGAGGTTATCTAATGGGTTATTCGACCCAATCAGTAAAATCGTCATAAGAGTTTTGACCTTTTTACATATCTAAATTGTAGATAAATTATAAATAATTTCAACTATATATAAATATATGAAAAATCATTATAGCCATTTTTGGTGTTGTCTTAGCTAGGCGGATGTTGGCAGGTCTCGAAGAACATTATTCACTTTGCCAACTGGCACGTGAGCTGGCTGGGTCGAGGTGGGAAAGGGACTACTTGCTTGCTTGCACATAGAGAAGGTGAGAAATTTAGGTAAGTAATTTAAGGTAAAGAGAGAAAGTTGTATTTTATATCTTTTGTGAGTTTAGTTATTGTTTTGGCAGAAATTTAAAGATTCTATTGTTGCCACGTGACAAAATTATAAACTCATAAATATTAATTAGTATAGATTAGATGGAGGTTGCTGAGGACCATCGCTAGCGAGACAGAGCAGAGTTTGAAGTGCAGAGGCGCCAATGAGATAAGCCCCTACATGGAAGTCCACCAATGGAGAGCCACTCAAGAGAAATAAGGGTACCATAAGAGAGATATTTTAGGGCAAATAATAGGACTCCTTATCAGATTTTTTTTCATATTTATTAGTTTCAATCGAGCTGTAACTCATTATAGTTAGTGTTATTACCTGTTACAGTATACGTTAAGTCTTGTTACAGTAAGGACCTCTCTATTACAGTCAGAGACTTCTAATTAATTTACTCTACATTTTATTCGTAAAATGGATAGAAAATTTTGTCTAACTTCTCACCTCATAATGGGCGTCGCCTTGCTAAAATTTTCCATTCAAAGAGTTTTTAATTATAAATATATTAATATATAATTTATTATTATAAAAATGACAACGGATGTGTTTCCGCATCCTATAAAAATTGGAAAATTCTATTTTTGCTTTCGCTAAATTATCAAAAGATGTTTTCTCAAACTTCCACTTTTTTTTTATAAAATGTGGAAACGGATCAGCAAACAGAAAAGCGGATATATCATATCCATTAATCAGAAATAATGTTCCAACTGTAAGAAGTGGAAAGTGCTCTTGTAGCTGAAAGACTACACCCGTTCCCGGAAAACCTTGAGGACGTCGGTAAACGTCACCACGCCGGCCAGCTCGTAGTCCTCCTCCACCACCCACACGTAACTCACCCGGTGTGCCAGCGCCTGTATCATCACCGCCACCAGCGAGCTCCCCCGATGGCACACCACCGCCTCCTCGTCCTCCTCCTCCCCGTCGGAGCCGAGCGCCTGCGGCCCCTCGTCCTTGTCCTTGCCGGTGCCACCAGTTCCTCGTCCGACGACGAGGACCCCGATGAGCTTCCCGAAGACAGCGAGGAGAGCGATGGGACGGAGGCGTCCTCCTCCTCGACTAGCTCCAGCAATCCCTTCATGCCCCGCTCCATCAGCCTCGCCTTCACCGCCGCCACCGCCTCCTCCGGCGGGTCTCCGCCACAGCCGAGGAAGGCCATCAGCTCTCCGGCGGAGAGCGTGGCGACGGCCGCCACCACGGTCTCATCGCAACCGGCTAGAAGGGACGGGGAGATCTCGCCGATGAGCTTTCCGTCGCCGGTGACGACGGCCACGGCGGTCTGGGAGGCCACGGCCGCCTTGATCAACGTCACCGCCGAAAGTGCGGGCTCGTCGTAGCGAATGGCGAGGGTTTCGGGGCGGACGAGCCCGAGCGATTCAACGGAGAGGGCAGCGACCGGGGAAAAGGCGCCGACGGAGTTGAAGAAGAAGCGGACAAAATCCTCCGGGGTGAGCCAGCAGAGGCCGAGGGCGCCCACCTGGGGCCTCTTCCTGCCGGCGGCGCCGCTCCCTCTGAGTGGGACCGTCAGGTTCTGCGCACCGTCCAGGATCACATCCAGAGCTTCCAACACGCTGCAACCAGCAAACAAAACCCGCCAAGAACGATTCAGCAGAGATACACAGGTGGAACCAGCTGTGTGGGAATAGGAAATTAAGAATATTCCCAGGAGAGATCGATCCACATCAATGAAATTTGGCACAGAAAATTTGTAGAAAAAGGGAATCCATGTAAGAATCCAAGATCGAGAACAAGCGTGGGTCTCGGTGGTCGTACTCATCCGACAAAGAACGATCACAAAAAGTAGATTTATCTATTTACTTTTTTTGGGTGGGGGGGTGCATATGATCAAGCAGATACGTAAGATGCAGTGAAAACCGAGTACAAAACCAGAACCAAGAACAGGACAAGAAGAGGGCGATGGGGTGTGGTTTTGTTTGTGCAAAGGGATCGAAAGAGACGGGAACCTTGCAAATTATAACATAATTTCAATAGACAACAATTTTATGGATCTTTTAACAAAGGCAGGTCAAAAGCGAAATCACATCATGGCAGCCAACCAACCTGGAATGCCGATCGAGAAGCCTGACCAGGCCCTTGGAACCCTCCGCAAAGAGGGCGGAGACGGGGGAGCTCAGGGCGGCAGAAGGATTTGCGAGGTTCTCCTCCCTGCAGAGGTAGCAGATGACTTCCACCATGCAGAGCTTCCCCGCGCAGGTGGTGGCGACGTCGCTGCTCTTGTTGCCGGACGAGGGGGACGGAGCAGGAGACCCCTCGGCCCACACGCTAAGACAGCTCTCGCCGAATAACTTGAAGGACAGGAGTGCCTCGCCGACGGTGGAGGAGAACGGCAGGGGTCTCAGTGGCGGCTTGCCGATGCAGAGGTCGGATACCTCATATGCCAGTAAGCTTGCTGCCATGCAACGACGGGGGATCGGGGGTGAGGTGAGACGAGGGGAGGGTGGCGATGCAGCAGCCGGAGAGGGGGTGGCGATGCAGCAGCCGGAGAGGTCGGTGCAGATGGAACGGAGCGAAGGGGGGAGAGCAGGGGAGGGAAGACGTGGAGACGACGGCTGGGGAACGAAGGACGAGTCGTACTGGGAGAGGGGGAGTGGGTAAGACGGGGTCTTATACACGCTGGTCTCCGTCTGTGGTCGGGTGGGGAGAGGTGGGGCCCGAGCGACGTGCCTGTTGCTCTTGGCCGCCTATTTTTGTACGATCGGATAAGTATTCCGTTCTGAAGGGCGCAGCCCGCAGGACGGGATCTCGAGCAGCTCCCGCTTTCTTTCCGGAGTGCGGATCCTCTGCGGCCCCGCAGGGGGGGGGGTTAGTACAAAAGGTGGGTTTTTTTTTTTCATTTCACTCTTCAAATAATCTCTTTTTTTGATATTTTATATAGGGGTATATGAAAAAAATCCACCCACTCTCTTGTACTGACTGCCCCTCCCCTCCTGCGGGGGGTCGAGAGGATCCGCGCTCTTCTTTCCGAGTCGGCATTACGTGATTGAGCGATGACTCCCCCCTGGGTTTGATTTGTAGATTTTTTTTCTTCTAATTGTCACATATGAATTATGAGCATTCAAATTTTCGGACATCCTTCAAATGAAATTCATGTCCACCATAGTCTAAGGTAGCGTTTGGCATGGCTTCCGGGAAGCCAAAATGCATAGAAGTCGATTTCGTGGGCTTAATGTACGAGTTATGAGATTTTCACCTCGTCGCATCGTGCTACGTCTACAAAAGTGGCATCGCTGTTAAAAAAAAAAAATCAGATGCTCACTCGCCCGTACACCCACGATGATTTTGTGGAAGCGACTTCCGAGCTGCTCCTGCAAAAGCAACCATCGTGTTTTCTTCTCTCTATATCTCCTCTCCAAATACCCACATGCGAAAGTCGAGGATGCCTTGGAACATTTGGCAACAATTATGAAGTTGTTAGAGATTTTTTCACCTCAAAATCTCCCCAACCTTGTTTCCAAACATTGCCTTCAGACACTTTAATGGTGACCAAGCACCCTTAAAGGCCCCTATTTGATAGTCAACGTCCCAAGTTATTGCTAGATGTCCTCGGGTGAGGCTCTACTAACCGAGCACCCTCAAAAACCCTATTTGGAAGTCAACACCTCGAGTCTCTATCAGTTGTCTTCAAGTGAGGCTCTACTGAGTAGACTTGGACATGTGTGTCTAGACACGTGCGCACATCCTGTGTATCTCTAGCTAACCAACTCCAACAGTTATATTGTTCACACCTTCTTGGACCCATTATCTCTTTGTAACGGAACACTATCAGGGCACCTCCCTATGTGCCAAGTGGTTAATACGCCATGATCTCATCTTACGACCTTTTAATCAAGGCCTTAACTGCCAACCCTCAGAGATCTGTTACAATCTATTGGCACATTGATTGTCCGGGCTTTACCATATAAAGGAACAAAACCCTCTGGAGACAGGTTCACAATCTCCCACCTTCATGCCCCCTTTACTCTTGAAAGTCCACCCTATTTACTTAAGCATCAGAGAGTTATTCCTCGGTTCCAATATCGAGGCCCCTTGACACTTACATTTCCTATAGAATCTGCGATCTACATCTTCAGTCGAGTCTCTGCAAACTCTGAGATTTGTGTGTGAAAGGGAGAGTGAAGATCCTAACCACTTTCCAACCTCTACAGTTGGTTCTGTCTGTGGACATGGATCCTACTAGATTGTTGGCAACCATCTCTCCTACTCTCGCAATACTCAAGGGGCGTCTCTCAACTTAAATCCCATCGACAATGTAGTTGTTGTCCCTCCATCCACCACCCAAGAAGTACTGGCCGAGATCTGTAGGCAGCTTCAGGCTCTCCTAGAGTTGTGCAAAGGATTACAGGCACTTCGGCGGGTAGACTAGCAAGATCGTCGAGAGGAACCTGAGCAGCAAGCTGTGTCCATCCGATGATTTGTCAACTCCACTCCCAATATGGTTAGGGATGACCTCCGTGAGTCACAGTGATAGGCCTCTGACCACTCCAACTCGGAATTGTTTCAACGGCTTCGTTGCGTAGGAGACCTCGAGTAGCACTTGGAAGATCGAGCTCGCTAGATGGATGACCTGGTCAAGCATGCCAAGAATAAAGGGAGGTCGAAGACGATCTTAACTTTCACACCCCTTTCTTTGTAGAGATCTTGGAGACACATATACCTCCAAAGATGTTCTTGCCTACCATCGCTGCATATGTTGGTACCACAGGCCACGCAGACCATCTTCATGTCTTCAGAGCAACTGCCATATTTTGTGGATCCACTAGTGCTAGTTTACTCCTCACACTAGGTTTTAGTCTCCTAACAAACTTCTTGACTCTTCTAATCTCATTACTACAAATATGAGGTTCATATTTTTCTAATTCAATGGATTTAGCTTCATATTCAACCACACTCATATCTTTCTGCTCTAGCTGGAGAAACTCCATCTCCTTCTTATCCTTGATATGTTGAGGTGTGTGTTTCTCATATAATTTGTGACATCTTGACTTTCACAACTCGAAATTCCTCATTCTAGATACACTAAAAGTCAGACCGCCACGGCCCAAAGGCTCTAAAAATAACCAAGGCTGGTAGTGGACTCATGCTAACCATGTGATAACAAACTCAGATGTATCTCTCTTCACTTCTGAAGATTGCACAACTATTTATATACATGTATAAAGAATCGTATAAACGAAACTATAACCAAATGCAAGGTAGTTGAGCACTCTAAACCACATAAATATGCTTCAAATAATAATGATAACTGCCAAAATAGAATATAATGATATACCTGTAAGAAGGATGCACTGAGAACCCGACCAACTCTGACTCGCCAACACAGCATGACTCCAAACGTCACCTAGCCAGCAACCCAAAACCCTATCCACATCCAAAGACAAAGACATGGGCTGAGTATGAAACATAGTGAGAAGCATTGCCAATCATCCCATGTCACACACTAAAGCACAAGAACGCTAACGGCTAAACCAAGCATATACCACAATGATTAGAATGATCATTCTTTAATTAAGGAACACAAAGCACATAGTCTAACTTACAACTAAGTCCTCCAAGAAGGATTCCAATGGTGTTCGACACAGGGATCGGAACCCAAGGTTAGTCAAATCCTCCAATTGCATGATCACTTATGCACCTGTCCACTTGACCCACTCGTGACCATTATCAAATGGACAAATTTCAAGGTAATGATACTGTTGCTGCAATAGCAAAGGGGATTGACCGGAGTCAATCTGGACGGGCCCCGAGGTGATGGCGTGTCGTCGTCGGCGTGGGCTGACGGAACTCCGGCCTGCAAAGATCACTGAGTCACCCCGATGGGAAGACAGTCAGACGCCCAAGTTAGAAGAGTAGAAGACTAGAGGAGAAAATTCTGGTGCTGCCCATAGCGTACCTTTGCAAATGGAGTGTCTACCCTTTATATAGTGTGAGGACACGTTCGTGTGAGCTGGACGAGCCGTGTATCTCGCTGGGCGTTGCCGTGGATCTTGCTGGGCGTTGCCGTGATTTACGCCGGATTGGGCGTCGCGTAACTTTCTGCTAAGTCATGGGAAGTGGGATCATAATTGGAATGTCAGGTCACTGAGATCGTGGTCAAAATCGGCCGGGATTCTCGATCTCGTGATTCCTGGACCTTTCCCAGCTTGCGGGTCATGTGAAGATGCCACGGGGCACGTGAGGGGCTGAGCTTCAGGTCGGTGATGACCGAGCTTAGACAACCCGAGGTGCTCAATCGGAAACTTGACAAGCTCCCTCGAGGTCGGATTTAGAGGACCATCTGAGCCGAGCTATAGAGAAGCCCGAGACGCATAAATACCTAACGCACCACTAGGTGACTGTAGACATGATGTCGGCTAATTGCCCAGTGAAGGTCGGCCGAGCCGAGCTGGGATCAGTCCTAAGATATACGACTAGTTTGGGAGCGCACTTCTCCCTAATCCGACCTGGAGATCTCATCTGAGCCGTAACGGTGGGTTCATGTCAGGCAGAAATGTGGAATGTCGGACTGCTTTTAGATGTGGTCGGCCGCACTCAGGACAGGCCGACCTGCCCGAAAACTACCATAACACTGGCCCCCTAGGTTCACGTCGGTCAGTGAACGCGGGACGAGGTGAAGCTAAATATTGGAAGCGTGCCCTGCTACGTGGCTTGATCGACACGTGGCCAGTCAGGACGTCGCGTCACACCGTGGTCAGAAACCGCCGTCGCAAGGGCGCGTCACCTGTCAGTCGCAAAACGTCGTATCATTGGGTGAGTCTCCGAACATCGCTTCGTCTGGCGCACCGCCCTGCGACGCTTCGTACTTGAAGTAATCATTCCGCCACTCCGACTCCCGAGCGCCATCATGGCGATCTTTGCTGCTTGCGCGGACCAGGATCCGAGTGGTTGGTTCGTCGGCCTGTCCATTGACGACACGTGGGTACATCTCGACCAATGTTTTGGAGGTAAGCTCTCCGCCATTAGATTCGATCGGCCCCCAGCCCTATAAATATAGGGGTCTGCTGCCGAACGATCGCCCTTACTTTCGCGCGCGAGCATCCACCGGATGACCCGCCAACGATCCGACATCATTGCGCCGACGTCTTCGTCCGAGCTTCGATCACGATCTCCGCTTGCTTCCTTCAGAGGTAAGCGATGTCTTTTGCATCTTCCTTCTCTGGTCCTCGTCTCCGCGAGGGTCCATCGTCTGGAGATTTTCCTTCCGAGAATTCTTCCTCAGTAGAGGTGGTTTCTTCTGGGGGAACGCCCCACTCTTCTCGGCCTGTCGGCGAGCCGTCAGACCATCCCCATGATTGCTTCATTGTTGATTCTGAGACCTACGTTCCCAAGGAACCTTCCGCTCATACCTCGGGCGCTTCGTCGGCCTACCGACAACGTGGCCGATGCCCAATGTGAAGCTACCGAGGAGACCCTTTGAGTGGATGAAAACTCATCCTAGTCTGGTGTTTCCGGAGGGCTACTCTATGTATAACTCGAATCAACTTCGCGCTCATTATGTGGCAGAAGGCGGAGTTTGTATCTACATCGAGGCCATCCGAGCTGGCTTCCGCCTGCCTTTGCACCCTTTCACTATTCTCCTCCTTCTCAAGCTGGGAGTCGCACCATCTCAACTGAGTGGTCGAAGACGCAAAATGCGGAACAGAACGTTGCTCGGCTTCAGCGGTCCGTCAAGGAGCTCGAAGAGGCCCTCGAGGCAAAAGAGAAACAACTTGAAGAGGCGAAGGCTCGCAGCTCGGAGCTTGCCATAGAAGAGCGCGACAAGATCATCGCCGAATACCGCGACTCCAAGGAACTGAACGACGAGGTTGACCAACTTTTCAAGGCTGGTTACGACCACTACGTTGGATGCATCCAGAAACTTCACCTGGAGTACGACCTATCGGGGTTGGAAGACGCTGAGGAGGAAGTGGCTGAAAATGCGGAGTGTGGCCATGCCTCAGTCGACGAGGCGCAGGCCGCTGCGGTCACGGAGGTTCGTGACGAGACTGCCGAGACGGCTGTCCCCGACCAGGCCGCTGTTACTGGGAGTCAGGTTGTCACTTCTGACGAGGTCGTGTTTGACTGAGTGCCTCTTACTATGTACCACATCCTTTAGTAATGGAAACTCGTCTTTTTGTCCTGAACTATTTCTCGTCGTGTACGACTTCCGAAATACTCCTGATTACCAATAACGTCGTCTTCGTGCTACGAACCGACCAGCTGCGGATAGTTTGATAACCTGTTATTCACGTGATGCGACGTGTTCCGACATGCACATAGGTGGCATAGCCTCAAACGAATGTTAGGGTGCTCGTTCGACCCTGGTCTGTGTATTGTTCGGCTGACGTCGTCTGTGTTGGACGTAGCCTCGGTTTCTATCGTGCTTGAGCGACCTTGTCACTGAGCCTGTCATCTGCATTTGGAGCGTAGAAGGCGTTAAAACGAGGATGAAGGGTCGGAGCGACTTTGCTTCAGAGCTCGGAACGACGAGAGGACCTCGCTCATGAACTCGTATTGCTAATGTGGCTTTGCTGAAGCTTTATCGTCATTTTCTCGGTTACTGGAAAGTGCCAAAGCGACCTCATCCAGAACCACGATGTTCATCGCCGAAACGACCTTGAATGCACAGGTGGCCTCGCTGGCAACATTAGGAGGGCCGAGGCGATCTTTTTTGAACTTAATAGTCCATGCTCATTCTATAGGCGGCTCGGAGCCTGAACTCGGCGTCTCGAGGTCGGCTAGGACCTGTCTGAATCAAACCTCGGGGTCGGCTTGGATCTCTCGAATGCTGAGGGCGTGTCGTCACAGTGGGCTCGGCACCAAAAACTTGAATTACATTTCAAAATATCATTGTCGGTCATGTAAGCGAGCTCTTGCGTGGAGCTCGGCTAATGAATAGTTCGACGTTACGGTCATGACTACACGTTGGGTTGACCTTGTCATGAGCCGATGGCCTTGCTTCGGGGCTCGGATGAGGTGAGGGTCGAGATGACCTCATGTTTGGAGCTCGGACGTCACCTTCTCCATTCCTGGAAAAGGCCGAAGCAACCTCGTTCAGAACCATGACGATCATGTCTACGTGTGCCGAAGCGACCACGCCCTCAGGAGCTCGGAGTGCTGAAGCGACCTCGGACAAGCTACGATGCATACGTGGGCCGAAGCGACCACGCCTTCAAGAGCTCGGAGTGCCGAAGCAACCTCGCACAAGAGCTACGATGCATACGTGGGCCGAAGCGACCACGCCTTCAAGAGCTCGGAGTGCCGAAGTGACCTCGCACAAGAGCTACGACGTATACGTGGGCCGAAGCGACCACGCCTTCAAGAGCTCAGAGTGCCGAAGCGACCTCGTACAAGAGCTACGATGTATACGTGTGCTGAAGCGACCACGCCTTCAAGAGCTCAGAGTGCCGAAGCGACCTCAGACAAGCTACGATGCATACGTGGGCCGAAGTGACCACGCCTTCAAGAGCTTGGAGTGCCGAAGCGACCTCGGACAAGCTACGATGCATACATGGGCCGAAGCGACCACGCCTTCAAGAGCTCGGAGTGCCGAAGCGACCTCGCACAAGAGCTACGATGTATACGTGTGCCGAAGCGACCACGCCTTCAAACTGATGTTGTCTTCTCGGGTTGTCATGATCAATTGGGATTAATGGTAAACTTGACGATAAAGCTAGTCGTCTCCCTTTGTCGCCCTTCATAACCGAGGATATTAAGCGTGTGATCGCGGCCCGCTGTTCGGAGGGCTTAGGCTTCCCGAGCCAGAGATAGCCGCAAGATCACTTTGAACTCTGAAACTCGTCGGCCACCGAGCCGACCTTAAATGAATCTTTGAGGGGCTTCATGATATTTGAGCTTAGCTGGGGCAAACTATGTGCCCAAGAGATATCATACGAATATTTTGCGCTCGGCCTCGTGTGCGGGGGCCTATGATCTGGTCTCGTTGAAGTCGTCAAGATTACATCCGCATTCGTAATAGTGGTCGACCGTCAAGGCTGCCCGACCTACTACCATGTTGGTGCTTGCTTTATCCCTTGGTCGGCCCCCGAACCGACCATGGAGGTAGGCTCAACATTCGAACTCGGTTGAGACCGAATAGGTGCTCATGAGATGTCAAGTGAAGGTGACGCTTAATTTCAACTTCTCAATCGCGGCGAAATTATGGGAAGGGGGTTTAGTTGACTGATAACGATATTCGGGGTGAGTTTGACGTGTACCTTAGCTTTGTCCGAGGGTTCTTTGCGATTTGACATCCTGTCCTCGCAGACGAGTTCATGTAAGCGACCGTAAGAATATCCCAGGTCGGCGACGAAAGCGGCCCGAGCCTTCTTTTCACCCGTTACTAGAGCATGTCATGATCTTTGGTTGGCCCCCGGGTCGACCAGTCGATTGTTTTGTCAGCCGCCTTGCCAATTGCGGTAAATGCTCCTAGTGCTATTCTGTTGTCTACGCTCAATGGAGTTCAGCTGAGAATAGGAGAGGGGAAACCGTACTGACCTTTTGTAACGTTTCCCACAGACGGCGCCAAATGTTGCTGCAATAGCAAAGGGGATTGACCGGAGTCAATCTGGACGGGCCCCAAGGCGATGGCGTGTCGTCGTCGGCGCGGGCTGACGGAACTCCGGCCTGCAAAGACCACCGAGTTACCTTGGTGGGAAGACACTCCGACGCCCAAGTTAGAAGAGTAGAAGACTAGAGGATAAAGTTCTGGTGTTGCCCATAGCGTACCTTTGCCAATGGAGTGTCTACCCTTTATATAGTGTGAGGACACGTTCGTGTGAGCTGGACGAGCCGTGTATCTCGCTGGGCGTTGCCGTGGATCTCGCTGGGCGTTGCCGTGATTTACGTCGGATTGGGCGTCGCGTAACTTCCTGCTAAGTCATGGGAAGTGGGATCATAATTGGAATGTCAGATCACTGAGATCGTGGTCAAAATCGGCCGGGATTCTTGGTCTCATGATTCCTGGACCTTTCCCAGCTTGCGGGTCATGTGAAGATGCCACGGGGCACGTGAGGGGGATGAGCTTCAGGTCGGTGATGAGCGAGCTTAGACAACCCGAGGTGCTCAATCGGAAACTTGACAAGCTCCCTCGAGGTCGGATTTAGAGGACCATCTGAGCCGAGCTATAGAGAAGCCCGAGACGCATAAATACCTAACTCACCGCTAGGTGACTGTAGACATGATGTCGGCTAATTGCCCAGCGAAGGTCGGCCGAGCCGAGCTGGGATCCGTCCTAAGATATACGACTAGTTTGGGAGCGCACTTCTCGCTAATCCGACCTGGAGATCTCATCTGAGCGGTAATGGTCGGTTCATGTCAGGCAGAAATGGTGGAATGTCGGACTGCCTTTAGATGTGGTTGGCCGCACTCGGGACGGGCCGACCTGCCCGGAAACTACCGTAACAGATACTAAGAACTAATTCCAACAAACGATCTGGGCTTGTTAGGTCACGTAGCACCAGCATGCATAACCCATAAGAGCCAATGTAAATTCGAAAGGTAGCGAGTGATATCTAATCAACGGCACAAACATGGATCCAAGATCCAATGGCCGAAGCCCAAAGTCCAATGTCCAAAACCAACAAATTCAAATCCGAGAGCCAACCTGGTCTAGAGACAAAGTCCAAATCTAACATTCGAAGGTCAAAGAGTCCAAGGAGTCCAAAGAAAAACCAAATAAATCACAACATATATATATATATATATTATATATATATATATATATATATATATATATATATATGACCATTTGAGGAAAGCCACCAACAATAGGTCCCAAAGGTCAGCCGAGGGGTTTCCTGACTCTCCTCTCCAACCTATCCTGCCTTTCCACCCTAAGGGAACTCTGGATTTCCCATACGTGCGGCAAGCCAAAATCTAGTTAGGGTCTAGCAAGTCTCCACACTCTGTGGTCTGTGTCTTAAGTGTGCGTGCAGCAAGGGGACTCTGCCACTATTCTAGGACTAATTTCCCTCACTTAGACTCAGTCTAATGAGGAGGCTCCTGGCTAGACCATAATTAGATCAAAATGAAACATTCAAAGTCCAAATCTCTCACACCCAATGGTATCATGGAGGAACAAACAAAAATCTAATGGTGCACAACCTATTGTACTAGATTATGGACAAAGTCAACAAGCCAACCAATAATCCCTGGGGAAACACATGCACCTAAATGTGGTGCAAACGAATGAGCAACAATTCTATTGTCTACCCAGTGCAACAAATAACAAAAGCACGGCATATCGGACTGTCACCTCATCAATCATAACGCGATGGGTCCGGGTATCACCTCATCATAAGGTGACTCCCTGGGCTGTCACTTCATGAACCAAAGAGCCTAGAACTTCAAGTTCTCGCTTTGGTACCATGGAAAACTAGGCAGTTACATAGTGGTCAATGACACAAACCCTACTCAATCCCCTAAGCATAGTTTCTAATCCACAACCCAACAGTAAGAGACTCTAATCAATCATCAAATGTGGGTTAACTCAAGGCATTCACATTGACTCTCCTCTAATAGACATGAATAGACCCAGCAGAATTAGGTGTCTAAGCCAGAGTAAAACTTTCCAATAACTCCTCCTAAAATAATTAAATTAATTCCAGATATCCAACAACATGATAGGAGTGAGACCCATAATTATCGGTTACAAGAACCAAATAACCTGAACACAGTAAAATAATTACCCTCACCCTATCAAGCTCAAGCGACGGACACAATGTACCCCCTTCCATGTTTCACATGGAGCATTGGGATCCAACTCAAAATATTAAACCATATCCAAATCTCATTAGCTCTTCAATAAGCATGTGACATATACTTATATCACAAGAACTTCATACATTAGGGGAGAATTACCCCACGAGCATACAATAAGCCGTAAAGATGGAAATTTGGGTCCTAACTCAAGATTCTCGTCACCAAAATTCACCATATTTAAACCACAGTGTCTCTGTATAATCTAGAATTAATATCCAAAATTCAAAAATATACAATTATTTGTTTAATCACAAGAAATCTCACAATATAACACTGTCACACCATCCCCATGAAGAAACCTAAGTAGATCAACTACAGACAATGCTCACCAAAAATCCTTCACAAATGGGGCCCATAATTATGGATCTTGTAGACATTCCAATCATCAAATTTCAAACCAAAACCCACCGTGGATGACCCATCCTAGCCTCCTAGGGGAGCACTAAATCATAAATCAAACACATTCCATTCTAAGTTTTAATACTCAGAACTAAATTTTAAAATTGTAATTATTTCAGCACGATAAAGACAATTTAAGAAAAGCTCCTAACATACAAAAGTAGAAATCGAAGACTATTTTCCAACCATATAACATGCAAATGCTACATCTAAGCATGCATCAAATTATGCTCAAAATACTCCAAGGGTATCACACAAGCTAGCAGTTTTCCTATTCTCGTTACCCAAACTTGATATACCAATCCAACCATTGATTGGCCCCAAATTTAGATATATTAAACCTAAAACGATCCTATGTCTTTTGATCATTCAGATTGGAAAAGGGATAAAAAACAATGGAGCAGTAAATGAAAACACAGGGGATTACACAGATAGGTCTAGAGCTCTTCGAACCTCCAACTTGAACTCCTCCAACTCCCACAATAGGAGCCTTCAAGCTGATGACCCCAACTCTCAAGATCTAGGGAGCACGAACTCAACTCCTACATTGCTCCAGCCATCATGGAATCTCTTGCAAGAAAGAGCCAACATGATCATTCTCATGCTAATGCAAGGGTAGGTGAAGAAAAAAGGGGCAAAATGTGTATTTTATACCAAGGATGATCAAGGAGAGGGCCTCTAGGTTCTAGCACCAAGGGAGGATAAATATAAGGGGAGGAGAATGCTAGAGAGAGTAGTGAGAATGAGCAATCTGGTTGGAAAGGGATGTGAAGACTTAAGGGCAAGTGAAGGATAGCAAGGTAAATAGGTACAAAATGTGACACGCAGCAACAAAGGGGGAAACCAAGGCCAATGGGGGTCAAGGACTGGTGAGAAACGGAGTGGGGTGAGCTCTGAAGGTCGAGCCACAGTCCCCCATGCACCACATCAAGCACATGCAATGGACTGCACTCAGGATTAAAACGCGACACCAAGGACTGTCCCGTAAAAGATGTGACAAGTCGAGATGTCACAACACCAAATAAGAAGCAACTGATCTAGCAGTCGTGTCACAAGCCAGAAGTTTGGGCTTCAACTAAGGCCCAAACCCAAGCAACACTCAAGCCCAATTAAGAATCTAGAACACAGGTCGTTATAGAATTCTCGCAAAAATTCTTCCCAATTTATATAATTTCCTCTATCTTCAAAAGTATTTCTCCTCACAGATTGTCACCATTCATCAGCTCTATCTTGAAGTACATAATTAGGTAAAGTCGCTTTTCTTAGTACATCGGACAACTTTAAAACTCTTTTCCATTTCCCCGACCCATCCTTCCACTATTTCTGATTAGGTGCTTCCTTTAAAGGCTGAGGGTCCCATTTTCTTGAACTTCTTTAAGAGGGAAACTCCAGATTTCCTTTCTCCATTGCTTTCTTCTTAATTTCTTATTCATGTCGTCTGAACTAGCCACTGAAATGACTACATAAAAATAGCTAAATCTGGGGTTCTATTTTCTCCTTGAAGACTACTAACTGATGGGGTATAAGATATTTCCTCCCTAGGGGTTTCTTCTACCCCTACTAGTCTTCCCTGGTTGGATGTATCCATAGCTTTTCCCTTTCCGTCCACTCCTTGAAATGTAACCATAACACATCTATTCAATCTATACAAATCTCTTAATTTCTAAATGTAGGCTCATTCCTAAGTACCCTAACATGCACACAAGTGTATTATTAATAGCCTTTTTACATGAATGGTCACAGAAATATCTAATTCCCATAACCTTCCTCTAATACCAACTTCTGTAGCATCCCTCTATATACATACCACACTTTTTCTCGATATGAAGGGTGCTACGCTGATAGAATTTTAAGAAATTAACTAATGGATACTAGAAGTCTTTAGAACAAAAATCAAAATCAAAATTTCAAGAACTGAACTGAAATTTAGAGAAGATTCCTATAAACAAATAACATGAGAAAACTGAACTGATTTCAAAGGAAATCATATGTACAGAATTATCAATCAAAAAAAATATTTCATATGAACAAATGGACCGATATTCAGAAATAAATTTGCCTGATCGAGTAGCATAAGGAAACTCATGAATTTCATAGTCATAACTTATATTTGAATACATATCAAAATTCTTTATGACAAAGGCCCTTAATCTTAAATTAGAATTCGACAAGTATCATAACTTCTCTCGTAGCTATATATATATAGCTAACAGAAACTAACATCCTAAGTGCTTTGGCGCGGATCTTGTTCATTGTACAAGAAAGGAGACTAATCGCCCACTATCAGCAATCAAACCGGTTTGGATTATGCTTATCACAAGTAGCTCTAACCTTTCTTTAAGAGAGCACTATCTTAAAGTCGGATTGCATAAGTATGACCTTTCAAGAGATCATAATTAATAAGTGATATAGAATTCAACAAGTCAGGAAATCTAAGAGGAAAATTGGACTCATGGAATTCTAGATTTAATTGGCTAGAAGCATAACTTAAATAAGGTGTTTATTAACTCAACTTAGATTCTAAAAGCACAACACATCTCAGGGGTTGAGTAGAAATTCAGAATCACAAGAATCAAGGTTCAATTGGTTCTAATTATAGCTTAAACAAGGTATTTGAGCAGAATTATTAATAGGAATACTGTATTTGACCAATCAACTTACTGGACTGGGTTGACCAAACAAGGAATTCAAGGTAAATAGGAAGTTCGTAGTTTCCAAAGATTTTCAGAGTGAGGGAAAGACTAGCAACATGAAATTTAAAATAGAGTTGGATGCAACTAATGCAAAAATAGGATTATGAATAAACTGATACGAAAGAGTGTATAACCAGAACATGTTTATGATCAAACAGAGATGAACATGTGCAAACAAGCATAAGCAATTCAATCCATGTCTAGCCGATATGGGATTTATACAAAAGCAAAACTAATTTACCTTTCTTAAGGCTTCCATAATTATTATTTGAGACACTTGTCACAACACAAGTCAAAACTTTCTACAAGTCCTATGGTTAGTAGGTGGGATCATAAGGTTTTCACATGGTAGCCTAACCTAATTATAGAAATTTTGTCCTTGATTTGACACATAACACACTTATGGGATGAATTTTTGGCTACAACTTGAGTTATGTATGGGATTCCAGAGATTTTACCCTTATTTTAATGGTAATATCAGCCTAAGGACCTTGGAAATATCAAAAGTTAATTTTGACAAGTGTTAAGTTTTATTCGTCTTGCTACTTTTCCAAGCTTCCTTGAGCCTAGGCGCGTTCACACTAGTTAGAAGGCTTAACCTATCTTTTCTTAATCAAAGAGTAAGTTACCTCTAAACCGCCTCTAAAGATGATTTGAAAGAAATTGGACGGTTTAAGTTAGTTCTAGAAACCACCAGATTAATGTTGTGTATAAAAGCTCATTTTAATTCTCCTAAAAATTCCCATTTTATACTTGAGTGAAATGCTTGTTTTCAGCACATTCACAATGCTCGTTTTAGGCCTGAGTGAGTAGTTCTTCAAATACTCAATCTCAGATTCTTAAAATAATCGTTTCTCAAATGATGGTTTTCAAATTGACTGAAATTATCATTTTTCAAACCTTTTTAAAATTATCATTTTCGAGTCTCTCAAATGATCATCTTTTAGACTTACTCAAATACTCATTTTAAATTGCTAAAGTCTATTCAAAATTATCATTTTGATATACCCATTTCAAGTGATTTATGAAGAATAATCTTTTTAAGATCTTTAAATCAGAATACTAGTTAGTGGGACTTAAGTCGAAAGAATCATATGTAGAAATGATAATTTTAGAACAAGTCCAAAGAATCGATTCAGAGCTCTTATAAAGAATGATCCTTTTGAATTTCTAAAGAATACTCGATTCAAACAGGTCTTATGAATCGATTCTAGAAACTTTATGAAGGATGATCGTTTGGGGCTTAAGGCAAAGGAATCATTTTAAGGGTTAAAGAATCGATTTCAAGAGTTAAGTTATGAATCATTTTGTAAGACTCGTTTTGACTTAACTTAAGACTCGATTCTTCCTATCTTATGATATTCAATTCTTATATATCTGGGAATCGATCCTCAGGGCCTTAGAATAAAGAAGTCAACTCTTTTAGACTTAATTTCTACCCTCTGCTACAGGAATTTTCTAATCAAATAGGTCAACCAATGGTAGTCTGACTAACTAAAGGTTTATAATTACTTTAGATAAGTCATAAGTCTAGTTGTACATTGTTAGTCTAATTGGCATTATCACAATAATCATAATACTAATAAAAAATTTAAATTTTAGGGTATTACACAAACACTCTAGCCGGCCCTTTGGATGACTGCCTTGGTGTATATTGAGGTTGAGACTGCTGAGGCTTGTGATATGATGACTAATTTGCCCTCCTTGGACAGTCCTTGATCATATGGCCTGTTTGCTCACAAGCAAAACATTTTCTAGCTACCTTCCAACATTCCCAGGGTGTTTTCTTTCACACTGTGCACATATAGTGTGACGGACTGGGGTATTTATGCCCAATAAGGCTCCATATCCAGATCCGCCTCCCGCGAACGGACCGAAGTCTCACAAGGGATATCTCACACACGTGTCCAGTAAGAGTATAAAAGACAAACCACAAGAATATAAGACACAAGAAAGTACATGTGCTCATATCTGTTCACTGATTTGTACAATTGTCCCATTACATTAATACATGTCCAATTAAAAGAGTACAACTACCTGGGGCATACCCCGAGAGAGCACAAGCTCACACAACACTAACTACTAAACAACTGCTGGTGGTACAAATATGACACAACGCCGCTGCAAGCCAAACACACGACAAGCCCTGAAAAGAACTGTAGGGGAGTGAGCCTCAACAAGTCACTGGCTCAGTAGGGGCTACCCAAAACAACAACGAGACCACAATACTCCTCAACCCCAATGGGTCTCACTGGCAACATCAATAACCAAACCATTTCATGCTCACATCATGATAATAAATAACAATTAAACATAATCATGATAATAAACACAAAGTCCTCAGAAGGAAAGTAGGACTACAGGACTAACATAATATCATTAGTCAGCCCAACTACTAAAGTGCCTAAACCACAGTCTCACTGGCACACTGCTACAACAACTAGTTGCCTAAGCTATAAGCCACACAGGCAAGTCACTGCCCAGGCTACAAGCTTCACAAGCAAATCTCGAACACTTAAGTAACAGGACTGCTAACAAAGAGCTGGTCCTTTATACTCCAAATCACACTACATCGAGAGCCACACATAAATGGTAGGACTGGCTACAGCTAGCTAGTCCATCACACACTAAATCCATAATCAGAACCATGCCCAAGAAGGGTAAAACTCAACAAGTGGAAGGTCTTACACGGCCTCCACGGAGCATAGATCTACTAAACCACAATATGCCTAAGCCACAAGCCTCGTCGGCAAAATACCCACAAAGGTAACATAATTAATAATCACAAACTAATTCACAATAAAATATAAACAAAGATCTACTTAAAACAGTTAGGATACAACAAGTGGCAGGTCGAACCACAAGACCTCCACAACACACAAGTACCCGGAAAGGTTGGTACATAATGTACCACCACAAAACTACAAAGTAACCCACAAAGGAAATAGGTACCTGCTACTCTGAGGTACCACATCACAAACACCCGAACAAGGGCATAAGCAGGTGATAAACACCACACTGAACCACAATTATATTGTGCCTTCACTTAGACACAACATTACAAGTGAAACCTTAATCGATGAGTCATACAAACCACAACTCAGTCACAGCTGTGCCAACACCAGGGCACACCTCGAACTGGTCAAACCTCGACCACAAATCACAAATTCACGAACTACAGCCTGTGGCAAAGCACGAGTCAAGCCACAACTAGAGCTTGGCAAAGCACGAGTCGCAAAGGACGACGTCACCACAACTACAACTGAGCTAACTAAGCACGAGTCAGAAAGAACGACGGCACCACACGGGAACGGACTACTAGCTGATCAGGCCAGTATCCAACCCGGACAACACAACACAAGAACAACCTCTCAGCCTCGCAGTCACGGACTAAAGGTCCAACTGCCGCTCCACAAGGAAGAAGTCAAACAACTATGGAGACTAACCAACACCACACCTGCAGACACACAACTGCAGGCCCATGCCTGGCACCTCTAGGGTCTCTGGCCGGAGCACCCTAAAGTGAGGCACTAGAAAACAGGACTATCTGGGGACCAGTGTCGACTACTGGTGTCCGTACCCCCAACTACGAGGCCGCTACAAGCGACTAAAGAACAAACTCTGGAAAGTCGCTGCCCCACTGCCGTCTTTCCCTCAGCCGGACGTACAGCTCAAACACAAGAGTGAGGGTGTCCAGGAAGATGACACAGACCTCAACGGTACAACACAAGTACCGGGACAAAACCCCGAGCACAACAAACACATGTGCCTGGCTCACAAAGAACCTGGGGTACCCGACTAGAGAGGCATTCCGGAATAGGCGCCGGACCACCACACTCGGCAAGCTCAAACTACGATACTAATACATATAACCTTTACTTATAATTCACAATATACAAGTGTTAGGATTAGCTTAACATTGGTCACCGTGTGACCCCAAAGCTATCCCACACCAACACATAACTGAACCACAAACTTGCCTATCATTGGTCATGAGGTGACCTCCGTGGCAACACACACCACTTAATACATAAATCAATATAATATTATTTGAAAGACAACAACGGACCAGGGCTAGGTCGGTATGGACCTTCACTGCCCAAACACCACAAAGTCATGGCTAGGCTCACACAGGAACCTCACTACCCAGTTACTACGACAAATCATAATAATTACATTACAACAAAGTGTGTAGTATACACACACTCAAACCACGTAAACAACACGTGTATATTACACCCTGGTTGGTGTACCACACGTCTACCACGTGAACCACATGTCCAACACATGGACAATGCACTCCAAGAGTGCCACGGGTGCCAACACACCACACATACTGCGTAAGGAATTACGTACATCACACATCATTCACGTAAAACATGCCCATTACATGAGCAGTATGCTCCAAGAGCATAACAAGTGCACTGGCTCACACCGGTCATCGCCATGCACACACAAACACGTAATATTCATAATCAGAAAAGCTACGTAAACCACACTGCATGAATACATGCACAAGTTGGCGACAACATCGACTGCCGCTTATAGGAAGTAGACGGCAATGAATCTGGCCGTCTATATCCCGGCTGATGAACCTGGCGTCAATCGATGTTGACGCTAAGCTCTTCAACCCCAGTTCCTGCAGAAACCCTAAACTGATTCTACAGGTTTTACAATCATCAAAGCAACGAGAAAACATGAGGAAACTATTTTCCAAGCCAAACATGCATCATTTAAGATTTAAACTACATGAATTAACCATTAATTCCATCAAACCACCCTTAGAACCCCGCATGAATACCATGACCCGAAGTTGCCATTTTCATGTAGTTTCATGCTTTCTAATTATTCTATTACAACCTATAAGAACTACAAGGGTCGTTCCCTACCTCAGAACACTCTCAAACCCTCCGAATTCTCCCGGTTCACACAAACCCTCCGCGAGCTCCACAGGAATTGCACCACGCCACGGCGTTTCCTCGTCCGATTCAACAACGCCACACGCTCCACGATCCTCCAACCACCCTTCAATACCTGTTGGAGGCTTTAGAAACACGGGGACGCGAAGCTAGGGCAAGGGGAAGAAAGAGACAGGTGGGAAACCTGCTCTCGGGTGACCCTATAACCTGCAGAATTCTCAGGTTGGCGTCAACCCCTCTGCCGCCAAAGACAACCGCCACCCTAGACGTCCACATCTAATGCCGCCAAGATCATGCAGTCAACGGCCACTTACCTGGACGCCAACAAGTCAACGACCACCCCTGGCCGCCAACTCCTACTCAACTGTAGCAGGTCCTATTTCATTTCGGGACCTAACCTGCACCACACCTACACACACCACGCGTCTACACCACACTGGCCTTACAATAGCCATCACAACCACAACACACACGATCCAAAAAGGATCCGAAAATAAGCGACGTTACATTATTATCACCTAAAAATAAATGTCATCCTCGACATATAAAACAATCACAACAATCCAGATTATCACCTAAAAACAAATAAAGCCGAACACAGAACAAGTAGGATACTCTTTCTCTGCTTCAACCTTTCAATTCATCTCACAATTACTCTGTTCTGTCGATTCCATCGCCTTTCTTTAGCTTTCAACCGTAGGCGATCCTACCTTGCCAATGGTGCTTTATCTCCTTGGACTGAACCTGCTTCCACAATTTTCCAGCTGTGTTTGCAATATTTCTTTCGAGGTCGCTTTATCTTTCTCAAATATCTTACACTGTAATATTCTTTCATGCCACCATTTTCTTTTTCCATTTATCACTGCTTGTTGTTATCCTGCCTCATCTGCATTTACATTCACAACTGACACCTCTTCAAAGAAAACCAATCACCATCTTTGAATTTCCTGCTCTTTTCATATTATTCTACTCATACTACTTAAGTCAATCTCTGATTAAAAAAAACATAATAAACTCTATTTCCTTATTCCACTGCGCAAAACTTTACACTTTCTCCTTATTCAAGCAAACTTGAACAATCTCTGAATATTAAATCTTTCTTTGCTTCCGCTTCCGCTGCGCTACTCTGATCACACTGAACATTTTTTTTTTCAAAATATTCCACAATTTCTACTTACATTATTACTTTCAATTACTTTCTTCTGGCTTCAACTGCTTTTCAAATTATCTCATTTAATTAATTCATGCTGAAGAAATTACTGCAATTTCTGATCTGCCAAACCGCTATTGATATATTGTGCTTTTCATATATTTTTCCTGCTTTACTGACATTCTCTGGCTAATTCCCATAATTCTGGGGCATAAACTTTTCAAATATTCTTAATCAATCTGCTCCAGCATTTAAACCCTGAAATATCTTAATAACAATTCATTTCTGCTCAATTAAATCATTTCTTTGCACCAATATGCAAACTTTAACTGACATTTCTTGACTCATCGGACCTTATTCACTTTATCATTTGCTAAATTCTTCATTTCTCTAATCCATATCTTTTCTGCAAAATATCTCTCTTATTTCATTAAATGTTCTTTCTGAAAAACTTTTCATAATCTGCCATTCATCAACCAAATATTCCTCTTATGCAATTCTCACAAATTCTTATTGCACATTAATCCTTCTTTTTTTCTGTTTTTTTTATTCAACTGATCACGTGCTCTGCAAGCCGACCAAGCTCAAACAATGTCTGAACTTTTCTAAAGAAATAGACTTCTTCAGCATGTCTGCGGGTTCTCTGCTGTAGAAATCTTTCGAACAGCTACAGTACCCTGCAACACAACATCATGAACAAAGTGATACCTGACATCGATGTGTTTGGTCCTTTCATGATACATTTGATTTTTGGTCAGATGTATAGCACTCTGACTATCACAGTACACCGGAGTCATCTCCTGTACAAGACCCAGATCGCCAACCAAACCTCTCAGCCTCAAGGCTTCTTTCACTCCCTCTACCACTACCATATACTCTGCCTTTGTAGTAGACAAAGCCACAGTAGACTGTAAAACAACCTTCCAACTAATAGCATAGCCCGAGAAACTAAAGACATAACCTGTCAGGGATGTCCTCTTATCTAGATCACCAGCATAATCTGAATCGACGTAGCCAACCAGCTGACCACCATCACTATTTTCATTCTGAAATACCAGGCTCACATCTGAAGTACCTTTGAGGTAACGAAGAATCCACTTTACAGCCTCCCAGTGGACCTTTCTTAGATTTTCCATGTACCTCTAACCACACTAACAACATGAGAAATATTAGGTCGAGTACATACCATAGCATACATGATGCTACCAACCACACTCGCATATGGAACTTTAGCCATCAGTTCCATCTCCTTCTCTGTCTTCGGTGAATCATCAGCAGACAATCTGAAGTGGGCTGCCAATGGAGTGCTCACAGCCTTGCAATCTTTCGTGCCAAACTGCTCCAACACCTTCTCCACGTACTTCTTTTGTGACAAGTACAACCTTCCAGTGTTGCGGTCTTTGTGAATCTCCATGCGCAAAATCTTCTTGGCTGCTCCAAGATCTTTCATCTCCAATTCGCCATTCAACTGAGACTTTAAACTATAAATTTCTAACATGTTCTTGTAGTTATTAACATATCATCAACATACAACAACAAGTAAATAAAAGAACCATTCGGAAGCCTTTTATGATACACAACAAATCATAATCACTTCTAGAGTAACTATGACTCAGCTAAAGTATCAAACCTCTTGTACCACTGTCTCGGTGATTACTTTAAGCCATACAAAGACTTCTTTAACAGGCACACATGATCTTCCTTACTAGAAACCATGAACCCCTCTGGTTGGTGCATGTAGATTTCCTCCTCCAGCTCGCCATGTAAGAACAATGTCTTAACATCTAGTTGCTCTAGCTCCAAATCAAGCAAAGCAACTATAGCAAGCAACACACGAATAGAGGTATGTTTCACAACATGGGAGAATACCTCATTGAAGTCAACACCCTCTCGCTGTGTGAAACCCTTTGCCACCAATTGTGCTTTCAATCTAGCATCTTCAACACCAGGGATTCCTTCTTTCTTCTTGAAGACCCATTTGCACCCCACAATCTTCTGACTAGGTGGTACTTTCACCAGCTTTCATGTCTTGTTATTCTGTAGAGACTCAATCTCCTCTTGCATGGCCAACTGCCATTTAGAGGACTCTTCTGATGTAATTGCCTCTTTTTAAGAACTTGGTTCTTCCCCTTCAATAGCATTTGCAATAGATAAAGCAAAGGCTACCATGTCAGCATGTCAGCATTTGCAACAGATTGCAACAGATAATCACCCTTCACTCTCTGTTTGTTGCGATGCTGTGCTGCCGCTGAGGGGATTGCCGTTGTGTTGTACTGCTCTCTGGCACATCAACTGTCACATTTGGGACTCGATCTGTCTCTTCTTGCACTGCACTTTCTGTTGAGAGCTTCACCTCTAGCTCTCCCTGCTTGCCACTAACCTAATCTCCATTTTCTGTTGTTGATTTCTCTCCCGCCTGGAGCATTGCAGACTCATCAAAGGCCATATCTCTCTTAATTATGAACTTGGTGACGGAGGATCGGTACACCACAACCGATACGCCTTCACACCCTGTGTTTGTGCATATTCTACGAAAATGAACTTCTTTGCCCTCGGCTCCAACTTGTCACTTATGACATGAGCATATGCAAGACAACCAAAAATTCTGAGGTGAGAATAATCGGAAGGAGAACTAGACCATACCTCCTTGGAAGTTTTCAACTCTATGGCTGTGGATGGAGATCTATTCACCGAGTAGCAAGCCATGTTGACAGCTTCTGCCTAAAATGCCTTTGACAAACCTGCTTGAGACAACATACTTCTCGCTCTTTCTAAGAGTGTCATGTTCATTCGTTCTACAATATCGTTCTGTTGTGGTGGTCCTGCTATAGTGCGATGTCGAACGATGCCATCATTCTTGCAAAACTCATCAAATTCTTTCGAGCAGAATTCCATACCATTATCTGTACGGAGGCGCTTGATCTTCTTACCAGTCTGCCTTGAACGCAGCATTGTTAACTGTACTCTTTCCTTGTCTAGAGTTCCTTACACAAATCAAGATGCTCACCTTATCTAAACTGTCTCACAGATTTAAAATCATAAAGATGAACTAATAAAGTGGTGATAATAGGTCGTATCCACAGAGAGGCTGAATAAAGTTTGACTTAAGAAACTACTTTTTGGAACAATTCTAACAGACACTTTTCACCAAGGTAACATTGTATTAGATTCAATTCTATAAATAGCATCCATTAGATCCGAGTACCCCTTAATATCAAAGAACATAGGATCAAAAGAATATAAAAACTCAAGTCTGCAAATAGCTCATCACTTTAGAAATTAAACTAAGAATTCTTGACAGCAGACCAAACCAAACAAACATCCATCCACAAAATCCTCTCCAGGACCATCATCTCATGAAGAATAGACACACATTAAAACATTCCGAATGAGACCAATGAAGTTTATCAGAGAGAACGTTCTAATGCATTCTGGAATTAATTTTTCCTCACAACTCAACAATGAAAGAACAAGCAGAATTGAGAATAAAAGAGAAATAATATCATTGTACCCTCACATTCAAGGGATTGAATAGATAGACAGAGATCTGAACTAGAAATTCTCAAATGCTAGACGAATAGATTGAATAAAAGCTAGACAAAGAACACTACACTTGGAATAAACTTCTGCACACCTTCGCCTCTCCGATTGCTCAATCCATAACTTGAAAATTACACACGGATGCAACCTCTAATTCTAAACAATCTGGAACTCAAAGGATATAAAGAGATGACAGAACAAGAATCTCAAAAGAAATTTATCATGCCTCTCAATCAACGTCTTCCACTGCTTGAAAGTGACGAACACCTCACTCTTTTTCTTAAGAAAATATACCCAAACATTTCTTAAGAAATCATCAATAAAGTCAGCAAATAACTTGCACCACCCTTTAAGACAACTGGAGCAAGACCCCAAAGGTCAGAGTGGAAGTAATCCACAGTGCCTTTAGTCCTATGGACTGCTGTGCTGAATTTCACCCTACATTGTTTGCTGAACACTCAATGCTCATAGAAATCTAGTTTCCAGTCTTCTGACTATCAAGCAAACATCGTTTGCTCAACTCCATCATGCCTCTTTCGCTCATGTGCCCAATCGCATGTGCCACAATTGGGTAGGATCATCTGGACTGCGTGCCAGATTGGCACTACCCATCACGGTGCTGCCGTGTAGATGATACAGGCCTCCGATCAACTTCCCTTTCATTACAACCAATGCACCTTTAGAAACTTTCAGGATTCCATTCTCTGCTGAGAACCGGTATCCATGCATGTCTAAAATACTCAAGGAGATCAGACTCTTCTTCAGTTCTGGAATATGTCACACTTCTAGTGTTTTGATGACATTGTCAAACATCTTGATTCTAATTGTATCAACCCCTGCAACTGCAAGTGTTCTATTGTCTCCCAAGATTACTGTACCACTACTTACTGATGTGTAAGTAGAAAACAATTCCCTATGAGGACACATGTGGAAGGTACAACCAAAATCAAGAATCTAGTCATCCCCAGAAGTGCTAGTAGAGATCGACTGTAACGACCCGAGAACCCGACCCTCGGCCCACGTCGAGGACCCGATTTTCACAGTCGCCACCCACGGATCCGAAGACCCGAAAGGGCTATAATATGCATCTAACAGGATATGTAACGGAAGTAAATGTCAACTGCTAAACTAGAAGCGTACATGCCGAAACATAAAAGAGAGTGAGACCGCTGTGTACCGCTCTAAGTACAGTCCCAACGCACGCACGCTAGTACAAGTAAAAGGTAGGGGAAGAACAAGTCCCTTAGGGGCATACCCTGAGGGTGACGTACACTGAAACAGGGGAGCCACGGCTAGCTACGGGGACCACGCCTACCGCCTCGTCTCCTCCGCCCGGCGCGGCCCTGCGCTGCTGAGAAGTCTCACCTGGGAAAAGGAGGGATGAGCTTCACAACAGAAGCTCAGTAGGGATTACCAATCTCCTACTGGCTCTAGGCAGGCATAAGAATATATTATATATATATATATATATATATATATATATATATATATATATAATATAATAATGACAGCAGTTTATATCTTCTACCTACCACAGAAGTGCGGAAGCGAAGCTACAACTAGCACGGTATGGAAGTACACACGGTCGGAAACTCCGTGCGACTGCTCGTCGTGACCACAGACGGAGGGAACTCCGCCTGGACAAGGAACACTAGCTACGAAAACACTACCACTAGTCAAGGTCAGGTGCGTCCACGACGTCTTATCCTCGACCCAGGTCCTAACCCCCACGTCTCGTCAGAGCGAGGTAGGAACCCAAAGCACACAACAGTAACCGTCGTAGTCTGGCCGGACTACGGTCACACGCCTGGCCTCTCTAAGTGGTTCCGGGGCCGCAAAGAGCGAGGCAGTGAGAAAAGGACTAGCTGGACTGTGCCGGGAAGAACTCCGAAAACTGACCTCGGCATCCCAGTCCAACCACGAGAGCTCTGCAAGTGACTCACACGCCACTGTCCTAACCACCGTTTTCCCCTAAGCTCCAGAGTCCGCCTGGTGGCTGCCAACTCGAGCGCACTCGTAGCCGGAGTACTCCTCGACAGGCTCCCGAGGATGGGGGTCCCAGGCAACGGTAACAACCTCTCACATGGGACAAGCCCTCAAGTGTCGATAACAGGCGAAAGACTAGTGTAGACCGCACTGGGGAACTTGCACAAGTGCCACAGGTACAGTAAAAGAAGCGGAAATGGCAAAGATCGGAATCTGTCTCACGGCTGAGGTCGCGACGTATCGGGCCGTCGCGACTAGGTCGCGGCACCCAAGAGCACGCGATCCTGTCGCGGTCGGCCGGGCCACCGCGACAAGATCGCGGCCTCTAAAGGGGTCGCGTTCTCAGCAGGGGGAAGCTCCGAAACCCTTCTTCCGGAAATTGTCCCAAACACGAAATGGGCAAACCACAGGGGGAGGGGAGCATGCTCAACGTGCAAGAAAGCCATTAAAGCTCCCAAACCACCCTTAAAGCCCCACAGACATGGATTTTATAAATCTATACTCAAGGAAAACCTCACTCAACCACGAGCATGGAGTCCTCACACTCCCAAGCCCCAAACCACAGAGGAAACACAATGTAGAGGGGGGGAAGGGAGCATGCTTAGGGCGAGAGGATCAAGGGTCCCTACCTCCACACGAAGAACGAACCCGTTGGGGCCTTCTAGTAGGAAAGGACGCCTCCTCCTCGCTCCAAACGGCACGAACATGTCCCCTGCATGAGCGGGACGACACCACCTCAGCACGGATGCCTCAAGCACCACGATCCGTCAAGAAACCGCAAGAGAAACTCGAGAGGGAAAGGAGAGGGGGAAAAGAGAGCTGAGAGGGCGAGAGGGGGAGAATGGGCGCGCCTCGGTTTTAAGCCGACGGCCCCCAGAATGCGACGGGCCGACCCATCGCGACAACTACCTTGTCGCGACGCTCCACGGCATCGCGACCATGTCGCGACGGTCCCCCCGGTGCGACTCCAAAAAGGCGGTTAAACCTCGGAGACCGGAAAAGCAGTCGCGACGCCCAGACTGGCCGCGTCAACGCTGCTCGCCTCTAACACCTGACAAAGCCGTTCTAACAGAAAGGACACCGGTCACGTCTGTCAGAAAAGCAGTCGCGACCCTGTCAGACACCGCAACAAGGACACGACGGCAGCCCCCGTCGCGACAAGAACGTGGCGACCGGTGCGGCGCGACCCAAAGCTGTCACGGCAGACTACTCTGGCGCGACCACGTCGCGGCCAGGGTGCCTGGCGCGACCCTGAGGATGGGGCCAAAGGGCCCAGGGGGGGCGGGTCTTACATCCCACCCACCTTAAGACATTTTGTCCTCGAAATGAAAACAACTCGGTCTCAAACCGGAAAGCAGTACAAGGAGAAGTAACATACCAATCAATCAAACAAGTAGGGAAACTGCTCCAGCATCTCATCCTCGCGTTCCCAGGTGGCCTCGCCACCAACTCGGTTCTGCCAAACGACCTTTACCGGCGGAATCTGCTTCTAACGCAACTGCTGAACTCTGCGGTCGACAACCCTGACCGGGTACTTTGGCACTGACAAGTCTGGCGCCACCTGAAGCTGCGAGTGGTCCAACACGTGCGAAGGATCTGTGACATACTCCCTGAGCTGAGAAACGTGGAAAACGGTATTCACACCTGCCAGCTCTGCCGGAAGACTCAACCTGTATGCCACCTCCCCGACCCTCTCTGAGATAGGGAAAGGCCCAATACATGGGACTGAGCTTCCCTTCTTGCCGAACCTCATGACGCGAGACCCGCAAGAAAACAAGGTCACCAACACTGAACTGTAACGGTCTCCTGCGGCTATCCGCATAACTCTTCTGCCGACTCTGCGCTGTCTGTAGCCTCTGCCTAACCAGTCTGACTGTATCTGCACACTGCTGCACTAACTCTGGTCCCAAAAGATGCCTCTCTCCAACCTCGAACCAGTGAAAAGGTGTCCTGCACGGGGCGACCGTACAAAGCCTCGAATGGTGCCATCCGATGCTCGAGTGATAACTGATGTTATACGCGAACTCTACCATCGGAAGGTGCGACTCCCAACTGCCGCTCCAGTCTAAACAACACGCTCTCAGCATGTCCTCCAGTGTCTGAATAGTCCGCTCTGACTGTCTATCTGAGGGTGGTACGCTGTGCTGAACCTCAACTCTGTACCCAGTGCTCTCTGAAGATTGCGCCAAAACCCTGACGTGAACCTCGGATCTCTGTCGGAGACGACTGAAACTGGGATCCCGTGCAATGAAACAACTCTGTCCACGTACAGCCTGGCTAACCTGTCCACTGACCACGACATCCTGATTGGAAGAAAATGTGCTGCCTTGGTCAAACGATCCACAATCACCAAATACCATCGTGCCTCTGCGGGGTGCGGGGCAAACCAACCACAAAGTCCATGGTGATGTCATCCCACTTCCACTCGGAATGGGCAACGGCTGCAGCTCACCACCAGGACGTTGATGCTCGGCCTTCACCTGCTGACAGGTAAGGCACCGAGGACAAACTCTGCCACGCCCCTCTTCATCCCTGACCACCAGAAAAACTTCCTCAAGCAATGGTACATCTTGGTGGAGCCCGGATGAATAGCATACCTCGATCTATGAGCCTCTGACAAAATTGCCTGGCGCGCCTCCTTGGGAACATACAGGCGGCCTCTGAATCTGACCTCACTATCCTCGTCGAGCTCAACATCTGGCATCTGTAAAATGTCTGCCAACTGAGGGTCTGCCTGCTGTGCCTGCAACACCTGCCTGAGTACTGACGGCCGAACTGACAAACTGCTCGCTACTGCACGGTCTCTGGTCCTCGACGGAACGAACACTCCCTGGGACAGCTCCTCGAACATCTCTGACCATCAGCGAACTCAAGCGCACCACCTGCTCAAAGCATCGGCTACGACGTTAGCCCTTCCTGGGTGGTAGGAAAGGGTTAGGTCGTAGTCCTTCAAATACTCCATCCATCGGCGCTACCTCAAGTTCAGATCCCTCTGGGTGAAGATATACTGCAAGCTCTGGTGATCGGTGAAGATCTGAAAAGCCTCGCCATACAGGTAGTGCCTCCACAACTTGAGAGCGAACACTATGCTGCCAGCTCCAAGTCATGGGTGGGGTAGTTCTCCTCGTGCATCTTGAGCTGCCGAGAAGCATAGGGAACGACCCCACCGTGCTGCATCAGCACGGCACCTAAACCTGACCTCGACGCATCGGTATAGACCACAAAACCACCGCCGACCGACTCCAAACACAACACTGGCGCTGAAGTCAACCTCGCCTTCAGCTCTCGAAAACTCTGCTCACAGTCCTCTGACCAAACAAACCTGACGTCCTGCCTAGTCAACTGGTCAACGGCGCTGCTAACTTGGCAAAATCCGGAATGAACCTCCGGTAATAACCGGCCAAACCCAGAAAACTGCGGACCTCTGACACCGATGTGGGCTGCTCCCACGACAACACGGCCTCCACCTTGGCAGGGTCCACTGCCACACCAAAACCCGAGATCACATGCCCGAGAAAGTGCACCTCCCTCAGCCAAAATTCGCATTTGTCGAACTTGGCATAAAGGCGGTGACTCCGCAGGGTCTCCACCACGATCCTCAGGTGCTCCTCGTGCTCCACCTTAGAAGCCGAGTAGACCAAAATATCATCAACAAAAATAACACAAAAACGATCTAGGTACTCACTGAACACCCTATGCATCAGATCCATGAATGCTGCGGGTGCGTTCGTCAGCCCAAATGGCATCACGACGAACTAAAAGTGACCGTACCTGGAATGGAAAGCCGTCAAGCCCACATTTGACTCTCTGATCCGCATCTGATAGTAATCAGATCTCAAGTCAATCTTCGAGAAAACTCGGGCCGACTGCAACTGATCAAACAAATCATCGATCCTCGGCAACGGGTACCTGTTCTTCACAGTAACCGGTTCAACTACCGATAATCGATGCACAAACGAAGACCACCATCCTTCTTTCGCACAAACAAAATAGGCTTCCCCACGGCGAGCGACTCGGGCGAATGAAGCCCAGCTCAAGAAGCTCCTGCAACTGGCGCTTCAACTCATGCAGCTCCGTTGGGGTCATCCGGTAGGGTGCCTTGGACAAAGGCATCGTACCGGGCAAACGTTGGAGAACTCTACCTCCCGCTCAGGCGGCAACCCAGATAGATCCTCCGGGAAGACGTCGGAGAACTCATAAACAACCGACACGTCGAAAACTGAAGATCTGCTAGGCTCCAAAGAACAAACCGAAGCAAGGTACGCCACACAGCCTTCGCGGATCAAACGGCGAGCTTTACACAAAGAAATAAATGGCCAACGGGTAGACCGGATACCTTGGAAGTAGAGGACGGGCTCTCCAGGTATCCTAAACCAAACGGTCTTCCGCTGGCAATCAACCACGACTGAGTGAGCCTCCAACCAGTCCATGCCCAGGATGACGTCAAAGTCGCAAAGTTGTATTGCGTACAACCTGGCCGGCAACTGGTGCCCCTCAAGCTTGACTGCCACACCCTCCAGGTAACCAAAGGAACACATATAGTCACCAGACGAGATATCGACCATCATGTCACACTGCCTCTCAGGAGCGTGACAAGCAAGGGACTCATAGAATTCCTCGGAAGCAAAACACAAAGAAGCACTGAGATCGACCAAAACATGAGCAGCTCTGCCAAGGATAGGTAGAGTACCTATAACAAGGTTTGACGCCTCTGCCTACTCGGGTGAGCGCCATCACGCGACCACGACCATGCCCACGCTGGGGGCTACTGCTGCGGCGGCTGCTGAGGGTATTGCTGCTGCTGCTAGTACGGCTGGTACTGTTGCGGCTGCGGAAACTGCTGAGCCTGCTGCTGGTACTGCCCCCGCTGCTGCTGACGCGGTGTCTGCTGCTCAGGAGGGTACTGGTACTGAGGCGGCTGCTGAGCATACTGAACTGGCTGCTGCTGCTGCGGGGCTTGCCCCATGGGGCAATCCCTCCTAAAGTGGCCCGGTAAGCCACAGGTGTAGCAAACTGCCTCCTGATTGCCTTGCTCAGCTCCCTGGACAACTGATTACTCTGCAAACCTGGACTGGCGCTTCTGCTGCCGTCTCCGACTGCCCCCGTGAGTAGACAACTTCCTAAACTGCGAGCGAATCCCCGCGCTGCTGGAACTGCCCGAGCCGGAGGAAGAGGAAGTCACACTACCGCGGCTACCTGCTGGGCGCTGGTAAGGCGAGGACCTGGAAGAGGCTCCTCCCTGCTGCTGCTGCTGCGCTAAGGCTGCTAGGTCTCTCTGTCCAAGGCGGTGGCCTTCACCACGGCCTCTCCCAAGGTGGTACACATGTGTGCCGTCACACCCCACCTCAGGTCTGGTCTCAGTCCTGCTATGAACCTTTCTGCACACGCCTGATCGCTGCCTGCGACATGAGGCACATGCCTCAATAACCGGACAAACCTCTGGTGGTACTGTGAAACTGTGAGGTCGTCCTGAACCAACGCGTGGAACTGGTCCCGTCTCTCACGTCGAGCGTAGTCGGGGAAGTACTCGCCGTGGAAGACCTCCAAAAACCGCTACCAAGTGATGTGATCCAACCTCTGCCCCTGGAAGTGAGTCTTCCTCTGAACTCTCCACCAGTCATGGGCTGCTCCCTTGAGCTGGTACACTGCCAGTCGAACCTGGTCCTCCTCAGCGCACTCCATAGTCTCGAAGATGCGCTCTAACTCTTGGGTCCAGCTCTCTGTCTTGTCTGGATCATACTCACCGTGGAACATCGGTGGTCGAAGGCACAGGAACCTCTCAAGGAGAGCGGTCCTGTCCTCCATAACCATCGTACTCCGCCGCCCGGCCCGGGTACTCCCAGTGCCCGACCGCTGCTGACACTCTGGCTGCTCCACCTCTGGCTCTACCTGCTGCTGCTCCGGTACCGCTGGGGGAGCTACCGAAGGCTGAACACCTGTTGCTGCCTGCCCGGGCTGGTACGCTCCCTGGTACAAGTTCCTAAAGAACTGCTCTGCTAAGGGAAACCAGTCTACATACTACTGCGGCTGAGGCTGGTACTCCTGCTGCTGCTGCCCACCTACCGCTGCTGCTGCCGCTGCACCCTGAGGCTGTGCCACTGACTCGTCTGCCAACACCTCCTTCTGGACTTGCCCCTGCGCGGGTATAGCAGACTCACCCTGCTGCTCCACCAACTGTCTAGCCTGACTGCACCTACGTGGAGCCATGTCAAACTGCACGGCAACACAACCAACAAGGTTAACAAAACTACTCGGGCGGCTAGCAGTGTACTTGTACTACCATTGGGACTTCCTGTTGCAGTCTAAATCCATTACAAGTCCTGTAAGACTCTAGCTCTGATACCACTGTAACGACCCAAGAACCTAACCCTCGGCCCACGCCGAGGACCCGATTTTTTCGGTCGCCACCCACGGATCCGAGGACCCGAAAGGGCTATAATATGCATCTAACAGGATATGTAACGGAAGTAAATGTCAAATTCTAAACTAGAAGCGTACAAGCGAAAACAGAAAAGAGAGCGAGACCGCTGTGTACCGCTCTAAGTACAATCCCAATGCACACACGCTAGTACAAGTAAAAGGCAGGGGAAGAACAAGTCCCTTAGGGGCATACCCCGAGGGTACGTACACTAAAACAGGGGAGCCACTGCTAGCTACGGGGACCATGCCTACCGCCCCGTCTCCTCCGTTTGGCGCACGCCCTGCCGCTGTTGAGAAGTCTCACCTAGGAAAAGGAGGGATGAGCTTCACAACAGAAGCTCAGTAGGGACTACCAATCTCCTACTGGCTCTAGACAGGCAAAGAATATATATATATATAAAATAAATGTCAGCAGTTATATCTTCTACCTACCAACAGAAGTGCGGAAGCGAAGCTACAACTAGCACGGTATGGAAAGTACACACGGTCGGAAACTCCGTGCGACTGCTCGTCGTGACCACAGACGGAGGGAACTCCGCCTGGACAAGGAACACTAGCTACGAAAACACTACCACTAGTCAAGGTCAGGTGCGTCCACCGACGTCTTATCCTCGACCCAGGTCCTAACCCCCACGTCTCGTCAGAGAGAGGTAGGAACCCAAGCACACAACAGTAACCGTCGTAGTCTGGCCGGACTACGGTCACACGCCTGGCCTCTCTAAGTGGTTCCAGGGCCGCAAAGAGCGAGGCAGTGAGAAAAGGACTAGCTGGACTGTGCCGGGAAGAACTCCGAAAACTGACCTCGGCATCCCAGTCCAACCACGAGAGCTCTGCAAGTGACTCACACGCCACTGTCCTAACCACCGTTTTCCCCTAAGCTCCAGAGTCCGCCTGGTGGCTGCCAACTCGAGCGCACTCGTAGCCCGGAGTACTTCCTCGACAGGCTCCCGAGGATGGGGGTCCCAGGCAACGGTAACAACCTCTCACATGGGACAAGCCCTCAAGTGTCGATAACCAGGCGAAAGACTAGTGTAGACCGCACTGGGGAACTTGCACAAGTGCCACAGGTACAGTAAAAGAAGCGGAAATGGCAAAGATCGGAATCTGTCTCACGGCTGAGGTCGCGACGTATCGGGCCGTCGCGACTAGGTCGCGGCACCCAAGAGCACTGCGATCCTGTCGCGGTCGGCCGGGCCACCGCGACAAGATCGCGGCCTCTAAAGGGGTCGCGTTCTCAGCAGGGGGAAGCTCCGAAACCCTTCTTCCGGAAATTGTCCCAAAACACGAAATGGGCAAACCACAGGGGGAGGGGAGCATGCTCAACGTGCAAGAAAGCCATTAAAGCTCCCAAACCACCCTTAAAGCCCCACAGACATGGATTTATATGAATCTATACTCAAGGAAAACCTCACTCAACCACGAGCATGGAGTCCTCACACTCCCAAGCCCCAAACCACAGAGGAAACACAATGTAGAGGGGGGGAAGGGAGCATGCTTAGGGCGAGAGGATCAAGGGTCCCTACCTCCACACGAAGAACGAACCCGTTGGGGCCTTCTAGTAGGAAAGGACGCCTCCTCCTCGCTCCAAACGGCACGAACATGTCCCCTGCATGAGCGGGATGACACCACCTCAGCACGGATGCCTCAAGCACCACGATCCGCCAAGAAACCGCAAGAGAAACTCGAGAGGGAAAGGAGAGGGGGAAAAGAGAGCTGAGAGGCGAGAGGGGGAGAATGGGCGCGCCTCGGTTTCTAAGCCGACGGCCCCCAGAATGCGACGGGCCGACCCATCGCGACAACTACCTTGTCGCGACGCTCCACGGCATCGCGACCATGTCGCGACGGTCCCCCCGGTGCGACTCCAAAAAGGCGGTTAAACCTCGGAGACCGGAAAAGCAGTCGCGACGCCCAGACTGGCCGCGTCAACGCTGCTCGCCTCTAACACCTGACAAAGCCGTTCTAACAGAAAGGACACCGGTCACGTCTGTCAGAAAAGCAGTTGCGACCCTGTCAGACACCGCAACAAGGACACGACGGCAGCCCCCGTCGCGACAAGAACGTGGCGACCGGTGCGGCGCGACCCAAAGCTGTCACGGCAGACTACTCTGGAGCGACCACGTCGCGGCCAGGGTGCCTGGCGCGACCCTGAGGATGGGGCCAAAGGCCCAGGGGGCGGGTCTTACATCCCACCCACCTTAAGACATTTTGTCCTCGAAATGAAAACAACTCGGTCTCAAACCGGAAAGCAGTACAAGGAGAAGTAACATACCAATCAATCAAACAAGTAGGGAACTGCTCCAGCATCTCATCCTCGCGTTCCCAGGTGGCCTCGCCACCAACTCGGTTCTGCCAAACGACCTTTACCGGCGGAATCTGCTTCTAACGCAACTGCTGAACTCTGCGGTCGACAACCCTGACCGGGTACTTTGGCACTGACAAGTCTGGCGCCACCTGAAGCTGCGAGTGGTCCAACACGTGCGAAGGATCTGTGACATACTCCCTGAGCTGAGAAACGTGGAAAACGGTATTCACACCTGCCAGCTCTGCCGGAAGACTCAACCTGTATGCCACCTCCCCGACCCTCTCTGAGATAGGGAAAGGCCCAATATACATGGGACTGAGCTTCCCCTTCTTGCCGAACCTCATGACGCGAGACCCGCAAGAAAACAAGGTCACCAACACTGAACTGTAACGGTCTCCTGCGGCTATCCGCATAACTCTTCTGCCGACTCTGCACTGTCTGTAGCCTCTGCCTAACCAGTCTGACTGTATCTGCACACTGCTGCACTAACTCTGGTCCCAAAAGATGCCTCTCTCCAACCTCGAACCAGTGAAAAGGTGTCTTGCACGGGGCGACCGTACAAAGCCTCGAATGGTGCCATCCCGATGCTCGAGTGATAACTGATGTTATACGCGAACTCTACCATCGGAAGGTGCGACTCCCAACTGCCGCTCCAGTCTAAACAACACGCTCTCAGCATGTCCTCCAGTGTCTGAATAGTCCGCTCTGACTGTCCGTCTATCTGAGGGTGGTACGCTGTGCTGAACCTCAACTCTGTACCCAGTGCTCTCTGAAGATTGCGCCAAAACCCTGACGTGAACCTCGGATCTCTGTCGGAGACGACTGAAACTGGGATCCCGTGCAATGAAACAACTCTGTCCACGTACAGCCTGGCTAACCTGTCCACTGACCACGACATCCTGATTGGAAGAAAATGTGCTGCCTTGGTCAAACGATCCACAATCACCCAAATACCATCGTGCCTCTGCGGGGTGCGGGGCAAACCAACCACAAAGTCCATGGTGATGTCATCCCACTTCCACTCGGGAATGGGCAACGGCTGCAGCTCACCACCAGGACTTGATGCTCGGCCTTCACCTGCTGACAGGTAAGGCACCGAGTGACAAACTCTGCCACGCCCCTCTTCATCCCTGACCACCAGAAAAACTTCCTCAAGCAATGGTACATCTTGGTGGAGCCCGGATGAATAGCATACCTCGATCTATGAGCCTCTGACAAAATTGCCTGGCGCGCCTCCTTGGGAACAATAAGGCGGCCTCTGAATCTGACCTCACTATCCTCGTCGAGCTCAACATCTGGCATCTGTAAAATGTCTGCCAACTGAGGGTCTGCCTGCTGTGCCTGCAACACCTGCCTGAGTACTGACGGCCGAACTGACAAACTGCTCGCTACTGCACGGTCCTCGGTCCTCAACGGAACGAACACTCCCTGGGACAGCTCCTCGAACATCTCTGACCATCAGCGAACTCAAGCGCACACACTGCTCAAAGCATCGGCTACGACGTTAGCCCTTCCTGGGTGGTAGGAAAGGGTTAGGTCGTAGTCCTTCAAATACTCCATCCATCGGCGCTACCTCAAGTTCAGATCCCTCTGGGTGAAGATATACTGCAAGCTCTGGTGATCGGTGAAGATCTGAAAAGCCTCGCCATACAGGTAGTGCCTCCACAACTTGAGAGCGAACACTATTGCTGCCAGCTCCAAGTCATGGGTGGGGTAGTTCTCCTCGTGCATCTTAAGCTGCCGAGAAGCATAGGGAACGACCCCACCGTGCTGCATCAGCATGGCACCTAAACCTGACCTCGACGCATCGGTATAGACCACAAAACCACCGCTGCCCGACAGCAAGACTAACACTGGCGCTGAAGTCAACCTTGCCTTCAGCTCTCGAAAACTCTGCTCACAGTCCTCTGACCAAACAAACCTGACGTCCTGCCTAGTCAACCTGGTCAACGGCGCTGCTAACTTGGCAAAATCCGAATGAACCTCCGGTAATAACCGCCCAAACCCAGAAAACTGCGGACCTCTGACACCGATGTGGGCTGCTCCCACGACAACGGCCTCCACCTTGGCAGGTCCACTGCCACACAAAACCCAGATCACATGCCCGAGAAAGTGCACCTCCCTCAGCCAAAATTCGCATTTGTCGAACTTGGCATAAAGGCGGTGACTCCGCAGGGTCTCCACCACGATCCTCAGGTGCTCCTCGTGCTCCACCTTAGAAGCCGAGTAGACCAAAATATCATCAACAAAAATAACCACAAAACGATCTAGGTACTCACTGAACACCCTATGCATCAGATCCATGAATGCTGCGGGTGCGTTCGTCAGCCCAAATGGCATCACGACGAACTCAAAGTGACCGTACCTGGAATGGAAAGCCGTCAAGCCCACATTTGACTCTCTGATCCGCATCTGATAGTAATCAGATCTCAAGTCAATCTTCGAGAAAACTCGGGCCGACTGCAACTGATCAAACAAATCATCGATCCTCGGCAACGGGTACCTGTTCTTCACAGTAACCCGGTTCAACTACCGATAATCGATGCACAAACGAAGACCACCATCCTTCTTTCGCACAAACAAAATAGGCTTGCCCCACGGCGAGCGACTCGGGCGAATGAAGCCCAGCTCAAGAAGCTCCTGCAACTGGCGCTTCAACTCATGCAGCTTCGTCGGGTCATCCGTAGGGTGCCTTGGACAAAGGCATCGTACCGGGCAAACGGGAGAACTCTACCTCCCGCTCAGGTGGCAACCCAGGTAGATCCTCCGGGAAGACGTTGGAGAACTCATAAACAACCGACACGTCGAAAACTGAAGATCTGCTAGGCTCCAAAGAACAAACCGAAGCAAGGTACGCCACACAGCCTTCGCGGATCAAACGGCGAGCTTTACACAAAGAAATAAATGGCCAACGGGTAGACCGAATACCTCGGAAGCAGAGAACGGGCTCTCCAGGTATCCTAACCGAACGGTCTTCTGCTGGCAATCAACCACAGCTGAGTGAGCCTCCAACCAGTCCATGCCCAGGATGACGTCAAAGTCACAAAGTTGTAGTGCGTACAACCTAGCCGGCAACTGGTGCCCCTCAAGCTTGACTGCCACACCCCCAGGTAACCAAAGGAACACATATAGTCACCAGACGAGATATCGACCATAATGTCACACTGCCTCTCAGGAGCGTGACAAGCAAGGGACTCATAGAATTCCTCGGAAGCAAAACACAAAGAAGCACTGAGATCGACCAAAACATGAGCAGCTCTGCCAAGGATAGGTAGAGTACCTATAACAAGGTTTGACGCCTCTGCCTACTCCCGGGTGAGCGCCATCACGCGACCACGACCATGCCCACGCTGGGGCTGCTACTGCTGCGGCGGCTGCTGAGGGTATTGCTGCTGCTGCTAGTACGGCTGGTACTGTTGCGGCTGCGGAAACTGCTGAGCCTGCTGCTGGTACTGCCCCCGCTGCTGCTGACGCGGTGTCTGCTGCTCAGGAGGGTACTGGTACTGAGGCGGCTGCTGAGCATACTGAACTGGCTGCTGCTGCTGCGGGGCTTGCCCCATGGGGCAATCCCTCCTAAAGTGGCCCGGTAAGCCACAGGTGTAGCAAACTGCCTCCTGATTGCCTTGCTCAGCTCCCGGGACAACTGATTACTCTCTGCAAACCTGGACTGGCGCTTCTGCTGCCGTCTCCGACTGCCCCCGTGAGTAGACAACTTCCTAAACTGCGAGCGAATCCCCGCGCTGCTGGAACTGCCCGAGCCGGAGGAAGAGGAAGTCACACTACCGCGGCTACCTGCTGGGCGCTGGTAAGGCGAGGACCTGGAAGGCTCCTCCCTGCTGCTGCTGCTGCTGCGCTAAGGCTGCTAGGTCTCTCTGTCCAAGGCGGTGGCCTTCACCACGGCCTCTCCCAAGGTGGTACACATGTGTGCCGTCACACCCCACCTCAGGTCTGGTCTCAGTCCTGCTATGAACCTTTCTGCACACGCCTGATCGCTGCCTGCGACATGAGGCACATGCCTCAATAACCGGACAAACCTCTGGTGGTACTGTGAAACTGTGAGGTCGTCCTGAACCAACGCGTGGAACTGGTCCCGTCTCTCACGTCGAGCGTAGTCGGGGAAGTACTCGCCGTGGAAGACCTCCAAAAACCGCTACCAAGTGATGTGATCCAACCTCTGCCCCTGGAAGTGAGTCTTCCTCTGAACTCTCCACCAGTCATGGGCTGCTCCTTGAGCGGTACACTGCCAGTCGAACCTGGTCCTCCTCAGCGCACTCCATAGTCTCGAAGATGCGCTCTAACTCTTGGGTCCAGCTCTCTGTCTTGTCTGGATCATACTCACCGTGGAACATCGGTGGTCGAAGGCACAGGAACCTCTCAAGGAGAGCGGTCCTGTCCTCCATAACCATCGTACTCCGCCGCCCGGCCCGGGTACTCCCAGTGCCCGACCGCTGCTGACACTCTGGCTGCTCCACCTCTGGCTCTACCTGCTGCTGCTCCGGTACCGCTGGGGGAGCTACCGAAGGCTGAACACCTGTTGCTGCCTGCCCGGCTGGTACGCTCCCTGGTACAAGTTCCTAAAGAACTGCTCTGCTAAGGGAAACCAGTCTACATACTACTGGCGGCTGAGGCTGGTACTCCTGCTGCTGCTGCCCCCACCTACCGCTGCTGCTGCCGCTGCACCCTGAGGCTGTGCCACTGACTCGTCTGCCAACACCTCCTTCTGGACTTGCCCCTGCGCGGTATAGCAGACTCACCTGCTGCTCCACCAACTGTCTAGCCTGACTGCACCTACGTGGAGCCATGTCAAACTGCACGGCAACACAACCACAAGGTTAACAAAACTACTCGGGCGGCTAGCAGTGTACTTGTACTACCATTGGGACTTCCTGTTGCAGTCTAAATCCATTACAAGTCCTGTAAGACTCTAGCTCTGATACCACTGTAACGACCCAAGAACCTAACCCTCGGCCCACGCCGAGGACCCGATTTTTTCGGTCGCCACCCACGGATCCGAGGACCCGAAAGGGCTATAATATGCATCTAACAGGATATGTAACGGAAGTAAATGTCAAATGCTAAACTAGAAGCGTACAAGCGAAAACAGAAAAGAGAGCGAGACCGCTGTGTACCGCTCTAAGTACAATCCCAATGCACACACGCTAGTACAAGTAAAAGGCAGGGGAAGAACAAGTCCCTTAGGGGCATACCCCGAGGGTAACGTACACTAAAACAGGGGAGCCACTGCTAGCTACGGGGACCATGCCTACCGCCCCGTCTCCTCCGTTTGGCGCACGCCCTGCCGCTGTTGAGAAGTCTCACCTAGGAAAAGGAGGGATGAGCTTCACAACAGAAGCTCAGTAGGGACTACCAATCTCCTACTGGCTCTAGACAGGCAAAAGAATATATATATATATATAAAATAAATGTCAGCAGTTTATATCTTCTACCTACCAACAGAAGTGCGGAAGCGAAGCTACAACTAGCACAGTACGGAAAGTACACATGGTCAGAAACTCCGTGCGACTGCTCATCGTGACCACCACACGGCTAGTAAACACAGACGAAGGGAACTCCGCCTGGACAAGGAACACTAGCTATGAAAACACTACCACCAGTCAAGGTCAGGTGCGTCCACCGACATCTTATCCTCGACCCAGGTCCTAACCCCCACGTCTCGTCAGAGCGAGGTAGGAACCCAAAGCACACAATAGTAACCGCCGTAGTCTGGCCGGACTACGGTCCCATGCCTGGCCTCTCTAAGCAGTTCCGGGGCCGCAAAGAGTGAGGCAGTGAGAAAAGGACTAGTTGGACTGCGCCGAGAAGAACTCCGAAAATTGACCTCGGCATCCCAGTCCAACCACGAGAGCTCTGCAAGTGACTCACACGCCACTGTCCTAACCACCGTTTTCCCCTAAGCTCCAGAGTCTGCCTGGTGGCTGCCAACTCGAGCGCACTCGTAGCCTGAAGTACTCCCTCGACAGGCTCCCGAGGATGGGGGTCTCAGGCAATGGTAACAACCTCTCACACGGGACAAGCCCTCAAGTGCCGAGCACCGGGCGAAAGACTAGTGTAGACCGCACTAGGGAACTAGCACAGGTGTCACGGGTACAGTAAAAGAAGCGTTGATGGCAAAGCTCGAAATCTGTCTCACGGCTGAGGTCGCGACGCATCGGCCGTCGCGACATGGTCGCGACGCCCTACCCCGTCGCGATCCTGTTGTGACGGCCCAAGCCGTAGCGACTAGGTTGCGGCACCCAAGAGCACCGCGATCCTGTCGTGGTCGGCCGGGCCACCGCGACAAGATCGCGGCCTCTAAAGGGGTCGCGTTCTCAGTAGGGGGAAGCTTCGGAACCCTTCTTCCAGAAATCGTCCCAAAACACGAAATGGGCAAACCACAGGGGGAGGGGAGCATGCTCAACATGCAAGAAAGCCATTAAAGCGCCCAAACCACCCTTAAAGCCCCACATACATGGATTTATACGAATCTATACTCAAGGAAAACCTCACTCAACCACGAGCATGGAGTTCTCACACTCCCAAGCCCCAAACCACAGAGGAAACACGATGTAGAGGGGGGGAAGGGAGCATGCTTAGGGCGAGAGGATCAAGGGTCCCTACCTCCACACGAAGAACGAACCCGTTGGGGCCTTCTCGCAGGAAAGGATGCCTCCTCCTCGCTCCAAACGGCACGAACACGTCCCCTGCACGAGTGGGACGACACCACCTCAGCACGGACGCCTCAAGCACCACGATCCGCCAAGAAACCGCAAGAGAAACTCGAGAGGGAAAGGAGAGGGGCAAAAGAGAGCTGAGAGGGCGAGAGGGGGAGAATGGGCGCGCCTTCGATTTCTAAGCCGACGGCCCCCAGAACGCGACGGGCCGACCCATCGCGACAACTAGCTTGTCGCGACGCTCCTCGGCGTCGCGACCATGTCGCGACAGTCGCCCCCGGCGGGACTCCAAAAAGACGGTCAAACCTCGGAGACCGGAAAAGCAGTCGCGACGCCCAGATAGGCCGCGTCAACGCTGCTCGCCTTTGACACCTGACAAAGCCATTCTGACAGAAAGGACACCGTCACATCTGTCAGAAAAGCAACACACGACCTATCAGACGCCGCAACTAGGACGCGACGGCAGCCCCCGTCGCGACAAGTACGCGGCGGCCGGGGTGGCGCGACCCAAAGCTGTCGCGGCCAAGGCGCCTGGTGCAACCCTGAGGAAGGGGCCAAAGGGCCCAGGGGGCGGGTCTTACATCGACAGAACAGTCTCATCTTCAACAGTCTCCTCTTCAACAACATTTACTGTATCAGAAGAAGACTCCTCTTGAACTTGCCTTCCCCTTTAATTTTGGACAATCTTCTTAATGTGCCCTCTTTTTAAGTGACCTCGGTTTTGATCTAGCCCTGCTCTTTTTACTACACTCTTTTTCTCACTTCTTCCTCTCACCATTAGGCCATCTACCCGATCTTCGCCATGACTTTCTAATACCCGCCGTTTCAACTCCTTAAAGTTTAGAGAAGCCTTGACATCTTCTATAGAGATATCATCTCTCCCATATAGCAAAGTATCAACGAAATGCTCATACGAAGAAGGTAATGAGCATAGAAGTATGAGGGCTTCATCCTCATCATCTACCTTGGCACCAACATTTTTAAAATCTATAACAATCTTAGTAAACTCGTTCAGATGATCGAAAATGGGCATACCTTCTTTCATGCGAAAAGTGAACAACCATTGCTTTAGTACAAACGGTTTCTGAGAGACTTCGTCATGTACCTTGACTTGAGCTTGAGCCACAGTTTTGCTGGGGCGTCTTCATCAGCAACTTCTCTTAACACATCATCTACCAAGTACAGACGAATGGCTACAAGAGCACGCTCCATGTACTCTTCTTTCTCTTCATCTTTCCACTCAGCTGGTAGAGCCGTCAAGCCTTTTACTGCCTTGCTCAGCCCCTGTTGTACCAACAAGGATTGCATCTTCAATCGCCAAATGTTGAAATCCTTCGTCTTTCCATCGAACACTTCAACGTCGAATTTCATTGCTGATGTCGACTTTGTCGCCATCAACAAGGAACACAGATAAAAAAATCCACCGGGCTCTGATACCAGTTTGTTATGACAATGACCACTCTAATGGATAGAGTGATGCCCAAGGATCTTGATCCATCCGATAAGAAGAAAGGAGAGGGAAGAATGATCAATCACACAAGACAAAAACACAAGGATTTACGTGGTTCGGAGAGGCAGTATGCCTTCCTACGTCCACGGGTGACAACGATAGCGGAACTTCACTAGATGTGGAGAATAATACAAGAAGTACACACCCCAACCCGGAGGAACAAATCCTCTTATAAACCTCTCTCAAACTCACACCCCCAAGACTCTCTTAGATCTCTCTCTAAGGAGCTCTCTGGCTCTCACCGTGGGATACTAGCACAATGAAAGAGGCTCTCTTTTTATAGGAGTCGAACCCCCCTTTGGTGCTACTACATGGAGTGAGAGAAAACCGCAAGAAATGGCTTTACTTTGAAACATTCCATGGCCATTAATCTGGAGTTAGTTTCCTATTTTATCCTTAACCCATCGTGGAACTCCTCCATTCAAACCGTGGTATTCATGGGAGTTTATCTCTCATTGAAGACCACCCACATAACCACCATGCATGCGGTTTTCTTGGAGGCTTTGGGAAACCGAGGCATGCACAACAGTCTCCTCTGTAGAGGTTTCTCCCGCTCCCAATAGCCTTCCTTGATTGGATGTATCCACAACCTTCCCTTTTCTATCCATTTCCTCAAATATAATCACAATAAATCCAATCAGTCCATACTAACCTCTTAAACTCTAAAGGTAAGCTCATTCCTAAGTATCCTATTTTGTACACAAGTGTGTTATTAATGTCATTTTTTACATGAATAATCACATAAATGCACCATAGGAATGGAATTCATACAAACATGTTATGGGATAGACAAATCTGTATTGCAGATATAACAAACCATTTTTTCATCAAACTCATAAATATGGGATTACATAAGAGTAAGTTTACATTCACTAGAACTTATAATTTTTTCATGACAAAAGGGGCTTCTAACTCACTCTTACAAAATAGCCCAGAATCTCGAAAGCACAAAGGACTCTAATCCTAAGCTCCTTCGCTCAATCTGCAGAGGAATTGATGAGTTAATCACTTAACTTCTTTAAGATTCTGAATTTGAAAAATATAGGGAATACAAGGCATGAGTTCGAGAACTCAATAGGTAGTCAAGTTATTGAATTGTTATTCATATAGCATAGAATAGATCAAGGTAAAGGGTACAGACTTTAAAATTTAGAAGTTAGAAATTCAAGAAAGTAAACTAATAGATATTGAGAGGTCACAAGATAGAATTCCAAATTTTATTTCCAAAAAAATTAAACTAGAATTCATAAAAGAATACATATGAATGGATAACATGAAGGACTTACAGAACAGAAATCAAAGTTTATTTCAAAAATAATCTAATATTTAGAAAGATTTCATATGAACAGACGACATAATAACTCATGGGTTTCAAAATTCAAACTTATGTCATAACACATATTAGAATTCTTCATATCAAAGGCACTATTCTAGCCAAACAGAACTTAATGAAAAATCTGAATTCGACAAATACTATATCTTCTCTCAATAGGTTAATATATATAGCTAAATAGAAACTAACATTCTCAGTGCCTTGGCGATGTAGCACATCAAATCTTGTTCATTGAAACGGGGTCATTGCTCACCAACATCAGTCAAACTTAGTTGGATTTAATAGAAAATTTGTCACCATAGCTGACGTCTCGTGGATGATACTTACCATAAGTAGTCCTAATTCCCTCCTTAAGAGAGCACTTGTTGGCCCACAACAGTAAGGTTGGAGTTGATGTTCAGTCTATCCCCATGTAATCTTAATTAATTACATATTTATTTTGGTGATTAACAAAACCAAACAAAACCTTATCAAAGTTATCTAAGTCTTAAGTACAGGAAATACTACAAGGCCAAGATCAATCAAGCCAATATTGGTAAGCATTATATTTCTGAAGCATTAATTATTTCAAGATCATATTTCTCTAAGTCCACATCGACTTCTGTTGAAAGTCACAACGACTTCCTTAGTGCTATAACGATTTGAATTCATAACGATTTCTTAAGTGTCTGAACGACTTCTTTACTGTGACATCGTTTGATTACAAACAAATCGTTCTCACAACGATTCTATAAGTCATCGCAACGATTTCTTCAGAACTCGTAACAACTTGCCCGTCGCAACGATTTCTTAAGTTATCATAACGATTTCTTTAGAATTTGCAACGACTTGCTCGCCGTAACGATTTCTTAAGTCATCATAACGATTTCTTTAGAATTCGCAACGACTTGCTCACCGTAACGATTTCTCAAGTTATCACAACGATTTCTTTAGAACTCATAACGATTTGCTTTGCGCAACGATTTCTTTAGAACTCATAACGATTTTCTTTGTGCAACGATTTCTTTAGAACTCATAACGATTTCTTTAGAACTCATAACGATTTGCTTTGCGCAACGATTTTTTTAGAACTCATAACGATTTGCTTCGCACAACGATTTCTTTAAAGCTCATAACGATTTGTTAAGTATCTATAACGAGTTCTTCGTTGAATACAACGATTTACTTTCTATGATGACTTGTTGGTATTCATAACGATTTCATAAGTCATATAGACAACGACTTTATAGTTTATATCGACTTGTTATTTATCTTATCTCTTAAGGCGTTGAATAGTCAAAGACTTCCTTATCTGTCTGACTGATGTGCATTTAATGAAGACAGAACGTATCTCTGCATGCATGCAGATGATACCCTTTTTCTATTGTGCATATTCTGTCAACATCTTTTAGATCAAGCTATTTGGCATTGCTATTTTGGTGAATACTCACATCAACGTTCACTGACAACAAGAGACAGCCTAGCTGTCTACTGTTCTAGCATTTAATATGTGCATGGTCCTAAAGACATTCTGTCATACAACGTTGGACCATATAGACGCCAGAAGACCTTATCTCTTTGCGTGCTCAACTGGATAAAAGATTGTTGAAGCTTCTAAATGTCAAGCAGTCTAACGTCTACCAATCTAAGAGACAACGGTTACTTCAACGGTCGTATTTCAAAAAGAGATATAAATACAAGATAGAAGTGAAGAATGAAAAAAACACTGAGCGGTGAACAAGCATCTCGCATACAAGTATTCAAATCCTTCTGCAAGAAGTCCAGAGCCAAGAATCTTATCTCTCATCATCTTTAGCTCTTTGCTCTCTGTGCTGTAATAGAATTTCTAAGAGAGCCCGTGTAGTTCTGAGAGTGTGCCTTGTTTAGATCTTTTGCTCTCATTTCTTGTTGCTTCGGATCTTGGCTTGTAAAAGCTTGATCTAGGGGCTTGAATTCATTCTATTCTCTTTGTGGTCTTTCCCTTCGTGTGTGAAGGAAGACCTGGTGGGATCCAGGGTGCTGTTTTCCTTCGGTTGTGAAGGAAGACCTGGTGAGGTATCCAGGGTGTGGTTATTCCCTTCTGGTGTGAAGGAAGACCAGTTGTGCTGGGTGTTGTAGTGTCCATAGGGGGACTGTACCCTAGTTAGTGAAAACTTGAGTTGTTGCTCAGGGACTGGACGTAGGACTCCTAAGGAAAGGAGGTCCGAACCAGGATAATTCCTTGCGTTGTGTGATTGATTGTTTGTGGGTTTGTTGTTCATACTAACTGTTACTAACCAACATCGAAGATTGTTTTTGTGTATATTTTTACGTACAGGTGTCACCTAGATAGATTTTTAAAGACCCATTCACCCCCCCCTCTGGGCTTGTCAACTGGGCAACAAGTGGTATCAGAGCGAGTCTCTTCGACAAAGAAGAAGATCTAACGATCTGAAGAGTAAAGATCTATGGTAGCCCAAGGTAACATTGAATGTCAGTCTGTCAACTGACCCCCTCTCTTCGATGGTGAAGATTATGCTTACTGGAAGACCAGAATGGAATACTTTCTCCAAGGTCACGACTATCAGATTTGGTCAATAGTAGAAGAAGGCGATCTCCTGGTCACAAATGAGAAAGCTCGGTGGACAGATGATGACAGGAAAAATATCTCCTTGAACTGTAAGGCTAAGAGTATTCTGTGTTGTGCACTAAGCAAAAAGAAATTCAACAGAGTTTCAGCCTGCAAATCCGCAATGGAGATGTGGGAAAAGCTTAGAATTACCTATGAAGGCACAGACAAGGTGAAGGAGACAAGATTGATATTCTTGTTAAACAATATGAAAGATTTCAGATGCAATCAGGTGAATCCATAACCCACATGTTCATTAGATTTACAGATATCACAAATGGGTTAGCGGACTAGAAAAAACCTATGAGATTGGAGACATGGTGAGGAAAATTCTTAGATCCTTACCATCCTCATGGACCCCAAGGTCACAGCTATTAAAGAAGCTAATGATCTGAAAAGGATGTCTTTGGAAAAACTCATTGGGTCCCTTATGGCCCATGCGATCAATATGGAAAGGTTAGGAGAGTCCTCTAGCAGAAAGAAGCATTCAAATGCTCTTAAAGCAGAAGAAGACAAGTCAGATGAGTCATCAGCAGAAGATGAGACTCAAGTGGCTGTGAAGATGAAGAAGCCATGCTGTCAAAAAGATTGCAACGCATTCTAGCAAAGAAGAAGAAGTTCCAATCTGGTAGAAGACACTTCAAGAGAAATAAAGACTTCAAGAAACCAGATGGAAATGATCAAAAGAAAATGAGCCCATATGCTACGAGTGCAAAAAGCCAGGACATATCAAAGCTGAATGTCCAAAGCTCAAGAAGCCTGAATTCAGGAAGAGAGAGAGCTCCAAGAAGTTCAGGAAATATAAGAAGAAAGCTATGGCAGCTGCATGGAGCAACAGCAGGACTCAGACAGTGAGTCAAGCTCAACCAGTGATGTGGAAGAAGCCAACCTGGCTTTCATGGCAAATACCAAAGAAAGGTAACCTCTAACTCATCCTTTGATTCTTGTAATAATTTTGATTCAGATAATTTAGAGGAAGCATTCATGAACTATACAATAAATATAGAGAAGTAACCAAACTATTAAAAGTAAGTAAGAAAAATAATGCTTGTCTAGAAAACACAAACTCAGATCTAAAATCAGAAAATGAACAATTAGAAAGCCAAATAACTGAACTTAAAAGAAGAAATGAACTGTTATGTGAAGATCTAAAAGCTAAGAATGAACAAATAACTAATTAGAAACAAGTAAGTTCAGATGAACTGAAAACTGAAATCAAGACACTAACAGAAGAAAATATACAGTTATCTAGCACATTAGAAAAATTCACAAATGGTAAAAACTCCCTCATATAAAGGTGCTAGAAGATCAGGTAAAAAAAAAAATGGATTAGGATATACACCCCCAGATAATGAAGAAACCATAGTTTATCCTAAAACATATCCAACACCAAAATTTGTACCCGAACAAGATATAGCATACAAAGCTAACTTCAAATATATAGAAAAAGTAACCAAATTATCCTGCTGTAGTCACTGCAACAAGTTAGGACATATCATAACAACATGCCCAACAAACATAAGAAATGGATAATCAAAGGTAAAATCAATGATACTAACCAATCAGGACCCAAAAGAATTTGGGTACCTAAAACTTGATGATTTTATTTTAGGGTAACACTCGAGCATCAAAATGGTATTTGGACAGTGGGTGCTCAAGGCACATGTCAGGAAATCAAAAGCTATTCACCCATCTCCAAGCTGAAGAAGGACAGTTACCTATGGAGACAATGGGAAAGGCACAGTAATTGCAGTGGCTCTGAGCAACAAAGGAAAAATAGTCATTGAAGATGTATTGCTTGTCAAAGGGCTAAAGCACAATCTCATCAGCATCAGCCAGCTTTGTGACAGAGGTCATCAGATTCATTTCAAGAGTCAAAGTGCAGCATACTAAAGGATGGAGCAGTAATCTTCGAAGCCAATAGGGAAAAGAACCTGTATGCGCTTCATCTTGAAGAACTCAAGGATCAGGATGTTTGCCTGGCAGCAAATAAAAGCCAGTCAACTGAACTGTGGCACAGAAGACTGGGTCATTGCAGTATAGATGGCATGAGAAAATTGCTAAAGAAAATCTTGTGGAAGGTCTGCCAATGGTCAGTGCAAAAATGGAAGGTGTCTGTAGATCTTGTGCTAAGGGAAAGCACACCAAGAGCTCCTTCAAGTCAAAAACGGTGGTAACCACCTCAAAACCCTTAGATCTCCTTCATATGGATCTATTTGGGCCAATGAGGACTACCAATCTTGGAGGAAAGAACTTTGGATTTGTCATAGTCGATGATTACTCAAGATTCACATGGGTATCATTCCTAGAGCATAAAGATGACACATTTGAAAACTTTGTCAGTTTCAGCAAGAAAGTCCAGAAGGATCAGAAGTTCAGCATTGTTTCTATCCGATCAGATCATGGTGGTGAATTTCAGAATGAAAATTTTGCTAAGTTCTGCGATGATCAGGGGATTGAGCATAATTTCTCAGCACCAAGGACACCACAACAAAATGGAATTGCTGAGAGAAAGAATAGAACTCTATTGGATATGGCAAGAACAATGCTATCAGAATATGATCTGCCAAGGTATTTTTGGGCTGAAGCAGTCAACACAGCAAGCTACATTATCAACAGAGTAATGATCAGGCCAATCCTAAAGAAGACTGCATATGAACTGTTCAAAGAAAAGAAACCAAAGATCAGCCACTTCAGGACATTTGGATGTCCTTGCTTCATCCACAACAATGGAAAACGGAACATTGGTAAGTTAGATGCCAAATCAGATGAAGGCATCTTCATGGGGTACACCTCTAAACCCAAAGGCTATAGAGTATTTAATAAACACACTTTATTAATTGAACAGTCTGTACATATTATTTTTGATGAAACTAACACTTCCCTGAGAAAGGAAGAAGATAGTGATAATGATGATGCAGATGAACTGTCCAAGAAACTAAAGAATACATCAATTGAGGACAAGGATGATCCACCTCTGGAAGACATGCAACAAAAGAAAATTACACATGAAAATCTTCCAAAGGAGTGGAGATACAAGAAAGATCACCCACCTGAGAATATTATTGGTGATCCATCTATTGGGGTAAGAACAAGAGGTAACATGATACCCTGTGATTATTTAGCATTTGTTTCTCAAATAGAGCCGAGGACAGTCAATGAAGCTCTTGGTGATGAATCTTGGATCTTGGCCATGCAAGATGAACTAAATCAGTTCAAGAGAAACCAAGTATGGTCACTTGTTCTTAGACCATCAGACCATCCAGTTATTGGCACCAAATGGGTGTTCAGAAACAATTGGATGAGGCTGGTGTGATCTTAAGAAACAAGGCCAGACTGGTAGCTCAAGGCTATTCCCAAGAGGAAGGCATACATTTCGATGAAACCTATGCACCTGTAGCTAGACTTGAGGCTATTAGAATATACTTGCATATGCATCAGCATTAGACTTAAAACTATTTCAAATGGATGTCAAATCTGTATTCTTAAATGGTTTTATAAAAGAGGAAGTTTATGTGGAACAACCCCCGGTTTTGATGACACAGAATTTCCTAATCATGTTTTTAAACTTCATAAGGCATTATATGGTTTAAAGCAAGCACATAGGGCCTGGTATGAAAGGCTTAGTTCTTTTCTTCTAAATCATGGTTTCAGTAGAGGTCAAGTAGATAGCACTCTATTTGTAAAATCAAAAGTTAAAAGCATACTACTTGTACAGATTTATGTAGATGATATTATCTTTGGATCTACTGATGAATCCCTTTGCAAGTACTTTGAAAAGTTGATGCAGGGAGAATTTGAGATGAGCATGATGGGAGAGCTCAATTATTTCCTTGGAATACAAATCAAGCAAGGAAAAGATGGCACTCACATTTGTCAAGCAAAATACACCAAGGAGCTGTTAAAGAAATTTGGTTTTGAAAACACAAAGCCACTCTTAACTCCCATGAGTACATCTACCAGGATGGATAGTGACAAAGATGGTAAGAAAGTAGATCAAAAGATCTACAGAGATATGATTGGCTCATTACTTTACTTAACATCAAGTAGACCTGATATTTTATTTAGTGTATGCATGTGTGCTAGGTATCAAGCAGATCCTAGAGAATCTCATTTAATCTCTGTAAAAAGAATATTTAGGTACTTAGCTAGAACTCATGATTTAGGTCTGTGGTATCCAAAATCTTGTGAAATTAATTTAGTAGGATACTCTGATGCTGACTATGTTGCCCAGTTGACGAGCCCAGAGGGGGGGGTGAATGGGTCTTTTAAAATAATCTAGAAGATACCTGTAACTAAAAACATTCACACAAACGTTCTTCGAAGGAGGTTAGTGACTGTTAGTTTAAATATCAGACACACGAAGAAGACAATCACACAACACAAGGCTTATCTTGGTTCGGACCTCCTCTCCTTAGGAGTCCTACATCCAGTCCCTGAGCAACAACTCATGATTTCACTAACTAGGGTACAGTCCCCCTAAGGACGCAACAACACCCAGCTCAGCTGGTCTTCCTTCACACCCGAAGGGAACAACAACACCCTGGATACCTCACTAGGTCTTCCTTCACAACCGAAGGGAACTACAACACCCTGATACCTCACCAGGTCTTCCTTCACAACCGAAGGGAACTACACCCTGGATACCACCAGGTCTTCCTTCACACCCGAAGGGAACAACAACTCAAAGAGAAATGAATGAAATTCAAGCCCCTAGATCAAGCTTTGAACAAGCCAAGATCTGAAGCAACTAGCACTGAGAGCAAGGATCTAAACAAGGCACACTCTCAGAACTACACGGGCTCTCTTAGAAAATCTATTACAGCACAGAGAGCGAAGAGCTGAAGGTGATGAGGAATGAGATTCTTGGCTCTAGACTTTTTGCAGAAGGATTTGAATACTTGAACACCAGATTACTTCTTCTCTGTATTCCTTGATGTTTCTTCTATTCTTCTGACTTGTATTTATATCTTCAATTTGAAATATAGATGTTGAAGTGTCTGTTGTCTCTCTCTTGAGTAGTCGTTAGACTTAATGACACCTGGAGTCTTGGAAGCTTCCAGTCCACAGTCTTTTGATCACTTGAGCACGCAAGGAGATGAGATCTTCAGAAATATCCTTTGGCTTCTATTTTGTTTAACGTTGTAACATGGAGCTGGATCAGAGGTCTGCACAAATGTCAATCTCAAATAGCAGACAACTAAGCTGTCTCTAATGTCAGTCAATGTTAGTAGCAATAGACATGAAAATAGTAATGCCAGATAGCTAAGTCTAAAAGACGTAATCAGAGTAAGCACGATAATGGATATATCGTCTGCATGTATGCAGAGATACGTTCATATCTCATAAATGCAGAAGCGTCAGAGAGATATCTACGTGGACTTTGACTAGTCAACGCTTTTAAGACGAATAAGATATGAAATTGATGACTATATGACTTATGAAATCGTTATGAATAAGTCAGATTGACCAAGTCGTTATGAGACATAGCAAATCGTTATGTTTAATGAAGAAATCGATATGAAACACTTATCAAATCATTATAGAAAATAAATCGTTGTGTTCACTGAAGAAATCGTTGTGAAACATTTAAGAAATCGTTACGGCGAGCAAGTCGTTGCGAGTTCTAAAGAAATTGTTATGATTACTTAAGAAATCGTTACGGCGAGCAAGTTGTTGCGAGTTCTAAAGAAATCGTTATGATTACTTAAGAAATCGTTACGGCGAGCAAGTCGTTGCGAGTTCTAAAGAAATCGTTATGATTACTTAAGAAATCGTTATGGCGAGCAAGTCGTTGCGAGTTCTAAAGAAATCGTTGTGATGACTTATAGAATCGTTATAACAGGCAAGTCGTTACGCTTTCTAAAGAAATCGTTGCGATGACTTATAGAATCATTATGACAGGCAAGTCGTTACGCTTTCTAAAGAAATCGTTGCGATAACTTATAGAATCGTTATGACAGGCAAGTCGTTACGCTTTCTAAAGAAATCGTTGTGATGACTTATAGAATCGTTACAGCATCGACTTGTTTGAAACAACATGACTTTTCAGTCTTATAAGGAAATCATTATGATGATCAACAAAAATCGATATGGACTTAGAGAAATGGATTAAAGCTTCAGAGAAGTAATGCATACCTTTATTGGCTTGATTAACCTTGGTATTTTTCCTGTACTTAAGACTTATGAGATATTCATTAGATAATATTGATAAACCCTTGTTTGGTTTTGTTAATCATCAAAAAATATATATATGTAAGTAATTAAAATTACATGGGGACAACTGATCACCAATCTCCCCCTTTTTGATGATGACAAAACTGAACAATAAGCATAGATAACAAGTATCTGAAATTAGTCTGAAGATATGACATGAAAGTTTCTCCTTAGATATCAGACAAGCTAATTTTCTCCCTTAATATTGGAATAATGTATTTCAGACATGCTAATTTTCTCCCCCTTTTTGTTATTAATCAAAAAGACAATCTGAGACAAAGAAAGAAGAGAAAAGATAAAGGAGATAACCAAGGGAATTTTCATTAACTTTGAGGTGGGACAGGTAAATAGAAAGCAGTAGACAAAAGAGAGGCAAAATAGGAAATAGTTTCCCACGCCTGTGCTTCCTGCTCTTCAAAATGAGATTTAAAGACTCCAAAAGACAAAGAGTAGGTTGGTCCCATGGAGGGAGCCATCCTTTTGAGATGAAGATCTAGGTGCTTATAGAGGAGATCAGCATATGCATTCTTGTCCATGTTCATCTTGAGGAAACGACGAGTCCCAAAGCTGGCACAGGTGAGGAATTGGTCCATGGTCACAGGATAGTGGTTGTGGTTGTCTCTGAGAGCCTTGTGCATAGACACATATACTTTGTATCTTTCCTCCCAGACTTTGAAAGTGTCATTAACAAGATGTATAGAATTCATATCCAAGAAGGTAGCTGGAGAAATAGCTGGTTTGCCTTCCCTGGCCTGATCTTCATTGATAGCAAACAGCTGTTGAGTTGACAAGGGGTAGAATGTGGACCATTCGGAGGATGTCAGCTTTTCACATTCAGACAGAATGGGGGAAAGAACTTCAGCACTGACATGCCCCTGGTGATATTCCCTAAATAGGAATATAGGAAAAGCAACCAGGCAGCCTTTCTGTACTTTAATTCTGCCCATTACTCTGGCAAAACGCTCAAAGATGATGGATCCTACAGAAGACTCCATAACTAGAAAATAGATTTGAGGAAGGGCTATTTCTTCAGGCACTTGGAGGGTAGCAAAATCTACCTGAACATCTGAAGAATGTGAGATACCCGGAGTCAGAGCTGAAATGGCCTTCCTGAATTGGCTAAGCTGAACCTCTGGAAGTCTATGGACATATCTGTAATTGTTGAATAGCATGAAATGTCTGATCATGATGATTTCCTTTTGAATGTAGGGTGCCCAAAGTTCTCTATGGTACAACCTGAACCACTCTGATAAGGTCAGGGAGTGGTCCCTTGGAGGGAATCTAGCAGATTTGACAAGAATAAATTTCTTGAGGAGATCCTTGTGACCTTTGCCCCACTGCTCTTCAGTTTTGGAGTGGGAAAGAGAGAAGATTTTGGACTTTTCGATTTTGAAAGAGAAGTGTATGGTAGAATGGTGTTCAAATGATCTGTAAGATTTTGAAAGGAAAGGTTAATGATGGTGGCAAGAACAACCTTGGAAAGGTATTCTCTATACAGTGGTTTGTTTTTGTTGTCCATTGTGAGAGAGAACCACAAGGAGGATATTTAGGTTCAGAGGAAATGGAGGAAGTGGAAGTAATTTTCCTCTTCTTGGGGGCAGGACTGGAAGAGTCTGCCCTATGGACATGTTCTCCAACCTTCAACACAGACCTGAGGATCCCTTCATCAAACTCATCCTTTATCTTTTCCATAAAGGGAGAGTTGAGTTGAGCTCTTTCAGGTATGATAGTGATGAAAGAGGGTGGAGGAGTAGGATGAAGAAAAGAGTGTGAAGTAGTTAGGAGGTCATCAACTGGTCCAAGGGAGGGACCAGAGGAGGAGGAGGAGGCTCCAGCTGAGGATGCTGGAGGGGCCTCAAGTATAGGAGAAGGAGAAGGAGTTGTAGTGGAGGAGGCTGGAGATGAGGTGGACTAAAAAGGTGCTGGAGAGGAACGGGTCTGGATTGAGGCTTCTTGAAGTTTGTGGTGCAGGAGGAGCTGCAGGAGCTGAGGGTGGAGTTGGAGGAATAGGTGTGTGAGAGGGAGAAGAGGGAGCTGGGGGCTTGGGTGCCAAGGACTCTTCTGCCTCTTTCTGCACAGACTCACTCTCCAATGGCCCTGATGGCCCTGACCCTTGCTCAGCTAGCCCTGGAGGCCCTTTAACCTGATCATCTGGCCCAGATGGCCCTTCAACATTTACTGCTGCCTCTGCTGATGCTGCTGCTGCTGCTTCTCTGGCCCTATTGGCCCTTCTGATTGAACTGATGGCCCTGAAGGCCCTGACTCCGGAACCTGGGCTGCAGGAGGTGGAGGAGGAGGAATTTGAGCTCCAACCACCTTGAGAATATGTCCCAGCAAATTTTTCATGGTCCCCATTTCCTGGTTAAACCACTTCATGGCATTTCTTATGCTAGAAATTTCCTTAGTAGCTGATGCTTGGCTCATGAAGATTGAACTAACATCTGATTGGAGAGAGCACAGGATTGTGCCTTGAGCATCAAGCCTCTCAATCACAGGCTTCAGATTATCACTATTTTCTGCTTCATTAGCCTTTCATGTGGAGTATCTGATAAGAGTGGTACTTCAGGCTCAACTTCTTTCCCTTTCTGCCTAGCCTCTGAAGCTGGAGGAGGCTGATCATCATCAGAATCTGAGGAGCTGGCTGTCTCCCCTTCTCTGACATCATCCTGATCATGAGGTAGATCTTCATCACGTGGTACATCACCCATTGGCTCATCATGGTGAGCTGCTTCTTCTCTGCTTGACCTTTCTTGGATTGCTCCCCCTGAGCAGGAGCATCTTCTTCCATTAATTCTTGCTCCCCCTGAATGGGAGCATCTTCCAAAATAACACTTGAAGGAGCACTGGATTGCTCCTCTGCTGCTGCCACTGATTCCTCAATGTGGCCTGATGCCACACTTTCTTCTACAATTCCATCAGTCTCTGAGGTGACTGGAGTGGTGAGAACAGAATCCACTACATCTCTGAGAATGGAGGCAATAATGGAGGTGGGCAGATTATCTGCTGCACCTACCACTGCTTCTTCTTCAGGTCCTTCTGGAGATTGTGAAACTGCTTGGATAAGGGGTGACCCTGCAGTCTCAACTGCTGCTTGAGTTTCTTCTACTGATTCTGCTGGAAGTGAAGGTACTGCTGGCTCAAACTCTATTCTCTGCTCTACTGCTACTTGGACTGCTTGAGTTGCTCTGCTGCTGGTTCTGCTGCTTCTTCCTGAACATCAGGAATATCCAGAATGTCTCCTATGATGGCCTCTCTCTCGGCCACTGAGGTCTTAGACCAAACACCATTTATGACTGAGAAACCACTTTTCCGGAGATTTCTGGACCTAATTGATTGGCCCATTTTCTCAACAACTGCTCCTGCCAGATCAATGCCAAAGTGTTTGAAGACTTTGGTGAGCAGATGTGCAAATGGCAAGGAAACATTGAGCTTGGATTTTGTGTCCCAAATTTGATCTCTGGCAAACATCATTCTTTCCATCATTACTGCGGCCATGTTGATTTCCTTGTTCTGTATGGCCCAGAACATCATGTCAGAATCTTCCTTTGTACAGGTGGAGAATGTGGCGCTTCTTGGAACCAAGATCTGACACACTATGAAGTGGTTGATGTCCAATTTTCCATCTCTTAAGCCCAATGATAAGCCAAGAGGGGGGGGGGGGTGAATGGGTCTTTTAAAATAATCTAGAAGATACTTGTAACTAAAAACATTCACACAAACGTTCTTCGAAGGAGGTTAGTGACTGTTAGTTTAAATATCAAACATACGAAGAAGACAATCACACAACGCAAGGTTTATCCTGGTTCGGACCTCCTCTCCTTAGGAGTCCTACGTCTAGTCCCTGAGCAACAACTCAGGATTTCACTAACTAGGGTACAGTCCCCCTAAGGACGCAACAACACCCAGCTCAGCTGGTCTTCCTTCACACTCGAAGGGAACAACAACACCCTGGATACCTCACCAGGTCTTCCTTCACAACCGAAGGGAACTACAACACCCTGGATACCTCACCAGGTCTTCCTTCACAACCGAAGGGAACTACACCCTAGATACCACCAGGTCTTCCTTCACACCCGAAGGGAACAACAACTCAAGAGAAATGAATGAAATTCAGCCCCTAGATCAAGCTTTTACAAGCCAAGATCTGAAGCAACTAGCACTGAGAGCAAGGATCTAAACAAGGCACACTCTCAGAACTACACGGGCTCTCTTAGAAAATCTATTACAGCACAGAGAACGAAGAGCTGAAGGTGATGAGGAATGAGATTCTTGGCTCTAGACTTTTTGCAGAAGGATTTGAATACTTGAACACCAGATTACTTCTTCTCTGTATTCCTTGATGTTTCTTCTATTCTTCTGACTTGTATTTATATCTTCAATTTGAATATAGACGTTGAAGTGTCCGTTGTCTCTCTCTTGAGTAGTCATTAGACTTAATGACACCTGGAGTCTTGGAAGCTTCCAGTCCACAGTCTTTTGATCACTTGAGCATGCAAGGAGATGAGATCTTCAGAAATATACTTTGGCTTCTATTTTGTTTAACGTTGTAACATGGAGCTAGATCAGAGGTCTGCACAAATGTCAATCTCAAATAGCAGACAGCTAAGTTGTCTCTGATGTCAGTCAATGTTAGTAGCAATAGACATGAAAATAGTAATGCCAGATAGCTAAGTCTAAAAGACGTAATCAGAGTAAGCACGATAATGGATATATCGTCTGCATGTATGCAGAGATATGTTCATATCTCATAAATGCAGAAGCGTCAGAGAGATATCTACGTGGACTTTGACTAGTCAACGCTTTTAAGATGAATAAGATATCAATTTTGATATAAGATATGAAATCGATGACTATATGACTTATGAAATCGTTATGAATAAGTCAGATTGACCAAGTCGTTATGAGACATAGCAAATCGTTATGTTTAATGAAGAAATCGTTATGAAACACTTATCAAATCGTTATAGAAAATAAATCGTTGTGTTCACTGAAGAAATCATTGTGAAACATTTAAGAAATCGTTACGGCGAGCAAGTCGTTGCGAGTTCTAAAGAAATCGTTATGATTACTTAAGAAATCGTTACGGCGAGCAAGTCGTTGCAAGTTCTAAAGAAATCGTTATGATTGCTTAAGAAATCGTTACGGAGAGCAAATCGTTGCGAGTTCTAAAGAAATCGTTATGGCGAGCAAGTCGTTGCGAGTTCTAAAGAAATCGTTATGATTACTTAAGAAATCGTTACGGTAAGCAAGTCGTTGCGAGTTCTAAAGAAATCGGTGCGATGACTTATAGAATCGTTATGACAGGCAAGTCGTTACGCTTTCTAAAGAAATCGTTGCGATGACTTATAGAATCGTTATGACAGGCAAGTCGTAACGCTTTCTAAAGAAATCGTTGCGATGACTTATAGAATCGTTATGACAGGCAAGTCATTACGCTTTCTAAAGAAATCGTTGCGATGACTTATAGAATCATTACAACATCAACTTGTTTGAAACAACATGACTTTTCAGTCTTATAAGGAAATCGTTATGATGATCAACAGAAATCGATATGGACTTAGAGAAATGGATTAAAGCTTCAGGGAAGTAATGTATACCTTTATTGGCTTAATTGACCTTGGTATTTTTCCTGTACTTAAGACTTATGAGATTTTCATTAGATAATATTGATAAACCCTTGTTTGGTTTTGTTAATCATCAAAAAATATATATATGTAAGTAATTAAAATTACATGGGGACAAACTGATCATCAAACTATGCTGGATGCAAAGTAGATAGAAAAAGCACCAGTGGTTGTTGTCAATTTCTTGCAGGGTGTTTGATATCCTGGTCATCAAAGAAACAAAATTCAGTGGCACTGTTTATAGCTGAAGCTGAGTACGTGGCTGTTGGAAGTTGTTGTACACAACGCCTATGGATAAAGCAACAACTTGATGATTTGGATTAAATATCAAATCGATTCCACTATTGTGTGACAACACCAGTGCTATCATCTCACCAAAAATCCAGTCCAACATTAAGGATCAAGCATATTGAGGTTAGATATCATTTCATTCGTGATCATGTTGCAAATGGTAATATTGAAATATCATTTATTGATACAAACGGTCAGTTAGCAGACATTTTCACAAAGCCTTACCTGAAGAGAGATTCACATCTCTTAGAAGGGAATTGAGCATGTGTAATTTGTGAAAAGATTTCTGTCTAAAACTGGCATATAAATTTTTAGAATTAAGTAAATTTTACCCTCCATGGGTTTAAGCAAAAGAAATTCAAATTATCTTTCTTGGCCGCTCTTTTATTAAAGTCGGTTTAAATAGTCAAACTCTTTTGTCGTTTTCTGCCGCCTTTTGGCGCCTCACTTTCCAAAGCATTTATTTAATTACAAAAATCGATGTGGGAATGATTCATCTCCCATCCTCTACCCTTTTTCCCTTTTTCATCTGGTTGCCTGAGCTGATGCCCTAACAACTTTGACATCGACTCTCTGCAAGTTTGAAGCTTCTCACTCCTTCCCGCAAAATTTCTTGAGGGCTTTCACTCCTTCTTCCTTCTCAACCCTCCAGAAACCCTGTTCACCTGATTCCATGGCCGCATCCGTCATCTCCGGAAGTCTTGGGGGCTACGGCGCTGAGTTCCTTACTCCTGAACAGCAGGAGAGGTTCACGTTTATGAAGACCAAGGTTTGTGGGAACAAGGCAGTGGATGTAGCTGATCTCGAGAAGAACGACATGCACAGTGTAGTGGCAGCCATGAGCAGGATGAAGTGGTCAGTAATTTCAACCTTCTCTGAGGTGAGCTATCCAGACCTCTTGAAGGCATTCTATGTTTGCTTGAAATTAGAGACAGATGGGTATGTGACGTCTTCAGTCAAAGGAATCCCCATAAAGATTGATCATGATATTATGAAGATGTTGTTTGATGTGAGCACAATCGGTCACAGTGGAGTCAACACTGTGGATGCAAAGGTCAAGGGTCTCAGAATTATTGGACCTGAGTATCATCTGAGAGATGGGAAACTAGATATAAATCAAATGAATGCTTTCAACCGTCTCCTTCACTTTATAGTCTGTTAGATAATCACTCCCAGAAGCGCAACTTTCTCAACTTGTACAAAGGCAGACTCGGATATGATGTTCTGGGCCATACAGAACAAAGACATCAACATGGCCGAAGTAATGATTGAGAGGATGAAGTTTGCCCGTGATCAGATTTGGGATACAAAGAGCAAGCTTAACATCTCTTTGCCCTATGCCCATTTGCTTACCAAGATCTTCAAACACTTTGGTGTTGATCTATCTGGGGCAATAGTTGAGAAGATAGGCCAAGCAATTAGGTCCAGAAATCTGAGGAAGAGTGGGTTCTCAGTTGTTGGTGGAGTTTGGTCTAAGACCTCTGTGGCAGAGGGAGAGGCCATTATAGGAGATATTCCAGATATTCAGGAAGAAGTGCCAGAAGCATCAATAGAACCAGCAACAGTAGCATTAGCAGCAGAAGTTGAGCCAGCAGTTGTTGTATCAGCAGTTCAAGAGGCAGCAGGACCATCTGAATTGGCAGCTCAAGTAGCAGGGACAGCAGAGCTAGCAGGGTCCCCTGTAGTGACAGTCGAATCTCAACCTCCAGAAGCACCAGTAGGAGAAGTAGTGGTAGGTGCAGCAGATCCTTTGCCCACCTCCATTGTTGCCTCTATCCTTAGAGAGGTGTTGGATTCTATTCATTCCACCCCAGTCACTCCAGAGGCTGGTGGAAATTCAGAGGAAGAGGTTGTAGCATCAGGCCACATTGAGGAATCATTTGCAGCAGAAGTCTTTCAGGAGGAGCAAACAGTTGCTCCTGAAGACATTGAAATGGAAGACGCTCCCATTCAGGGGGAGCAAGAGACAGAGCAAGAAGTGGCAGCATCCCAGGGGGAGCATACTACTAATTCCCCTGCCGCTGAAGATCCTATTCCTGTTGACAAGAGAAGCAAGCGTGTTGTCCACAGACGGCTGAGGAAGATACAAAAGATCAAGTTGAAGCCTATTCAGAAAAAGTTGGAAGCACAGGATAAACTCTTGTCCTCAGTTCAGTCCACAGTGAATGCCATCACTGTACGCCAGGAATCGATGTCCAATGATATTTTAAGTATCAGAAATGCCATGAAATGGTTCAACAAAGAGATGGGCAGCATGAAGACAATGCTCTCTAAGATTCTGAAGGTGGTTGGAGCTCAAGTTCCTCCTCCTCCTCCACCTCCGGCAGCTCAGAACTTGGATGCTAATACTCCTAGGCCATCAGGGCCATCTATTCCAGAACCAGGGCCATCCGGGCCATTTGCTCCTGAGTCAGGGCCGTCAGGGCCAGCACCAGCACCAGCAGCAGAAACAATAGAGGTTAGTGGGCAGAAAGGGCCATCTGGGCTAGCTGAGTAGGCAGAAGGGCCACCCGGGCTAGCTGAGAAAGTGTCAAGGCCATCAGGGCCATTGAATTCTGAACCTGTGCAGACAGTGGTAGAAGAAGAGATCTTGGCACTAAGCCCCCAGCTCCTTCTTCTTCTTCTCACACACCTGTTCCCCCATCTCCACCCTCAGCTTCTACAGCACCTCTGCTCCCCAGACATTCAAGAAACCTCAACCTAGACCCATCTCCTCACCACAACACCCTTCCCTCTCATCCACCTCCTCTCCTGCCTCCTCTACTCATATTCTTCCACCTCCACCTATCTTTGAGGTCCCTCCAGCATCCTCTGCTGGAGCCTCATCCTCCTCTGGTCCCTCCCCTGGACCAGTTGATGACATCCCCCCTACTTCTGATTCATTTCTTCATCCTTCTCCTCCACCCTCTTTCATCACTATAATCCCTGAGAGCACTCAACTTGACTCTCCCTTTATGGAGAAAATAAGGGATGAGTTTGAGGAAGGAATTCTTAGGTCAGTCCTGAAAGTTGGGGAACATGTTCATAGGGCAGACTCTTCCAGTCCTGCACCTAAAAAGAGGAAAATCTCTTCTACTTCCTCCCTTTCCTCTGAACCCAAATATCCTCCTTTGTGGTTCTCTCTCACAGTGGACAACAAAAATAAACCACTGTATAGAGAATATCTTTCAAAGGTTGTTCTTGCCACCATTATTAACCTTCATTTCCTTAACCTTACAGATCATTTAAACACTGTCTTACCCTTCACTCCTCTTTCAAAATCTGAAAATTCAAGAATCTTTTCTATTGCTCATTCCAAGACTGAAGAGCAATGGGGCAAAGGACATAAAGATCTCTTCAAGAAATATCTTCTTGCCAAGTCTGCCAGATTCCCTCCAAGGGACCATTCCCTGACCCTATCAGAATGGTTCAGAATCTACCATAGAGAATCTTGGGGGTCCTTCATTCAAACTGAAATCAAGATGGTCAGATACTTTCTTCTATTCAACAACTATCGATATGTCCATCAACTTCCTGAAGTTCAGCTGAATCAGTTCAAGCAGGCCATCAAAGTTCTAAATCTGGGCATTGCCCACACTGAAGCAATTCAAGTGGACTTTGCTACTCTTCAGCTGCCAGAGGCTACATATCTTCCTCCTCTTCACTCTTTGCTCATGGATACACCAGTAGGCTCAGTTATTTTTTATCGTTTTGCGAGAGTGATGGGCAGAATCAAAGTTCAGAAAGGCAGTGTGGTAGCTTTCCCCAGATTTATCTTTAGGGAGTACCACCTAGGCCACATCCATGCTGAGATTCTAGCCTCTGCCTTGTCAGAATGTGAAAGACTGACACCTGCAGGTTGGGCCAAGTTCTATCCCTTATCAGCTCAGCAATTGTCGGATATAAATGCAACCTTAGCCAGGGAAGGCCGCCCTCCAATCTCAACTGCAACCTTTCTGGATATGAATTCCCTCCACCTTGTTAATGATCCTCTTCAAATTTGGGTGGAAAGGTACAAAGTCTATGTCGCCATGCGCCAGGAATTGAAGCATAGGTAGCTCTTCTATCCTGTTTCCCTTAATCAATTTCTTGCTTGTGCTAGCTTTGGAAAAGTCTCCTTCTACAAGCACTCCTTAGACAGAGATCTGTACCATGATTTCCTTGAAGCTCAGTTGGTCCTTCACCTCAAAAGAATGACTCCCTCTATGGGACCAAATTATTCTGTTGGCCCTGGACCCTTCAAGATGTACTTTGAGAAGCAGGAAGAGCAGGCCTGGGAGATTATTTCTCATTTTGCCTCTCTTTTATCCCCTGCTTATTACTTACATGTACCTCCTCAGAATGAATAAACTACCTTTGCTTGTCTCTGCTTATCTTTTCTCTTCATTCATTGTCTCAGATTATCTTTTTGCTTAAATGACAAAAAGGGGAGAAAAATACTTAGCATATCTGAAATACATTCAACAAATATTCAGATTTTTTTTCTATTCATGCTTATTGTTAGGGGAGAAAATACTTAGCATGTCTGAAATACATTATGCAAATAATCAGATTATTTATTCTTACTTATTGTTAAGTTTTGTCATCACCAAAAAGGGGGAGAATGATGTTCAGTCTGTCCCCATGTAATCTTAATTAATTACATATTTATTTTGGTGATTAACAAAACCAAACAAAACCTTATCAAAGTTCTTTAAGTCTTAAGTACTGGAAATACTCCAAGGCCAAGATCAATCAAGCCAATATTGGTAAGCATTATATTTATGAAGCATTAATTATTTCAAGATCATATTTCTCTAAGTCCACATCGACTTCTGTTGAAAGTCTCAACGACTTCCTTAGTGCTATAACGATTTGAATTCATAACGATTTCTTAAGTGTTTGAACGACTTCTTTACTGTGACATCGTTTGATTACAAACAAATCGTTCTCACAACGATTCTATAAGTCATCGCAACGATTTCTTCAGAACTCGTAACAATTTGCCCGTCGCAACGATTTCTTAAGTTATCATAACAATTTCTTTAGAATTCGTAACGACTTGCTCGCCGTAACGATTTCTTAAGTCATCATAACGATTTCTTTAGAATTCGCAATGACTTGCTCACCGTAACTATTTCTCAAGTTATCACAACGATTTCTTAGAACTCATAACGATTTGCTTTGCGCAACGATTTCTTTAGAACTCATAACGATTTACTTTGCGCAAGGATTTCTTTAGAACTCATAACGATTTGCTTTGCGCAACGATTTCTTTAGAACTCATAACGATTTGCTTTGCGCAACGATTTCTTTAGAACTCATAACGATTTGCTTCGCACAACGATTTCTTTAAAGCTCATAACGATTTGTTAAGTATCTATAACGAGTTCTTCATTGAATACAACGAGTTGCTTTCTATGATGACTTGTTGGTATTCATAACGATTTCATAAGTCATATAGACAATGACTTTATAGTTTATATCGACTTGTTATTTATCTTATCTCTTAAGGCGTTGAATAGTCAAAGACTTCCTTATCTGTCTGACTGATGTGCATTTAATGAAGACAGAACGTATCTCTGCATGCATGCAGATGATACCCTTTTTCTATTGTGCATATTCTGTCAACATCTTTTAGATCAAGCTATTTGGCATTGCTATTTTGGTGAATACTCACATCAACGTTCACTGACAATAATAGACAGCCTAGCTGTCTACTGTTCTAGCATTTAATATGTGCAGGGTCCTAAAGACATTATGTCATTCAACGTTGGACCATATAGACGCCAGAAGACCTTATCTCTTTGCGTGCTCAACTGGATAAAAGATTGTTGAAGCTTCCAAATGTCAAGCAGTCTAACGTCTACTAATCTAAGAGACAACGGTTACTTCAACGCCGTATTTCAAAAAGAGATATAAATACAAGATAGAAGTGAAGAATGAAAAAAACACTGAGCGGTGAACAAGCATCTCGCATACAAGCATTCAAATCCTTCTGCAAGAAGTCCAGAGCCAAGAATCTTATCTCTCATCATCTTTAGCTCTTTGCTCTCTGTGCTGTAATAGAATTTCTAAGAGAGCCCGTGTAGTTCTGAGAGTGTGCCTTGTTTAGATCTTTTGCTCTCAGTGCTTGTTGCTTTAGATCTTGGCTTGTAAAAGCTTGATCTAGGGGCTTGAATTCATTCTATTCTCTTTGTGGTGTTTCCCTTCGTGTGTGAAGGAAGACCTGGTGGGATCCAGGGTGCTGTTTCCTTCGGTTGTGAAGGAAGACCTGGTGAGGTATCCAGGGTGTGGTTATTCCCTTCTGGTGTGAAGGAAGACCAGCTGTGCTGGGTGTTGTAGTGTCCATAGGGAGACTGTACCCTAGTTAGTGAAAACCTGAGTTGTTGCTCAGGACTGGACGTAGTACTCCTAAGGAAAGGAGGTCCGAACCAGGATAATTCCTTGCATTGTGTGATTGATTCTTTGTGGGTTTTTTGTTCATACTAACCGTTACTAACCAACATCGAAGATTGTTTTTGTGTATATTTTACGTACAGGTGTCACCTAGATAGAATTTTGAAGACCCATTCACCCCCCCCCCCCCCCCCTGGGCTTGTCAACTGGGCAACAGGAGTCACCTAGAGGGGGGTGAATAGGTTGATGCATAAAACTAGATGCAAATTAAACACTTTAAATTTTGGTTAGTGAATAAAAACGTGTGCAATGAATATTAAGAGAGCGGAAGCAATCACACACAAAGAACACAATAAATTTATCCTGGTTCAGCCCTTTCCAAATGGAAGCCCTATATCCAATCCCCAACAATCAAACTCTTGGGATTTCACTAATCAGGGTACAATCCCCCTAATGGACTTACAATATCCAGCTCCCACCTGGTCTTCTTGTATTTCCTAAGCAAGAAGGAAGCTCACTTCTTTTACGGGCTCAAAATTAAACATACTAGTATAAACCCCAGCATGGTCCCACTGGTACAGACCCCAACTGGTCTTTCCACACAAGGAGAACACAGAGAACAGTCAATCTGCTGGACCACCCAGCACACAGTTGGTCTTCTCTTCTCACAGGAAGAGGAACAAACTACCTTTATTAAGAAAATAAAGAGCAAGACATCGAGATCAAGTCTAGGAGAAAAAGAACTTGACACTCTTGGTCTCAACACTCAAGTAGAAAACTCTCTCATATTTATAGTGTCACATATAGAGAGAAGGAAAGAGTGAAGGCTTGAACACAAAACACTTGAACAGATCTCTTGTTGCCTTGTCCTATGTGTGCTCTACCTCTTTCAGCTTGAAGCACTCCATCTTCTTATATAGTCCTTTGAAGAAGACCATTGAGGATATTTGTTAGAGCTTCTAACCATTGTTTCTTCTTCTTCTTCTTCTTCTTCTTCTCCTTCTCTTGCTCTCACTTGTATTTAACGACTGTCTTCTTGATTTTAACAGATGCCTTAGATTTCCTTTGTCCTGTGCACATTTAATGCTAGGGAGAGGATAGTGTGAAAGAAAGGTATAACATATTAGTCAATCTATACCTCTTCATATTTTCTACTAAAAGCCTGCTATGTTAGATAGGAGCTTTATGTTAGATAGGAAAGAAGGATACTTGAAATTTCATTGAGCACCAAAGACATGTTATTTACCAATCGATATATTCAACAACAATTGAAAGATATATTCAGCAATCAGTGCATAGTATGAGTACTAAACACTTAATTCACCAATCGATGTGTTTGAAGTCATATTAACACTAATCGGAATATAAATAACATCAATCGGAATAATACTAAACATTTGTTTACCAATAGGAATGCTTATAACCCAATCAGAATGAGAAGTGAACATTTGTTCTTCAAACAGAATGTTTGCAAACCAATTAGAAAGATTAATGATGATTTGTTCACCAATCGAAACAATCAATATAATAAAGTGTTCGCTAATCGGAGTCTCACTAAAACATCAATCGAAATATATATATAGACCAATCAATAAGATATACAAGCCAATCGATATAAAATAGATCTTGAGTTCACTAATCGAAATGTTACTCATCAATCGCTAAGTCATAACATTAATCGCTATACAAATAGCATGAGTAATCAGAATAATTATGACTTAGTCAATCGGATCATATATCTGGTCAACAATCGATATACGAATTTGTTCTCCAAATGATAGAACACTTTGTTCACCAATTGATAGAGCACTTAAACATTAATCAATAGAAAGTTTTGTTCTATAATTGAAACAAGCGTTTCTTTTTCAATCGATAGAAGACTTACACAATAATCGATAGAAACTTTGTTCTCCAATCGATAGAAGACTTCTTCAGTAATCGATGAGCATACATACCGATTAGTGAACAAATCATGATGAAGTGAGCTTCTTCTTCACTAATTGGTAGAAACCTTCTACAGTAATCGATATACCACTTTAATCTCTAATATACACATTGAATTGTAATCGATATGGACTTTTAGTGCATTTCTTCTTACAGTAATAGAAATTATCAATATCTCTTGTACATAAAATATCTTGAAAATTATTATTAAATATATTCAAGATATTTAGAGTGAAAAATATTATTGAATATGTTAATGTTATTCATGAGTTTTAGTTATCACCAAAACATAGGGATAATATATGAGAGTAGTTCAACAACACTATCTTAAATTCGGAATGCATGAGTATGAAGCAAGAGGTTATAAGTAAGTGATATAAAAAGCTCATCAGATAATTAGGTAATCTGAGAGGAAATTTGGACTCATGAGATTCAAGGCTATAAGCTAACTTGAATCATAGCCTAAACAAGTTGTTTGCAAATGAAGATTAGAATCTAAAGGCATAATAATGTACACATCGGGCATGGATAAATGTTTGAACATATGGAACTCAAGGTAAATAGGGAATTCATGGTTTCCAAGGGTTATGTCCTTCAAAGTGAGGGAAAGACCAACACTATGTAAATCAAAATAGAACTAAATGTAACCAAAAGCATGAACATAATCATGAGCAAATTAATACGAATGAGTGCAACAAGAACATATTTATGATCAATTGAGATGAGCATATGCATACAAGTGTAAACAATTCAATTCGTGTCTAACCTACCTTAAATTCAGAATCAAGAAGTCTCCCTTGCTATTCCGAACCTACTCTCCAATTGGGCCTCAAAAGACTCTATGTAGGTTCATGTAGTGAGAATTTAGAACTAGGTTTAAGTCAGGATGAGGTTTATATAGAGCAAGGTTAACCTTAGCCTTTAAGACTTCTAGAATTAAGCACTTGTCATAACATACGTTGTAACTTTTGCAAATATCTAGGCTTACCTGATGGGAGCATGATGTCTTCATTGAGTTATGTACGAATTTCAGAGATTTTACCCTTATTTAATGGTGATATCATGCTAAAGTCCTTGGGAACACCAAAATTTGATTCAGCAGGTGTTATCCTTTTAGGAAAATTTTGCCTTATTTATCTTGTGTTTCTTCAAACTTCCTTGAACCTAAGTGTGTTTACAGTAGCTAGGAGGCTTAACTCATCCTTTCCTAATCAAAGGCTAAGGTGACGTTTGATAAAACTTAATACTTAAATGTTAAATCTTATTTGTCATCTATACTCTAAATCTGAAAGTTAAAAAGAACTTAATATATATCAGATATAATATAAGAGGTGTTTGATAACTAATTTAGACAACATTTGAATTGTAGTGTAGTGGTTAAGATACTACACTTCTAACAAGGAGGTCTTGGGTTCAAAACCCAGAATAGTAAAAAAAAAAGGTCTTTTTAATAAATTGAGATCGCCAGAGATTGGCAAAATCCACCGCCGGCGATCGCCGGAATCCAGTTGCCGGCGGCGATCACCAGAGATCAATCCGCCGGGGCCGCCGGATTTCGGCGACCGCCGGAGTCAATGATCGTCGATTTGTTGAGCAACTTTCTCTAAGTCTTCAGAAATTAAGTATTTTGATAAGACAAATCTTTAAATGAATATTTTGCGTCTACCTTGATAAATTCCCAAATATATACATCTTCCAAAAATATAGATATACTACAAAATTTCTAGACAGCTTCAATATCCTGAAAGACCAAAATTTTCTAAGTATACAACTTTATATTGTATTCGACTCATGACTTCGACTCATACAGTCGAATGTCTTTATACTGTATTCGACTCATACAGTCGAATGTCTTTATACTGTATTCGACTCATAACTTTACACTTCATTCGACTGTCAATTTCCTTCTTGAGTCGAATTACACTATTCTTCCTAAATCGAATCATACTTACTTCCTGAGTCGAATTACCTATTCTACTGAATTCGACTACACTGTCAGCTGTAGTACCTCTTGTCAGTTCTAATTGTCATTCCTGGTTGTAAATTCTTCTTAAGCATAAAATCTATGATAAATTTCATGTTGCTTATCATATGCATTTAAGATCGTACAAGATTATTATTTTAATATATTATTTCTGACAAAAATTCAGTACATTCACATATTTACATTCTGTAAAAAAATATTTCTCTGAAATACTTCTAGTTCTTACAGTCTTGATGTCCTTTGCCTCAATCTATTCCTTCTAAAAAGACTCAAAGCATTTATGTAAAAATCAGGCGCATGGTATCTGACCATCTCACCTAACACTGACAGACCCATACCTCAACTTTTGTCTGTCTGCCTTATTTTCCGAAAGGACTAAGAATACTAGGTTCCATACTATTTGTTGTACTCCACTGACTCACCTACCACAAAGGTATGGATATGCTTTTGTCTTTGTCTTGTCCTTGCAAACAGGCATTTATTAGAGCTCATGTTTTAAGCATGGGTTGCTCAGCTCAAGTCTCAAAGAGCTTATCTTCTAGCTATGACAACGGCTCCTGCCTTTAAAGACTTTGGGAAGAGGCAAAAGTTCAAGACCTTTGGATATAAGTCCCAAGATCCAAAGGATCCCCAAAACTCTCCTCAAACAGATAGTATACAACACCATCTTACTCCAACGGCTATCTTCCTCAACGGCTAGTTTTTTTAAGATTATAAAGAGATGGAGAAAAGCTCATGAAGAACAACAATTGAAGTGTGCAAAAATTCCTTCAAGCCATTTCTCTGAAAGCTCATCTTGCAAGCTCTCTAAGTCTTCCTGTTCAGCCTCTGTGTGAGAGCACATCTTCAGGAATTTCTGTTCTGAAGATCTGTCCGTGGGTGGCAATTATAATGCTTCTTCTTTTGAAGTCCACCAAGTAGCTTCAGCTAGGATTTAGACTACACTTCTCTTCATTCAATCCTGCTGGAAAGTGTGTGTTCTATGCTCATCCTTGAGGCAAACACACAAGGTTTCTTTCTCCTTTAATTATTATTTCTGCAGAAGTTTTTCTGCTTTACCCCTCTTGTAAAGGGAAGGCCTTTGGTATAAGGCAGTATTGTATACCCCTGTTTAGGGAAGACTTGCTGTGGAGCAAGTGGGTGTTGTAATTTCCTCTCAAGGGTGAGAGAAGGCAAATTTGATTGGCAGTTTAGTGAAAAACTCAAGTGGTTGGCTTGAGGACTGGATGTAGGACTTCCATGTGGGAGGGCCGAACCAGGATAAATCTCTTGTGCAATCTTCTGTGTGATTGTTTCCGCCAGGTTCTCACTTGAATCACACACATCACACCAAGCACTAACATATCTACTTAGTGTTGTGATTTTCAGAAGAATTTTTGAAAAGCAAGAAAAGTCCTATTCACCCCCCCCCCCCTCTAGGACTGTGTATCTGCCATTTCGATCCAACAAGTGGTATCAGAGCAGAGGTCTTCTCAGAAGAATCTATAGATTTGAGAGAAATGGCATCTGAAGCTCACAACTATGAAGGCCAATCAGTTTCAAGACCACCATTCTTCGATGGTGAAGATTATCAATATGGAAGATGAAGATGGAATGCTTCATTAGAGGTACAGACTACGACCTTTGGCAGGTAATTGAACAAGGTGATTATGAAATAGTTGGAGCAACTTCCACCTCTGCTGGTTTTCTATTGCTGATAAGAGAAATATGTCCCTAAATTATAAAGCCAAAAATTATCTTTGTTGTGCCTTATCTAAAAGAGAATTCAATAGACTCTCAGCTTGTAAGACAGCAAAGAAATGTGGGATAAATTACAGGTAACCTATGAAGGAACTGATAGGGTTAAACAAACCAGAATAGATATATAGTATCTCAATATGAACAATTCCAAATGCTTCCAAGTGAAAAATATAACCCAAATGTACAATAGATTCTCAAACATAATTGTAGGGGTTAAGTGCCTTAGGGAAAATCCTAACCAATGAAGAAACTGTT